>CM053789.1:786737812-787202812 GCA_028749045.1 Cupressus sempervirens | reverse complement strand
TTCCAATTGCTCATTGATAACTGATGGATATTGTGATTTATCCTTGATGTTTTATAGTTGCTCATAGAGAATTGTTATGATTATTATAATTATCTTTTGATGCTTTTCAGTTGCTTGTAGAGAATTGATGTGAATAGTGTGGATTATCTTTTGATGTTTTTCAGTCACTTGTATAGGACTGAGGTGATTTTATATAATTCTTTGATTTGTGATTGCATGAGCTTATGGTAGGTTATTTATATGTAGTGTCAGGAAGTGGCTTGCAATGGGGGCTAGTGGTCCTGGGGGTAACCTATTGTAAGTTGTTTTAATAAGTGAAAACATTTACATTAAATGAGAGTAAAATGAACCTAATAAGAGTCTTGTATGTTATCACCCATGCCTCGAGTGCTAGTACAGACTAGGATGGGAGTAGAGAGAACACTTAGTTACAACATTGCATTCTATAGTATGCCTCATCAATATGAGAGGATATTAGTGGTGGCATAGGGATCATTAGGGACCCTGTAGTCCTAAGTTAACTACCAGGGTAACTCCTACATGATTCATGTGATGACACTTACCCACTTACATAGTAGGTTTCCTACGTGTCTTTGTTTCAATCTATATTGGAACCGTTGAGTTATAATACTTTTAGGATTTCTTGTACTTAGAGAGTATTTGTGTTATGTGATTTGATATCCTCTTTGGGATTTGAGACTATCTCCTCAGTGTAGTGGGAGTATGCCATTTAGGTTCCATGCGGTCAGGTGGTAGTGCTTTTTCGCTCTTATCATTGAGATCCATTCGTAGTCATTATGGCTAGAGCTTCTTTGGATGCTTGTTTATCATGTTAAGATGATGTTATTTACTAATGCATTTCCTTTTATTGATGATTAACATGTTATATTTCCTTATGCTTATGTTGTATTATGTTTAGGAGTGACATCCTTATTACTATAGTACCGACAATCTTATCAGTGACTTGAGTTGTTACACGTAGGGGATGGCCAAGGCCCCTAATGGTCTAATGATGCTATTGATAGTTGGGAGGAACCACACACTTAGTTAGAAGTGTTTTATGATGGATAGTTGTATTTCATGTTGGATGTTTATATCTTTTATGATGGATGGATGTATCATGTATGGTGGATGGTTTCATTTATTGTTTTGTACTTGTATTATGGATCCAAGGAGGATGTTGTAATTATATTTCTTCATATGTATGTTCTTTTAGCCTTTCATACCCTGTGACATGTACCGTGGATGATTGAGCATTCCAAATTAATTTGCCAAGAGGCATTTGGAACAAATGTATATTATGGACTTTGGACTTTCTAATTATTCTTTCATGTGGATGTGGTAATTGTTAGACTTAGAATTAATTAAATTTCAAATGTGACTGAACGTCTTGGGATCCTTAAAAAATGTAACCTGTTATGTATGCTTATAGATGATTGTATGTTATTGCTTTTGCTACTTTGTGTTTGATGTGAATGATTTATCTTTCATGTTTTAAAAAAAAAATGTTTGGCAAACTTAGTAAAACTTTAGGTTAATTCTTTCGGATCCCTTGGTAGGGTGTTACATGATGTCATTGTAAAATTTGAAAAACTTCAAATTTTGATGGTGTTAGTGTTTTTCATTGATATAGCAAGATTGTAAATATTGTTGTTAGTCAATTTTAAATATTGTGATGATGCTAGGTTTTCTTTCTAGTTCTTTCCCAGTTGAGCTCTTGAACCAATTTTTTATTTTATATATATATATATAGTGGCTCATCCACTTTTTCCAAAAAGAAGAAGTTTGAGCTATTTTCAATATTTTTCGCTTAATTAAAGTTTATGTTGTATATAGAAGAGTTAGTGTATTTGAACTGTGAAGAAGATATTTATTGATTTATTGATAAGAGTTATCAATCTATGTTTGAGATCATTGTATTGGTTTTGATCATTCAATGAAGGAACCATTTTTTAGGTGTGGTTGGGTTATCATTGTATTGGTTTTGATCTTTCAATGAAGTTTGCAAAGGCATTGATCTTGGACATGGACCAAAGCTTCCCCCACTTGAATAGGTAATAATGGCATGTCTTCTTTCTTGTTTGTTTTATTTTTTTGATGAAATTTTTGATTTAATCAACATATAAGATACTAGATTAAAGGAAGGTGTAAGGTTCATCACTTATATGATCTTTTGTCAATCAAATTGTTGATTAGCCTCCAGCATCATTCATTGTTGCAATGGAAGAGTATGTTAGAATGCCCCAAGAGCTTCATCATCCCATAGGGTGTTGGTATGTAGTTACCATGTGTGAAAGAAAAGATATAGTTTATTGCGAATATACTTAAGCCATACTTTAATTTGGTATTAACTTTCAAAATGATAAAGTAAATACATGGTTAAATTTCTATCCAATATTATTACAAATTTGCAACTAATATCAATTTTTTGTTTCTATGTTATGTTTCCTTTAGAAAAATATTGAATCCACCAAAGTTTTTAACTCTAGAGTACAAGAAAAAGCTAGAACATGAGGATGACATATCACCATCACCATCACCCCCTCCCACCCTACCACCCTCCCATCTGAACCTATTAAGGAGGAGTTGCACTTGTACAATATGCAACACCTAACCTTTTGGTAAATCTTGGGAACTATAGTATTGGGCACTAGAATATTTTGTCCTTGTAATAAATTTCATTACATTGAAGAACTTATATGGGCAAATGATGATATATACCATAAGGCAACTTGGATTGTCTATTTTAACCTAGTGAGAGTGCAAATAATGGTTTTATGTTATCTATAGGTTTGACCAATGCTTAAGTAATTGTTAAATTTAATCCTTTTTAATGTTTGGCATATAGGGCTTGGATGACATTAGCCCTAATCCTTCAACATTTGATGAAAGGAATGCACTAGCCCTTGCTATTGATCCTACTATAGGTGAGCTATTCATATGGTTCATATTAAAAATATTGATGTATTTTTGTTAAGGGTATTTTGACATTGGAGATCCTTAAAATTGTAGACATTGCTTCAAATAGAAATTTAAATAGTGAGTTAGATTTGTCAAATGGGGCCACTGGTTGGGAATTACTTCTGGTTACCACTTCAACTTCTAGTCCAAGTGTCGAAGTAGAAAGCAAAATGGTAATGTCAATTTTCCTTATTATTAGTTTTTGTAGTTTCTTGGATGGAGATAGGACTTAACCTTTGATCTGATTTCTTTTTGTTATGATTTTTCAAATTCTCAAATGGAGAGTTCAATGAAAATATCTAGCTATTTAGCTAATTAATGCTTAGCAAATTCATATAGTGGACAAGAAGAGATGACTTGATGAAAGTTAATATTTATTGTTTAAAAGAAAGCTACATTTACAACATTCAAACATATCAACATAGATCAGTTATACGCCTTTGAATTACACTACTCTCAATGGCTACAATTCAGATCTTGTACTAATTGTCCATGACTTTTGAAGCAAACTTTTGGAATAATTCCTCTATCTCCAACTTGATCCTATTATTTGGGTTATCAATAGGTGAACCATAGCCATTGCCTATTACACTTTACTAGTCCATTATTTCCTTTTGTTATAGGTTTTTTTGAGCAATTTATCATAAACATGTTATTTAGTTCTTTGTTACATTTATGAATTGGCACCACTTTCCCTTTTACTAGGAATAACTTCATTATAGATCATTGATAAAAGCTTTCTTTTCATGTGGCTTATTTTGATCTAATTCCTATTTTTGTGTTGTTTGTAGGCTAAGGTTCAATAAATGTCAACATTAGGTGTAATGAACACTTTTAGCAACCACTTGAGCATAAGGAAGAGGAAATATTTGATCCTTTGGCACCTCCATATGTTAAAAAGTGAGTATTTCAATTGATTGTGTTTCATAGTTTTTAATACATGTGATTTTTTAATGGGGTTTGATGTTTTTATTTAATGTAAAGGTCTATTTTCTTGACATAAATTGCATAATCATTTGTATCTTTTTTTGAAAAGTTAGCACAAGAAAAAATACTTGTGTGTGGCCAAAGTGCTCCAAATTATATTTTATAAGAGTCTATCACTACAATAATTTAGAGAAATGTAATTGACATGAAATATAATTTTTAAAAACTTGAATAGAAGAATTTAAAATTGTTGAATTGTTATTGATAAAAATTTAGATTATTATTTTTCGTGATAACTAAAATTTTTGTCCTTTAAGAAGTGTATATCATGTTACAGTGACCATGATCATGGTAGATCTAATGTTGGGAAGACAGCTTTGTCAATATTTTTGCACTACTCTTTAAAGAGTACTAGCTCAATGGAAGAGCACTTGTTTTATAAGTAGGAGGATGGTGGTTCAATTCCCTCATCCCTGATATGAATAAATTAATGATTAAATAAAATAAAAAATAAACTACCAAATATATTACCATATATACTACCAAATATACTACCATATATACTACCCAAAAAACTACCGAATCAACTACCAAATATCATACCATTTATACTACCCAAAAAAATTACGAAATATACTACCAAATAAACTACCATATAAACTACCAAGTAACAACAATAAATGACTAAATCAATGATTAAAATAGTTTACTCATAAATTTTGTTGGGAGATAAATGTCTGGCAATAAACTACCATTGGTCATGTGATCAAAATTAGTCACATATCTACAATTTTTAGTAGTTTATTTATAATATCACTTAGTTTACTACTAGGAAGATCCATATAAGAGAGTTGAAAAATAGGCTAAGTTGATAAGATAGAAGAAACCATGGTCTTCCTTCTTGCTAAGGATAGTCATTTGCCTTTCCAACTAGCTATTTTCTTTTTTAGTTTCTCTATAAGAGGGTCTCAAAGTTTTGATAAATTATGGCTAGAGTTTAGGGGAAGGCATAAATATTTATAGGGAAAAGTGCCGATTTTAAAATCATGGGTAGTACAAATAGGTTGTTCTATGTTAGGATCAGTATTAAAGAAGAAGATTTCTAGTTTGTCTTTGTTAATCATCTTCCCTAATGCTTTGTTATATCTATTCAAGATACTTTTAAGAGTTGAAGACACATTTACCATGCTTTCTCCATATAACATGGTACCATCTACAAAATTTTGACAAGTAGTAGGATCCTAATCACTAGTTATTGAAATCCCTTTAATTTCCCCTTGGGATCTAGCCCAAGAAATTGATCTTTCTAATGCATATTCCATTAGAATAAAGAGGAATGGAGATATTGGGTCCCCTTGTTTGAGACCCCAAGAAATACTAAAAAAACCTTATAGGATGTTATTTACTAAAATAGACAACTTTGAGGTTGAGATACGTTCAAAGACTAATTTTATATACTATTTTGAGAAACCATATGCTTCTAGATATTTAAATAAGAAATGCCAGTCTACCTATATCATATGCCTTACTAATATCTAACTTAATGAGCATACTAGGGGATCTATTGTTTTGAATAGAATGAATCACTTCCTTAGCTATAATGATACTATCATATATAGATCTTCCAAGGATAAAATTTGTTTGCTTCTCACTAATGAGATTGGATAGAATCTTCTAAATTCTAGAGAGTCCAAAATCTTTGTAAAGAGTTGTATATGCAAAAACCTAACCTATCAGGACCACGCATAAACAAGAAAATATTAGTAGCATGTGCATTCAAGATACAAATAAGATTGAAAAACTACTAATTCTACTTGAGTTTTAAAAGACTATTCAACCAACATATTAGAGTCCTCACACAACCTCAAAGTAGCTCAAAAAAAGTGCCCATAAGAGGCCTTGTTGGTGTGCTTAAGTGTGAGGGATGTAGATGAGCTCTCCCAAACATAACTATTGAATCCTTGATGATGAAAATGCCATATGAAATGAATCTACACTAAGAATGTGTGTGAAATACCTTCAAGAAATGGCTATGAGTAAGCCACCCTCAATGGATTTCATAGATATGGAGGTGAATGGAATGCAATGAAGAAAGAAACCTACAATATCATACTATCATGAAGCTAATGCGAAATCTAGAAATCCAAGTAATGCAAACAACTACCAAAGGTTAGTTCTAAGCATTAAATCTCTAAAAAGCTCTAGAACTATACTAGCATGATAACAATGCATATGGAGGAGATGGAGAAATGCTTGAGACAAGGGCTCTATTTATAGGTTTGAGAGAGGCCTTAGGGAGGTGGCATCTATGTGGCATCCACAAAGGTGCCACAAGGGAGACACATGGGCTAAAGGACAAGTGATGCAAAATTCAAAAAGAGCCTTTATGGTTGAGAGGCTCAAGGTGTGCTCACACTTTTGTAAGCAACCTTGGGGGAAGGAGTGGGGGGACAAAGGTGTAAGAGGTGTAAGAGGTGTAAATAAAGTGGAAGCTTTATTGGATCATGAGCTTCTCACACATGTGTGAGCAAACACTTAGGAGATAAAAGATTATTAGAAAGTTGTTTAGGATAGTAAAGTGGGATTAAGTAGTGAGTAGGCTTAGAAGGATGAGAGTGATGGGTATAGACTAGGTTTTAGGATGGGATTAGGATTAAATTAAATAAGATTTAACTTAATCATAGGATTAAAGAATTTAATGGAATGGAGGGAATTAAATAAATTAGAATTTATTTAAAAGGGGATTTATGGAGAACTATCTATTAAATAAATTTAATACATTAGAGGGATGCATTTAAATTAAATTTAAATACATTAGGAAAATAAACCTATTTAATTAAATAAGTAAAAGAATATGACAAAATATAATTAATTAATTAATAATTAACTATAATGTAAAAATAAATATTAAATAAATTAATATAGCATTTGGGATGATTTTAAGTGTCTACAAGAGCTTATAAAAGAGTATTGCATAGGGAAATAGGTCTAAAGTCAAAGGACAATAAAAAGGTTATTTAACTACATAGAGAAATTTGCTTGAATTACTAACTCCTTCTAGAGCCTTAGTAATATCATCCCCAATTTGAAAGAAAAAGGGCAAGAATCCATCTAGTCCTAGTGATTTATCGAGATGCATTTGTTTAAGAGCTAACTCAACTTCCAAATTCAATATCTTCTATAGAAGAAGATTGTTTTGTTCTCTAGATATTATTTTTGAGATTTTTGAAAGAAATTTTTTTGGTGGAAGTAGATTAGAACTAACTCCACCATTGTAGATATCTTCAAAGTAAGAGACTTCCTCCAAGCTTATCTCCTCATGATTGTTCTTAATATTTCTATCTCTCCTTTTGATAGATGTAATTTGATTTATTATCCTTCTTTATTTGAAACTATCATGAAAAAACTTAGTATTGTTATCCCCTACCTCCAACCACACATCTCCCAATGTTTGCCTCCAAAAGAGCTCTTCTTTGGCAAGAATTTCCTCATATTGCTACATAAGATTTTTTTTTCTTCCAGGTACTAAGTTTCCCCCATTCCATGCTCTATAGCTTCATTATTAAGAGACATCATTTTTTCCTCAAAATTTAACTTGTCCTCAAAGATGATCCCAAAGAATTCTGAGTTCCACTCCTTTAGTTTTTTCTTCATTACTTTTAGGTTACTAACTACATTGAACGGTTTGGAGCTTGAGGCCTCTATTTTTTCCCACCATTTTTTAATTTGTTTAAGACAATTTTTGTCTTTAAAGTATATTTTCTCAAATTTGAAAGCGCAATTATTAGGAAGTTTATCCTCTATGGCCTTAAGCTCAATAGGATAGTGGTCTGATCTTGATAATTGTTTAACTTCAAAGAGGAATGAAAGAGGGATAGAAGATAAGTCCCCATAAATAAGAACCCTATTTAATATTTCTACAATATTAATAAAGCCTTTCCTTCTATTATTTGAAGTAATGGTATTATTTGAACATGTTATTTCCATCAAACCTGGCCTATTGACCAAATCAGAAAACTCCTTTGATACCAAAGAGAGAGAGAATTGTTTCCACCTCTTTTCTTTGAAAGACGTGGGATAGCTTTAAAATCTCCTCTAATAATGGATAGAACCTCTTGTTCTACACTTAAACTTTCTTCCAGTTCTATCCATAGCCTTGACTTATCTCTATTGTTGATTGGACCATAGATATTAAAAAGTTTATACCAAAAATTAGACCTTATACCTTTTAATGACCCACAAATATAATTTCTATGAAATTCTAAGGACGAGATAGAGACATTCCTTGGATCTCATATCAAAGCAAGTCCACCTAAAGCTCCTTCTTCTAGGGAGTCTTTTATCTCCCTCCAACCTAGAGACCTCTAAAATTTAACTATATCTTCACTATTTAGTTTAGTTTCTTGAAGAAGAATTATGTCATCCTTGGTGTTAGAGATGTAGCACCTTAGGAGTCATTGCTTGTTAGGGTCGTTGAGGCCCCTAGCATTCCATGTAATGATATTCATGGGACTATGCAAAGGATCCTCCCCTTCCTTACCTAAAGAGTATCAGTAAGTTTAAACTGTCCCTTAGCTACCCCATATCGAGATCTCAACTCTTGCAAGGATTCCCTACCACACTTTTCCAACACTACTACACAATCTGTAGCTCCTTTGCTAGGTAGGGAAAGTTCTAAACCTAAAGGTCTCAAGTTATCCTCCTTTATTTCCTCAATTATTTCTAAATCCCTTAGTTCCTTATCATCAATAGAGGCTATTTATTCTTCCCTAAGCTCACATTCAAAAAATTTAGAGATTAAAATTGATTTCTACAATTTCACCTACTCCTCACCACAAATTTCATCCAAAAACTAATTCATTAGATCATCCACTACCATACTATTTAGAGCCTCGATTAACATATTAACTTTAGCTTCTTTTCATTCTAGGATTTCACTTATCTTGCTCTATTTGGGCTAGATTTATGGATACAAGCTCATCTTCCTCTATTTCCTAACCAGATTGGACTACTTCATTCAAAGGAGTGACTTGAAGAGTGGTCTTTTGCGAAGGTAACTCTTCTTCAACATTAACTGGACTTATGATTATTGTTTTGAGTTGGGGAGGGTAGTTCCTAATCTCTCCTTCCTCCATCTTTTCCCCTAAATGGATTAAAAAAACCCCACCTTTCTCATTAAGGGAGATTTGAACGTTTGGATAATCTCCCAAAAGATCTTGATGATAAACATCTTGAGGTGAAGAAACAAAAAATGGTTTTACTCAAAAAGGACCCTCTACTAGTCTTGGATTGATAGAGATAATTTTACCATTTACATTAATAACTAGGGTTTTGAATTCAACTACATTAACATCCACTTTAACACTAATAATTGGACTAGAGAAAGAAATATCATGTTCTACCCACTCTACATAAGATCCTAATTTATGAACTATTACTTTGAGTGTATCTTTAACCAAAAGTTCAATCAGAGATTAGGAAGAAGGATTTCTTTTTCTACTTAAAATTTTTCCATTTTTTTGGATCAAAGAATGGGCTCCATTCTAGAAATTTTGCAAGGCAGTCCTTTAGAACTAGGGTTTCTCTTTATATGAGCTTATTTCTTAGATCTAAGCTATCACAAGCCAAATATATAAATTCATTTTCCATAATTGTTATGTTGGTATGTTTTTTGAATACAATTATTTAATTGTATTTTTCCTTTGATGTTACACAAATGTCAAACCTTTACCGAGCAATCAATGTCACCCAAGCTCACTCAGACATTGAAGGAAGGTTCTTGTGTGTGCCAAGTGTTCCAGTAAAGTTTGTAGGTTAATGTTAACCAAGTTTACTCATTTACCAAAATAAATTTGGCATGGAACTAATATTAACCAACCTCACTCAATTGCCAAAGGAAGTATAAAGGAAAGTCTTTTCTAAATTAGTGTTGAACAAGTTGGGTAGGCTAACAAAGGATTTTCCTATATCATCATATTAGATCTGATAGTTTTGTTGGTTAGTTCTAGCTGACTCAAGGGATGAATATTATTTGTTTAAAAGTGTATCCAAGATGACTTGATAAGGTAAATCATATAAATATAAGGTCAAGTTGAGGATTAAACAAGTGGAAGAGTAGAAGATGGATAAAGGAAGCGAATTTGAAGGATAATAGAGTATCCAGAGTTGAGTGAGCTACAAAGATAAATCTAATCAAGGAGGATCAAGTATTCAAGCTAGAATGAAGATTTGAAATTAGCATACAAAGTTATCTCAATAATTAGGTCAAACCATTTTTACTCTCTAATAATTGTAGCAATGAATCATATCTCTTAAGAGAAATGCCTAAATGTTATTTTTTAAATCCTTTAACAAAGTGGCATTTCTAGATTGAAGTGTCTGACGCCCTCTAACAACACCACTCCTAAAAGGGTGAATTAAATCCTTTAATAGTGTCACATCTAACAATTTCTTTTGTAACCTTCAATAGGGTTGGCTCCTAATAGGGCTCACTTCAAAAGAGTGAAAAATAGTAACTAGTTGCAATTGGTGGTTTTCCCAAATTAGCTATCCATGTTAAATCTTGGTGTCTCCTATGTTCATTTTATTTTCTTTATGTTTCTATAACTAAGTTAATTAAGGTTAAACACACTAAAAATCTTAAGAAGTGATTATTTCAATGTTTAGTCAGTGACAGTATGTCTTAGTGTAAACTGAGTGTTCCTATGTTAACTAAGTTACAATAGTATTTTAGTTTCAATAGAGTTTTGGTTTTGTATTGTATTGACATCCTAAAGGATCTTGGATTAGTTTTTGTGGTAACTAATTCACCCCTCCTCTCTTAGTTACTCCTCTTATATTTCCAATAATTTGTTTCAAAGTGTTTGGTGCTTGCAGAGAAGGTTTCAAGGACCTAAGCTAAAGATCAAGATCTCTTACAAAAGCGAGATTCCAAAGCTGAACAAAGATAACTTCCAAACATGGAAGGAACTCATGAAGCTCCATTTGAAAATGATTGGTGACATAGGCCTAAAATATCTAAAGAAAAAATATTTGGCACCTATAAGAACTGACTAAGAATGAAATTATGGAAAACAAGAATCATAATGTAATGATGACTAGCATTATGTCTACTCTCAATTATGTTGAATTCGATGAAGTCAAAGATTATGCTACTTCTCATGAAATGTGGAACAAGTTGAAATATTTCTATAGAGGTGATGACAATGTATGGACCAAATGAATATGAAACAAGATGGGAACATTGCACAGTACAGTGAAAGAATCAAAGCTAGTGTGAGTACAATGGGAGTCTCAGGTGAGAAAATTGATGATGCAATAGTGGTCAAAAAGATACTCAAAACTCTTCTTCCTATTTATGCAATTAGAGTTTCAGCTCTTTAAGAAATGAGATGTGATCCTAAGAATTATATAACTTGGATGCACTAGAGGGAAGGTTGACAACCTTTGAGTTAGATAGCTTTGATAACTATGTTCCTAGTTAGATAGCTTTGATAACTATGTTCCTAACTCTGGTAACATTGGGTTTGCATTTCAAGCTAAACTATCACTCAAAAAGAAAGCTAAAAAATCTAAAGAGAAAAGATCTAACAGTAAAGATGAAGATGATTCTAATGATGATCTTGAATTCATTGAAGTGTTGGTTGCAAGAAGATTTCCCAAAGGCAAAAGAAAATACAAAGGTGGAATACCTTTGATTTATTTTTCTTGTGAAGAAGTTGGTCACATTGTTGCAAGGTGTCCAAACAGAGAAGCCAAAGAAGAAAAAAAGCATGAAAAGTACAAAGGCAAGAAAGATTTCAAAATCTACAAAGACTACAAGGATAAAGGTAATAAATCTTGTTACATGGCTAAAGATTATGATAGTAGTGATGAAGATGAAATGGTTTACATTATTGTTAAGGATAAATCAAATAATGAAAATGATAAGATGGCCCTCATTTCTCATGTTAAAAAGAATGACACATGGATCATAGATAGTTTTTGTTCTCACCACATGACTAGTGATAAATCTAAATTTGAGCACTTGAAACACTATGGTGGTGGGAGTCTAATTTGGAAATGATGAACCTTGTTATGTGAAAGGAAAAGGTTGTATTGCACTAACCAATGAACTCCAATTTGATAATGATTATCAAGTTGAAGGACTGAAACATAATCTACTTTTTATGGAACAATTAAATAAAATTGGATTTAAGGTAGAATTCATGAATAGTCAAAGTTGACTTATTTTTCCAAGCTTAGTTTTTCCTTTAGTATGTGATATCAAAGGGTATCTAGTTAGAAAATATTTTGACTTGGAGGATTTTTTTCCCACTCTTTCTTCCCATTCAAGCTACCCCATATCCTATCAATTAACACTAATATCTTTTCAAATTACTTGAATGTGAATCAATACTATTCCTTATGCATTCTCCAATTGTTGTTGAAAATTTCCAAATAGGTAATTTACTAGGTTTTCCAAGTACTTTTTGCATATTGTGCAATGTTTCAAGTTCCACCTTCTATCCAATTAAGGCTTTTCTAATTTTTTTTTTTATGAAAGCCTCAAAGAAGCATGTGTACTAACTTCATACCTTCCACCTTAAAAAATATTTCATTTTGAAATTTGGTAATGCAATCTTAATGTATTCATTTATTAAACACTTCTAAGTGTGAATAATATATTTTGTGAATGGATCCTTGGTCTAGTAGTGAATATTGATGGTTCTAAATGAACCCGCCAAGATTGAAGTCTTACAATTAATAATTAAAATATATAATATTTTTATAAAATATAATTTTAAACCTTTATTAAGTAACAATAAAACTAGCAATCGCACCTTAGTGTGCAACAGGTATGCCATATTTTGGTGTAAAATTTATTCTTAACTAATAGAAATGAGACATTTTATTTTTTCTTCTCAGTCTCCATCTCCACACATATTTCTAACCCCCTTATTCTTTCATTATATTCCCTCTACACCACTCCCTCTATATTTTCCCTCTCTCTATCTCTCTCCATCTCTCCATCTTCATCTTTCTTTGTCTCTCACTCTCATTCTTTCCTCGTGTCTCCTTTACAAATATTTTCTATATAGTATTAATTAAATTAATATGAAGACATTAGATTCTTCAATCTATATTATTTAGAGTAGGCTTTGGATTTAACTATTCGAATTTTATTTAAGTCAAATAATTTTTCAAATCATACTCAATGAACCACCATCAAGAAATTGTATCATATCTATCTATAATTCTTTCTTCCAATCTATCTCTTTCCCTTCTGTGTATCTCCTTACCTTTCCCCACCCTATCTCCCTAATACATATCTTTTCTATCTCCATGCTTTGTGTCTATCTCCTTTCCTCTCCCCACCCCCTCTGCCTACATATGTAGGCTTTCTTTCTCCCTCCTTTGTCTCTATCTCGTTATCTCTTCTCACCCCTTCTCCTTTCCTACATATGTATCCTTTCTATCTCCCTCCCTTATCTCCATCTCCTTAACCCCCCTCACCCCCTCTCTTTACATATGTACCCAATCTCTATGTATATCTATCTATCCCCCTCTTCATCTTTCTATCACTTGTCTCTTAACACCTTTTTAATCTCTCATTCTTTCCCTCTCTACCTCTATCTTTTTATCTCTCTCTCTCCTTATCCCTCTCCCTCTCCCTCTCCATCTATATGTTATTAATTTTATGCCACATATTCACTCTAATTATATCTCACTATCTATCGCCACCCTCCTCTTTATACATATCTGATTAACACTATATGTCCCATATTAATTTCTACTATACATAACACATTATTTCTCTATCTCTCTCTTTCTCTTCTCATACATATTTATTTGTCTTCCCATATATCTCTATATTTCACTCTTTCTCTCTCCTCCCCTCTATCTTTTGTATGTCTCTACCATCATCTCTAGATCTCCTCTTCTCACCATCTATACTTGTTTGTCTCTATCTAATTTCTATATGTTTTTCTCTTTATCAATTTCTATAACTATCCCTCTCTAGATTATGGAAAGTGAGGGGTCTTTAGTAACTCTCTTTATCCTATTGTATTAATAAATGAATAATGCTAGAAATGGAAATTTGTAACTATAATTTTTTTCCCAATATTATCTCAAATGAAGCTTCAATTGTTTTTGGTCTTTGTCCACTCCAACCTTTATCTTTTTCCTCATAAATGAATTGTCTTTGTCAATGTCTTTGTTGCCAGATTATAAGCACAATTTCACTTACACATATTTGCAAGAGCACTTGCATATGAATGGAATACATAATGCGTAGGTCTGAGTAATAGAGAATCATAAGTCTAAGATAATAATAGGAAATTGCATGACAAAAAGAGAGTAGTGTCCTTACAAAGGACTCTAAAACACACCGAATGTCTATATTTTTAGATAAAATTTACTAATCAACTAAAAAATCGAACCAAAATTTTAATTATTTGAAGTCCAAAATTTTGAAGTAAAAGATAAAGTCACTGATATAATTTGTTGAGGATCTGTGTAACTCTCTTTGAGCAATGGGAGTTTTGTACATACTCTCTTAAAAGGGCATTGAGACCCAGTCGAAGTGTGAACATGCCTTTACTGTTACTGCTACATCTTATTTCCAAACATTTCCAAATGCCCCCAATCTATTGATTCTACCATTACTCCAAATTTAAAGCTGCAAAAAACTTATCACAGCAAGCATATAAAGCAAGAGAAAGACCCATAGATTTGTAAGTGAAAAGAGTTTAAGTGAAGTGAAAGAGTATGTTGGAAGTAAAAATTTCACTTGCGAAGTACCTCAAATCAGTTAGACAAAATATCTATAGATATGGTATATTTTCATGTTTTGACAAGGGTTTTTTTCCTGTATTGGTCTTCCACAAAATACTAAATTTTGTGAACTACAGTGGGCCTAATCTTCTATAGCACATCAGATATTTGTGATTTCATACGTGGAGCAGTGGGAAGACATCTATGGAGGAGGGAACATGGTTCAGGGGATAAGCATTGAGAACAGTGATGTGAATTTACTTTTTAAAAAGGATTGAAATCGTCTATCCCATCTAATGGCACAAATGACTCCGATGGTCATCTACTGCTATGAAATGATTTCAATGATTGATATATGAAATTATCTCCGTGAAGTAGAGGTATTAGGTCCTAAGCCATTGTGATGATGTTTTTCATTTCTTCAAATGGTAACACTTCCCATCTTTCCCCGACACGCCAGAATCGAGAGCTTTTAGATGATCTTCTAGTGGTATAGATGTCACAACTAGCCATCAATCTCCATAGTGATCAGCTTGAAAAATGTCATAATGATGTGTTCAAAGTGTTAATAAAATAGACGTATAAACGTAGAGAATGCAGGCTAAAGCCTACCAATCTAACGGCCACCTCATGTATTGTGTCTTAGCTGGCAATCTCAACTACCATACATCATCATTGGAGAAGGCCTAAGGAAGAAGATGTCCCACACTCCACATAGGTTTCCCGTCGAAGAAAGATTCCTCTATTTCTTTTTGAATAGGACCGTGCATTCTGGACATGAGCAATACAGAGATTGTTACAGTGTGTGTGTCCATTAGAAATTGATTCTTGTTGAATGCTTGTATGGAAGTTTGTGAATACTCATATGATTGATGTCTAATCTAGGGAAATGAGATATCATTGTGCAAATCTCCTAGGGATTTCATTTCAACACACAATGGGAACTCAGCAAGCAACAAAATCAAATGTCAATTGAGTCAATATAGTTGGCAAGAAATACATAATGTGATTATCTCATGTCTGCCCAATCACCTAGTCGCTGCTTTAATTCCTGCGCTCTCAATTTCTTATGTGGTTGAATGGCTCAGATCTTTTCAATGGTAGTCAATGTCTCTCCATGATTTGTGACTTTTAGATGGAGAATTTGGCTCCTCACATTAAAATAGGGAATGCCTACGGCATAATAAACTATATCTATGCACAATTTTAGAATGGAGCAATGGACCTTTAAATCTATTAAAAAGCTTAACATCAACCATAGATCCCTAAATGAAAAAAAGGATGAAGTTAAAAGCAAGCTCAAAGAGGAGGTAGGGACTATTAATCCTCGGAATGATGTAGCATTTAAGAGTCAATGTCTAGTTGAAATAATTGAAAATTTGGAAAGAAGCACCTCTACTTTGGTTAATAATTACCAAAAGTTGTTGGAGGCCTTAGTGGAAAGTATGAATAAACTTGTTGGTAATGTGGAAATGCATGTACACAACATCACAGTGTTGGATTTGGAAAAGGATAATGGAAGGAAAGGGGCTACATGAAAGAAAAGAACCATATCTTCTACCAAGAAGATTAAGACTAAGATTGAAGAACAGATCAAAAATTATGTCAAAGTGGTCATGGGGAAGATCAAGGAAAAGGAGGAGCTAACATTGGATCCAACTTAATGCTTGATTTGATTTTTTTCTTATGATTTTCTTCCTTTTGTATTTTAGCATAGTTATGTCATTTGGTTTTGGTGCAGGTCATAGTTAACTTGTTGGTTATTTGTGGGTCGTTGGTTGTCTTGGGTGCTAGTTTATGTCCCAATATAGTTTCTTCTCTATTTCCTATTTTGTAAAGACAATTGGGGTTTTAATTCCCCTCTAAACAACCTATTTTAACCCTTAAGTGAAAATAATAAAAATAAACTATATTTTAAAAAAAAAAATTATAAGAAATACGCCAAAGTTGTATATTAAACATAAAATGAGTAAACCCAACTTCTAAGGCACTAAAAGGATGAAATTAGCCTAGAATTTAAAATATATCCTTGTTTCACATTCGATGGTTATAATTTACCATCTTCTTCATAGAGATCCACTCTTATATTTTAAATTACTTGAAATGTCACTTAAACACTAACCAAATAAACAACTCCATAATTATTTGTTAGAGATTAGAAACTTAAATAAAAATACTATTAAAAAGATAATAATAGGAAATTGCAAAATGTCATCAACCAGAGATTTAGGAGTAGTAACCCATAAAGTCTTAATTGAACATTTAAATAGAAAATCTAGACTTTGAATTGAATAAACTTCAACACACCCAAAGCTGATTATTAACATCACAAAATATCTTTTTAAAATACTTCTACAAACTAGTCAGATTGATACTTGTCAAAATTCATTAGATGAAGAGTAATGAATGCAAGAAGTTTGAAAGAGAGGAGGCTTATATAAATTACTTAAAGGGAGTAATAAAGGCCTCCCTTATGACCTTAGATTTCAAACTTTGCAAATAATTAGAGCTTGTGAATAGAATCATGATTTAGTAAGGAGAAGAACAAAAAACTAATCATAACTATCTTTTCCTACTATAAAAGACAACTTGTTACTTACCAGCTTTTTTGAGCCTTTTAACTAATAATTAATAAGGAAGATGAAGCAAAAATTAAGAAATTGATACTAGAAATGCATTAATCCCCGTAGATTAGCTAACTCATCTTCTCACTTATTACCTTCTTGATAGATATGATTGAAAATAATTTTGTCAAAATATTTGGAAAGTTCTAAAGCTATAGCTAATTTAGCATCTATTCGCTATTTAGGAAGGGAACCTTTTCTAAGGGCATTAAAAATGATGGTGTAATTCCCTTCAACTTCTAAGAGTTTAATATTTAAAGATTTACAAAACCAAAGCCCCTCAAGAAGAGAAAATTTCCTTGCCCGGCTCTTAGTAACTTATCCTATGTATATGGACAAGTTAGCAACTAATATCCCTTGATCATTGTGAATGAAACAAACTATACCTACTTGACCCAAATTTTCTCTAGAGACTCCATCAAAATTGAGCTTGAACTAGCCATCCTGTGGAGCTTGCTAAACACATCCTAATTTCTTAAATTTACTTAGAGTTTGTCCATCACCTAGAAGGGAGGAATTTTTAGACCAATTTATCTACCTCTCATCCTTTCATCCTGATTCATCATTTAAGCATATTTGGGAAGATAATTAAGAAATCTATTGTTTGTTAATTTAATGATGAGACTTCAATATTTTTCTTTAATTGATCAACATGCATCTACTTATCCTGGAAGAATCTATGATTCCTCTCATTGCATAGTTCCCATAAAATTATGGAAGGAGACATAATCTAAAGGCTATGATATATACTATCAAATTTTTAGTAGTGGCCAAGAAGTCAAAATACTCCTAATTGAATTTGGAAAATCCAACATAACTCCCAATTATGAACAAATCCAATGCTAACATGAGCTTGAGTAAGAAAAATTAAGAAAGAGGTGGCCAGAAAATTCCTCATCAGATTCACATAGTGGGCATCTACTAGGCCCATGGATCCCAAAAATTTTAATCCTTTCGATTGTAATGGCCCTTTGATGAAGGAAAATCCAAGAGAAAACTATCATTTTGAGAAGGTGGAACTTATCCCAACAAAGACAAAGAGAATCCTTGAAGAGATTCAAGTTAAAAATAGCCCATTTTTTAGTTGTACTCCCCATTTTCTCTCCTGTCCCATATAATTTTATCATGCCCTCCCATAAATGAGATCATTCTAGATCTTAGAATTGACTAAAGAAAAAATTTCCCTTCTAAGGGAATGTCTTCAACATCAAAATTCTCCACTTCCACTACAATCAATCTTCTCCAAAAATTGCATAGTCTTTCACCTTTGTTCCTCATCTCTCTACTAAATAAGATTTGGCTTTTAGTGGGGAAGGCTAAAAAACAAGGGGCTCATAGCCACCCCAAGAGTCTTCTCAAAAAAAATCATCCTTTCTATCACCAAGGTTCCATTAGAGCTTATTCTAAATGATATTTCTATATTTCAAGAGGAAATTCCAAAATATAGAGCCTTTGGTAGGGTTGGTATCCTGAAAAATATTGATTGTATTAGAGGATGAAAGGTATTTGTGGGAAACAATCCTAAAACATTTGAGATTAGGTAACCTAACCATCATCCATAATAACCTTGCTCCTAAGGCCACTCCTTGACATCTGATATTTTTGTTACCAACTCCACCTAAACTTTTAGACCTTCATATTTGGTCCCATGAAAGAAGGGAAAACTTATGTTAGTTTGCATTACCCTACCAAAAAATAGTTATAAGAAAACCCTCAATTTCCATTACTTTTCTATTTGGGGTATCTAGATATGAAATCTAGTAAATAGTTTGTGTTGAAAAAATATATGAAACCATAGTCTTCCTTCCTATTGAAGAAAGCCATTTACCTTTCCATCTAGTGATTTTTTCTTTCAATTTTTATACTCAGCAATCCCATAGTGACTCAAATAAAGAGGCAGACTCAACTATCTACAAGGAAAAATACCTTTGTTAAACTTTAAAATTTCACAAATTTGTGCTTCCAAATTGGTGGAGGTGTTGAAGAAAAATATCACAGATTTATCTCTATTAATTTCTTGACCTGGTGCTTTGGAATAGTTATCCATAATATCCTTCCAAGCATAGGCTTCTCTAGTAGATCCTTCTCCAAATAACATTGTATCATCTACAAAATGTTGGTGTGTATATGTTTCCTCCCCATTGGTTATTAAGATAGCTTTGATGGCTCCTTCCATTCTTGCTTATGAAATTGACCCTCCTAGTGCATCAAACATAAGCATAAATAGAAAGGGAGAAATAGGGTCTCCCTATCTTAGTCCTCAAGAAATACTAAAATAACCTACCATGGTTCTATTTATTAAAAAAAGCATTTTCAAAGTAAATATACATTCAAAGATTATCTCTATCCACTATTTAGAGAAACCACAAGCTTCAAGACATTTGCAAAAAAAGAACCACTCTACCCTGTCATATGCTTTCATAATATCCAATTTGATTAGCATACCAAGTAACTTATTATTCTGAACCAAATGAATAGCCCCATGGGCTAGAAAGAATCCATCATATATCAACCTTCCTAGGATAAAACCTATTTTTCCCTCACTTATGAGACTAGACAACATTTATTAAAGTCAGTTGGCTAGGATTTTAGTAAAGAGCTTTTAGAGAGTATTACATAAAGTTATGGGTCTAAAATAATTGAAAGCTTCTACCTTATCCTTTTTTTGAATAAGGGCTATAAAAGTATTATTGACTTCTCTCCATAATGTATTGGAGTTCCTAACTCCTTCCAAGGGTTTTGTTACATCTTCTCCTACAAAGACCCAATATTTATGAAAGAAAAATGTTGGAGAACCATCAAGACCTAGAGATTTTTCCATAATCATTATATTTAGGACTTCTTCAACCCATGGTTTGGTGATCTTCTACAACAACATTTTATTTTGTTCCACAGAAGAGAGAACACACCTATGATATGTCAAACTAGAACTTAGACCATTATTATAAATACCTTGAAACTAATATATAAATTCTACATTGATATCCTCAACCCAGTTTTTTGGATTTCCATCCATTTCTTTAATGGAAGTAATTTGGTTAATAGCCCTTCTTTTCTTAGAGCTATTATGAAAATATTTTGTGTTATTATCCCTTGTAGACACCTAAATTTGATTACACCGCTTTGGTAATCCTATTTGGTTTTCTCTAAAGGCATCATTAATTAAATTCCTATTTAATTAATCCTTTGCCATCCCCTAGCTGATTAATTTAATTAATTATCTATAGTCCTAATTGATAAATCAAATAACCTATTATTTATCAATTAATCCTATTCTTCTATCTAATTCCAAAATCCTCATTTATTAAATAAATCTATTTGATAAATAAATCCCTCAAATCCAATAACCCCTAAACTATCCTAAACCCCCTTTTTAGCCTAATCCACCCCATCCACCCATACTAACCAAGCTTAGCTACTAACTCACCCACCCTCATGAATAGCATCCACTTGCATATCTCTAACAAGCTTAGTCTAATCCTAAATCACCTCTAATCCCTCCCCTAAGCTTGTCACATTCCCTAAGTAAGCTTAAGACTTTCCTAAGCCAAGCAAAGTCAACAATCTCAACTCCCTCCAAGATATCCCAACCACTAAGCTTTGAATGCTCTTACAAAGGCCATAAAGACTCTTACAAGCCCATTCATTTCTCTTACAAGCCATTATGAAGGGTCTTTATGAGGATATTATCCCTTGAGCCTCCTTTGTTGACTCATCCATCCCCTTGCCTCCATCCACTCACCCTGTGACATGTGTCACTCCCTAGTTGGTGCTAAACAAGCACAATCCATGTACTCCCCTTTGAGTGCATCCTAGCCTTCCTTAAGCTTTCATCTCTCCTTGCATCTTAACACTCCATCCCTCAAGCGCTTAGCCTATAAATTGAATCCCCTCCCAAGCCATTTCATCACAACCTTTGAGCTAAAGTTATAATGCCATTTTAAGACCAAGTTTTACAACAAAGCTATCATCCACACCCAAATCCAAATCCTCCATTGAAGAAAATTTAAAGCTTGAGCATACATCCCAAATCCTATCAAATAGACTCATCCCTAAATCAAGTGACCATCCTCATTGGGAGAGTCATTCTATGGCTCATATTCTCATTTGAGTGTTTCACTTTGTCTCTCATATATGTTATGATTTTTATGCTAGTTAATGCTTTGTTCTCTTAATAGATTAGTATTTCTTGCTAACATATTTCTCATATACATCCCTAACTTCTAACCATGTTTCTCTTGACTTTTGCCTCTAGAAAAGTTCTTCTTTAGCCATAACTTCTTCATATCGTTGCATAATCTTTCTTTCTTCAAGGAATTGAGCCTCTCTCATTCCATTTTCGATAACCTAGATTTGTTCAAGCATTCCAATTTATCTTCAAGAGTTATCTTATCCTCAAAGATATTTCCAAATAATTCTAAGTTCCACTCTATTAACTTGCATTTGATTACTTCCAATTTACTAATTACTTGGAACATCTTAAATCCTAAGACTTTCATTTCCTCCTACCATCTCCTAATAAGATTAATATAGTTTTCATTTTTAAGCCAAATTTTCTTGAATTTGATGGACATATCTCCATGATAGAAAAACCTATCTAATCTTTCTATAATATTACTAAACCCCTTTTTTCTATTGCTCCAAGTGAAGGCATCGTTCGATCTAGCCAACTCTAGAAGACCTAACCTATTTACCCAATTAAAAAATTATTTTGATGCTAATGAAAGGGTGTAGTTGTCTACTCTATTTTATGAATTTTGAAGAATAACATTAAAATATGATACTAGAATAGATAGACCTTCATATTATAATGTTAGTCTATCTTCCAGTTCCTTCCATAACCAAGCTTTATCTCCATTTTGAATTGGACCATAGACATTAATCAACCTATAGTAAAATTCAAATTTGATTCCTTTCACCATACCACTCATCTAATTTGTATGAACTTCTATAATTGAAATTGATACATTTATAGGATTCCATATTATGGAAAACCCTCTAGGAGTCCCTTCAATTGGGGAATCTTTTATCTCCCTCCAACTTAATGATATTTTGAATTTATTCATTTCTTCACTATTAAGTTTTGTTTCTCGAGGAATAATTATGTCAGCTTTAGTGTTAGTAATGCAATGTTTTAGGAGCCACTTCTTGTTAGGGGCATTGAGGCCCCTAATATTCCAAGCTAAGACATTCATGGAACCTAGGGAAGGAAATTCTCCTTCCCACCATTAAAAATTTTGATTAATTTAATCTGACCTTTATCTTCTCCATCTTTTAGGTGCATTTCTTGCAAGGATGTCCTCCATCACTTTTTAAATACTTTCAAAATAGTCATGACCTACTCCACTTGGGAGGATAGCCCCTAATCCTAAAGAAAATGTCAAATCCTTAGCCAACTCTACTAACCCTACTTCAATGACAATGGGGCTCGTCTCCCTTTTCATGTCCTCTATTTCCTATATTTTTTAGATCAAAATAGATTTTTGCAACTTGAGTTCCTCTTCATCACAAATCTCATCAATGAAATAATTCATTAGATCTTCAGCTACCACATTATTCAAAGCTTCTATCAAGATGTTAAATTTTTCCTTCTTTCCTTTTGAGTTTTCACTATGGCCTTCCTGAGAGTTAATTGATTAACTTAATAATTATTTACTTTCCATAGTCATATGGTCTATCTAGTTTATAAGCAATTGGGCTGGAACCACCAAAGGGTTGACTTCCTCATCTTGACTTGAAATGACAATAGTTGAGTTGAGAAAGGGTGGTAAATCCCTAATTTCTCCTTCCTCTTCCTCATCCTCTTAGCAAATTGAGAATCTCTCATCTTCATTATTCCATATAGTTTGAGTATTTTCTATGTTTCTCTAATTTCCCTTAAGATGGAGATGATATGGAGCAGGATCCTGATAACTACTGAAGAGGCTTTCAGCTAGTTGTGGTTTAATAGTAATATTTTATTATGAACACTAATATCTAGAGTTTTAAATTTGATAGTCTTAACATCTATTTTTATTATAATAATCTGACTAGACATAACCAAATTTGATTCTGCTAAACCTAAATAAGTTCTAAAGCTAGACATGATTATTCCAAGTATATCCTCAACCAAGAATTCAATTGGAAAATTTGGTAATAAGATTTTCTTTACTACTTCAAATTTTTGCCATTTTTTTTGGGTCAAAAAAGGGACTCCAATCTAGAAATTTAACAAGTTAACCATTAAAAACTAGAGTATTGTCAAACAAGAGTTCATCCTTAGATAAAATTTATCACATGTTGAGATAAATAAATAAATAAATTTTTGAATATCACAATAGTGATATTAACATGCTCACCTAGAACACTTTGTAGCCGATTCATATCATGCCTTACCTCCATACTTGGACACATCCAACAGGCAAAAAGGGCTTGATCTTCACACCTCCTCTAAACATATCCCACAAAATGATTTGATAAATGGATTACCTTTAGATATTTTTTTGATTCATTCTCATAGCATTTAAGAGTATAAGAAGGTCTTTGAGTTAGGGCATCCTTTCTATTTTTGAGTCATCCTAGAGCTATAGAGTAATTTTTCCTTACTTTCCATGTTTTATCTCCAAGAGGGCCAAAAGGAATTGGAAAAATCTGTTTCCTCTATTTATACTTAGATTTTGCATGGTAATAAAATGGAAGGAATTTTTTTGCTCTAGAAATGTTCACTTTGTCTATGAAAATGATGCATATTTGGACGCAAATCCCCATGGCTCGCTAAAGTAGGAGCAAAGCACAGTAGTTACATCAAACATAGTACAAACAAAACTACATATCATTGGCAAGTGTACACTCCATTGGTGTCTTGATCTTGTGGATATGGGTATGTAGGCAGACTAGAAGGTGAAGAATAACTTTAGAGCATGGACACCTTGAACATATATTTTGTGGCCACTTTCTTCTCATTAAGTTATAAATTTCTAAACTAATCCAACTTGGAAACAAAATTTAAGATTCTCAGTAAGGTATCTATACTAGGTTGGATGCCCAAAACTTGAGAGGGGCTATAGGACTTAGGGAACTCTCGGTAGTCTTGTACCTGGCTAAGTGCCCAAAATCCAAGGAAGGGTGCAAATCTTTTGGGTAGTGATAATAAACCTTGCAAAGAACCTTGGCACAGTCTTGGGTAGACTGTGTAATTTCTTGCAAGTTATCTAGGACCTGAATTGGTCCTAAAGGGTGAAAGACTCTTATCAGAGCACTGCCTATCCTTTCTACTATTATAACCCATCAAGATTGGATGGAGGTATGGAGTCTCAACCACTTTCATGTTTATTCTACCCTGAATGGATAGAGGTATCACTGAAGATGACCACTTAAAATAAGTAACTACCCCAACTAGATAGAGGGTGGGTCCAATGGACTAACCACTTGGCTCTAGAAAATGTTTTTTTGTCTTCTGATAAGAAAAATTGTTGCTAATTTTTTATGCAAATGATTGCTCTTCTTGTAGGAAATTTTTTTCCTTACTCCTAATAAATTTGCTATCCTTTTTGCTCCAATTATAGGAAATTCGCTACCTTATTCTTGAGAAATTCACTACCTTATTTGATGCTTCAACTTCTTTGATAGATAGCTCACAATTACAAAGATAGACCAATTCACTCCTTCTAATATAGATAATACAAGATAATATGTTGGAATTGATATGTGAATCTGCTACCTTTTATTATTTCCCAAACAAAAATTAGTGTCTTTTGATGTCTCAAATAATTGATAGAATGATGTAATTATTATTTCCACAAGATAGCTTGGTCTTCAATATGAGGAAATTCATCATTTTATGCTTCAGTCTTCTTTGGTTAAACCTCTCTTATGTCTCTAGGTGAAATACGGAGGACCTAAAGAAACCCAAAAAATGTCAATTTTGGTGGACAGTTTGCACCTAAAATTAAAAGTGTAGATGATCATTGAGGAGTTAATTTGATGTTGTGAGGGCTCACTATTGTAGAGTGCAGAGCTAGAAAATAGTTACTAAAAAAAAATTTAAAATTTTAATTCTTACTTTACAAGTTAAAAATAAAAGCAAACTTTAAATGTAAAAAATTTGAATTAAATTTATTTAAAATATATAGTTAATTAATTATCTCTTTTAAAATTTAAAATTTCTTTAAAAATAAATATTTATAACTAGGCAGAGTAAGGGTACACCATTTAGAATCCCTTAGGCATCGTTTGGTTATAGGAATTGGGTGGGAAAAGAAAAATCTAAATATTTGTATTTGCCAATTTGTCATTTGTTTGTAAAATACAAAATTGGAATTAGAATTCATCTGTCCTAATTCGACCCCAAAATGAGCATAGCAGAATTTCTAAAAACAGATGGAATAAGAATAGCTTATTCTTATTCCAGTTTTTAATAAACCCAATTTGATGGGTTGTCAAGTCCATGACTTTGTCATTTGATTGTATTTTGCCACTCAAATGCATTTTTGGACTATTTTCTATGTTTGTCATAAGATGTAAACTAGGTCAGCATTATTTAAAGTTTAATATGTATTGTTCTTAAATGACAAAAAATACTAATATCATATTTGATATCTTTTCTAAACTTTCATAAAATTATTTTTACAAATAAATATTGTGTTTTGTCTAATAATTAAAACTATGTTAAAAGATCATTTAAATATCATATTAATGATCTTGACTATTTTTTATTTTTTATTTTCTTTAGTATATTTAAAAATAAAATGGTTTTAATTTTGATCATATACTCATTAAAATAATATGATTTAATTTAGAATTAAATTTATTATATACAATATAATATGTCCTTTGAGTTTTGATGAGTTTTAAAGGTTGTGGTATATCTTTCACTTATACAGTCAATTTAAAAAATAAAATAAAGACTAATTAAAATAATTCAACTTTTTTTAAAATTAATAGAAAAACCAGTTCATATAAATAAAAAATCTTCTTTACCTAAAATACTACCAAACTAAAAACAATAATCTAATTATTAAAATTTTAAAACAAAACTTATTCCAATTCCTATTTCAATTGTTGCAACCAAACATAGAATATGAATATTTTGACTCCTCTTCTAGGTCAACCAAACAGGTCCAAATGATATTCCAAAACTTATTTTAAGAATGCACAAATACCAAAAGAAAGCTTATTCCAGCGTAGATGAATGTTGCATTCAATAATTCTTGTAGCCAAACAGGCTCTTAGTTTGCTAGAACTGACCTTGAATTGGCATTATCAAATTCTAGAATTGTCATTTTCTAAGTCTATTTTTAAGATATAAAAATGGAATAGGGGTTTATTATTTTTCATTTACCCCCAAAGCTTGGATTTGAAACTTCCACGCAAATAAGTAGAATTAGAGCTCAATTCCAATTCCACTAAAATGAAAATTGATTGTAAATGGAATTATATTATTTTTAAATTTTCATTGGTATTATTTTCTAAGAAATTTTATCATTTTAACTTCACATTTGGAGATTGAGACTCACACTCAACTTCTCCCCTAAGAAACTATGATTTTGTGGCTACCTAAGCTTGACAAGCTTATCTTGTGAGGTGCCAAATAGGGATTCGACTAATATCTATATATATTTCATGTGTATTCTGGAATAACAAAAACAAGAAAAATATTTACACTCAAGTATTAATTTTTCTAGGCGATTGATATCATTACTACTCGAGATGTAGTAGAGGAGATAAAAATTACTATTGATCCATTTTGTAAGGTAATGGAACAATTTAAAATTTGAATAAATATATTCAAAGTGTAAAACTACTATACAAAAGATATTTATAGTAGAATGTTTTCAGAAGCATGTACACAAAAAATATTTATAGTAGAATTTTTTTAGAAGCATGATAGTTGCAAGGTCGTGATCAATGATGGTATGATTAGGATTGAACCCCAGGAACTTGGATCATATCCCAAAGTGGTCTACTTTTAGAAGGTAGATGTATGTCCCATGTGGAGTGTATTGGCCAGTACCTCAAACATCACCCTATGTCCCCTATGTGCAGGACTTATCCTCAACCTTTTCCCATCATGAGTTTGATAGTTTGTGGTCACTAATCAGGGAATAACTGTACATAATACATAATACTTTGGGGTTTGGGTTGTGGGTAACATATGGCTGACATGTTGTAATGCTAAAGCATAAAAAAATTGTATAAAAGGGCTTACAGTTAGGTATCTTTTAAGATGTGTAATGTAAAAATTGCTTCTTGTGGTGGTATTGAGTTGTAAGGGATTATGGATTGTAATTAGGTTGTAATCACTAGATCATAATAATATTAGACTTGATATTTGGTGGATGTCACCCAAGGTTTAGGGGAACCATGTTAAATCTTGGTGTCTTGTGTTATTTTCTTTGTGATTTATTATATCCTGATATTGATTGTATTTGCATGTATTTTTTATTTCTATTTGGTTAATCCTATGAAGATGTATCAAAGCAAGGTTGTTTTTTCAGTTATCCTCTACAAAAAAGTCTCATTGTTGAGTGGGAACGATGGTAGACAAGGGTAAGCTGAAGGTGGAGAAGTTTAAGAGGCAGAACTTTTAGTTATGGAAAATGAAAATGGAGGATTATCTTTATCAGAAGGACTTGTGGAAGCTGTTGGAAGGAAAAACAAAGAAACATGGACTATAATAGATGAGGACCAGGATATTTTAGATAGAAAGGCACTTGGAAGCATTTGGTTATGCCTAGCTCCATCGGTGACATTTAACATTACAAAAGAAAAGACAATGGAAGAGTTGATAGAAACCTTAGCGAAATTGTATGAAAATCCCTCCAATTCAAATAAGGTATTTCTTATGAAGCAATTATTTAACATGAAGATGGAAGAAGGTGGATCTATTGTAGCTACCATTTTTTGGGGTTACCATCATCATTTCAAATTCCCCCCAGCCTATCTCTTACTCTTTTTCATGTACGATGCAACTTTACAAGGCCTAGTAGCCTGCTATGGCTTGATTAGATTCCTACCCTATGGTATGGAATGTTTTTCCTCATTAAGTTTGTGGAGGGCACTATCGACATCCTATTTATTTGGCCTCAACACTTAAGTCCTTTTTTTATATAGTGTTAAGGTGGAATCTATTTTTTTCAATCCTTCTATTAATTCATGTCTTTGATGCTAGTGCTTTCGGAGCTCACTTGGGGTGTGGAGTTTTATAGGAATCCCTATGCTTCTTAGAAGAAAGGTAGGAAAGAAAGAAAGAAAGAAAGATTACTCTTTAGAGTCTTGCCCCAAGTTGTTAGGGAACTATAATTCTACATGTTATTGCAAGGCATAGATCCTTGAAGTGACGGTTCTCGTCAAGTTCCATCTATACAATTATTGTTGTTATCTACTATGTACTATTCACATACACTTTTCTATCTAGCAGAAGATAATAAATGAATGGGGTAGTAGGGTGGGAGGAGATAGATGGTGACTTTTCTCCTAGTAATGTGTGAGCCACAAACCATAGAATCATTTAAATGAGTTTAATACTATTACTAGTTAATTATCTTCTATGGGTATTAATTCTGATGAAGAAATTAGGGCTCTCTTGATTTTGTATTCTTTTCCTGAAAGTTGGAATGGCTTGGTAATGGTTGTGAGTAATTCTATTTCTAGATCTAATACCCTCAAATTTGATGATGTGATTGGTGTTATTTTGAGTTAGGAAACTCGTAGGAAAACCTTAGGTATACATTAGGAAATTCTTTAAACACACAAAGAAGAGGTAAAATGATTGGGAGTGGAAATAATTTTGGACACCATGGGAAATCAAGAGAAATGTTGAAGGGAAAGAGGTCTCAATTCAGATGATTGAGAGATTGCTAGTACTATGGTAAAGAAGGGCATAAGAAGAAAGATTGTTAGACTCGAAAGAACAATGAAGGAGATAAAACCAGAAGTGAACAAGGAGGTAAATGTGGTAAGTAACAAATTTAAAGAGGATGCTTTGCTTCTTTCTTTAGAAAGTGTTGATGATCCATGGGTTTTACATTCTGGTGCTTCATTTCATGCTACACCCCATAGAGGTTATATTATTGATTATGTCCAAGGGGATTTTGTGCTTGTTTATTTGGGGGATAATTAACTCTCTTAGATTGTTAGAAATAAAAAAATTAAGATTAAGTTGTAGAATGCAAATCATTGGCTACTACATGAGGTAAGACATGTTCCAAGGCTGAATAGGAATTTAATTTCAGTAGTGCAACTCAATGATGAGGGTTGTGTAGTTACTTTTAATGATAGAAATTGGAAGGTTTCAAAAGGTTACCTTGTTGTACAAAAAGGTGTGAAAGTAGGAACCTTATATCCTTGTATAGGTCATATTGTTCCTTCTACTATGATTGTTTCAGAGAAAAATGAATGTTCAAGAACAATTGCTCCAGTTGAGCAGAGAGAACAAACAATAATTGTAGACTTTGATATAGTGATGTGGCACAATAGACTTGGTCACATGGGTGAGAAAGGTATGAAAGTACTTCATTCAAATAATTTTTTACCATGTCTAAAATTCTTTTAATTGGATTTATGTGAAAGTTTTGTTTATGGAAAACAAAAGAGAGTGAGTTTTGTGAAGAATGGGAAGGAAAAGAAAGGTGAGAGATTAGAGCTTGTTCATACATATGTATGGGGACCAGCTTGAGTATATTCCCTTGGTGGCTCTCATTATTATGTTACATTTATTAATGATGCAATTAGAAAAGTATGGGTTTATTTCCTTAGGAAGAAATCTAATGTATTTCAATTTTTTAAGAAATGGAAATACTTGGTTGAGAATGCAACTGGTAAAAAGCTAAAATGTCTCAGATCAATAATGGTGGTGAGTATTACAATCATGAATTTGAAGATTATTTCTCCACTAATGGTATTTTTAGACTAAAAATTGTTCCTATGACTCTACAAGAAAATGGAGTGGTTGAATGCATGACTAGGACTATAATGGAGCATGCAAGGAGCATGAGATTACATGATAGGTTTCCCTTAAACATGTGGGTGGAGACTATAAATAGTGATGTATATTTGATTAATAGAGGTCCCTCTACTTCTTTGGGTTGTAGTATTCCAAAGTAAACATGGACTAGTAAGAATGTGAGTTATTCTTTTCTCAAAACCTTCAGTTGTGAAGAATTTACTCATATAGATTTTGAAAATAGAACCAAGTTGGAAGCTAAGTTAAAGAAATGTTTATTTGTTGGATATGGCATTAATGAATTTGGTTATATGCTTTGGGATTTTAAAAATCATAGAATTGTAAGAAGCAAGGATGTCATATTCAATGAAAAAATGTTGTAGAAAAATTTGTTGTAGGAACATGAGAAGAAAGAAGATGATTATGTAGTGTTGGATGATACTGCATGTTGGTGTTTTGAAACATCATGGTTTCAAATTACCCTAATGAGAACATAATACATTTAGGGGTTGTTAGGATAAACCACAGACAAAAATAAAAACTACATGCAAATATAACCAATAATGTAAAATAATAGATCACACGGAAATAAACACAAGGCACCAAGATTTAACGTGGTTCACCCTGTAGAATTTGTGAAAACCAACTTCACAGATTTCCAAGATCACTTGCATGCAAATAACCTATTGAAGAGAAACCAAAAAAGAAGGAAAAGCCAAAGCTTGGAAGAACTCAACAAGATGAGAGAAAAAATTGTATTCCCAGATTGATTGAATGAATGCTTGATTAAATGAAAAAAGAAATACAAGAATTCAACCTTTAAAGGTGAACGAAAGCCCTAAAGCATAAAAAAGCTAGGTTGCACAATATAATTAATAAAATATAAATTATATGCACCTACAAGATAGCTTAAGCAACTAGAGTAAAAGGTAACTTAATTAATTAAATCAAAGTGATTTAATTAATAAGTGCGAACAAATAATTACTCTAACACCCCCCCTTAAGTGAAGCTAAGGAGGTAAGCTAACCTAGCACAACTAAGAAAGTAGGAAAAGATGGGTCCTGGCAACAAGGCCTGATCAGGTACCCAATCACAACAAGGAAATCTCTGTAAACCAGAGACAAAGGAGAAAACCTAGTGGGAAAAACCCCTCTCCAAAAAGAGATAGCAAAGAATGTTCCAGAAGATAGGAACAAAGAGAAGACCGTGAAGAAAACCACTGAAGTAGAAGAAGCTGTAAAATCTGTCAGAAAGAAACTGTTGATCTGAAGATCCTCTACGAAAATAGAAGGCATGAATCGAGAGTGTCTATATTGCAAGTGATCCATCTCACCAAAATGCATAGGTAGCTAGCCACTACAATTGCCTAGTATATAGGATCAAAATACCAAATACATAGCTCACTCCAATTAACCATCGAACCAAGGAAGCATTAGAATCAACAATATAACCCCCCCTTAATGCAGACGGGGTGAGGTGACAGGCAACTGAAAAGATGGGCCAAAAATCTCCTACAACACAGGAACCAAACACATCGAGAGTGAGGTACAGACACCTATAAAGGCACATGTCACCAACACTACATGAGGCAAAAGAGGAAGAGGGCACAAAACTAGCAAACAACTATCCCACCCATGGCACTTTATAAAATAGTGCGAGTACAACAAACCACAATGATGAAAAGGATCTTGAAACACAAGAGTGGCACTTTATCTCAGTACATTTGCATAAAGATGCTTACAATGAATATCAACAATGATCAAAATAGAAAAGAAATTGATACAAAAGATAGTACATCCCAAAAGAAGAGATCCCATGCTAAGAAAATGATTCTCGGACCTGAAATACCCAAGATATCCATCATAGAGCAAAAATGCCAAAAACATGATAGAAAGAGCATTGGGGAGAATTTGGAAGAAATTACATCATTTTTGAAAAGTAGATAAAACTAGCTTTCCAAAAATATCACGTTTTCAAAAAATGGAGATGGGACACACAAGAAACGCTCACTAGAGTCAAAAATAGAACTTTTGACTTCAATGGCAAAACCAAGAACCTAAACTACATCAAAACCAAAAAAATCCTACACCACTATCTCTATCTCAGAACCAGCTTTTTGGCACTTCTTTTAGATTGAAAAAAGACCTTCGTATGCTCAAGATATGGCCAAAAAATCGTGAGTAGGTCAAAAAAGGACTTGAAGAGTGCCTGCAAGGTTGTTGATTCAGTGTTGACATCATGCTGATGTTAGCATTTCAGGGGAAAAAATTGACGGCCTCCTTGCCATCACAGCAAAAAATATGCCACATGGCATCCACGTGGCAGTGCTGACTAGACCTGCTAATGTAGTAGGGGCCACATGGCACCCATGCCACGCAAGTTGCTGAGGAGGCGGGGGCGCAGGAGGGTGGTAGCCTCTGGCAGCAGTGATCGCAGTGGCGCCAGACGTTGGCGGCGATGCTGGCAAGGGCAATGGGTGGGTGGTCCACCAACGGTAGTCGGGCCGAGGCTACTCTGTGGTAACTGTGATGGGCGATGAGCTGAGCACTGGTGGCCACTCTGCGATGCACTAGCGGAGCAGTAGAAATTTGATTTTTTTTCTTTTTAAATATTTTTTGCAATAAATGAAAAATCTCATCTGTATGGCCTCCCTAGGGGCTAAAAAAAAATTTCTGACACTACAGAAGCCAAAAAAGACAAATTTTATATGGATCCTGATTGTAAATGGCCTTTCAAAGCCAATGGCAGCATTTGTTTGGGTCCAACGTGCTCTGAAAAATTGCTCTTCCTCCTGATTGAAGAAAAAACTTCAAAAAAGCTAGGGTTTCTAACTCTGAATCACGGCTTCAAAAAAACTTCGAACAAGAAGCAGTAGGGCGGCTCTGATACCATGTAGAAGTTGTGAAAACCAACTTCACAGATTGCTAAGGTCACCTACATGCAAATAACCTATTGAAGAGAAATCGAAAAAGAAGGAAAAAGCAGAGCTTGGAAGAACTCAACAAGATGAGAGAAAAAACTATATTCCCAGATTGATTGAATGAATGCTTGATTAGATGAAAAAAGAAATAGAAGAGTTCAACCTTTAAAGGTGAACAAAAGTCTTAAAGCCTAAAAAAGCTAGGTTACACAATATAATTAATAAAATATTAATTATATGCACCTACAAGATAGCTTAAGAACCTAGAGTAAAAGGAAACTTAATTAATTAAATCAAAGTGATTTAATTAATAAGTGCGAACAAATAATTACTCTAACACACCCAATCCCTGGGCTACATCCACCAAATAGAAAGTCTGATCTTATTACAATCCAGTGATTACAACCTGATTACAATCCGTAATCCCTTACAGCTCAATACTGCCACAAGAACCAATTTCGCATCACACTATAAAAAAATCCCTAATCCTAAGCCCTTTTATACAAGTATTAAACTACTTTAGGGTTATAACATGTCGGCTATAAATTAGCCATAACTTTAGTGGCGAATCTACAAATAGTACCCCAAAAAAAAATCTGAGGCGATGCCTTGAACCCCACTAATTATGGAGTATGTATAGTACTTTCTTGATTAGTCACCATAATCTAATAGGGGTAGCTACTTCTCATTTGCAACATATCCTTTCAGACACCAAGCCAGATACAAAGCTAGAACCTTCTTCTACTTCAAGCTCCGCTAAACCTAGGTAGGTGGACCTATTAGATTCTTCATATGGTACCAGTATTCAAATCATAGACTAAATCTAAACAAAGTAGATTAAATCCTTATATCTTCTATACTTATGCAAAGATCATAGACATGAAATAGCTAATGACATGACCTAAGAAATTGATAAACTAAGTGAGGGCATCCTTTCACCTCTTAAATGGAAAAAGGAAAAAGGATGATTAAAATGTTGATTTTAGGAAATCCCCAAAATATGTAGTCGTAAGAACAAGTTGATCTTATAGCTAATCAGTGCCTTATCTATTGGGCAATTTCACAAATTATGCACATACATCAAGATATTAGATCTATCTTATCACTTTGTGAATTAGACATCAATGTTCATAAAGACCTCATTCTCATGAAATATCCTTCTCAAATAACCAGCAATCCTATCAAATATATCAAGCATTTACTTGGCTCTTTGTTCCAAAAAAAAACATGAGACATATAACCTTAAGGGAATGCAAAAGGGTCAAAGTTATTTGTGCCTAAACCATAAAATGTTGCAAATTATAGAGAGAGGAGACAAGAATCAAAATGAAACTAAGGAGATTCTTGCTCATTGTATTAATTTCATTCAAACTATACAGTCAAAATCCATGTAGACAACTCATAAAGCCACTAAATAGATTAGAACTATCTATATTAGCTTAACTATTATTATTCATACAAGAGAGAATATGCTGAAGAGAATGGTGGAATCAAAGCTCTAGATCCAACAATGTGGTCTCACAAAAAAATTGGAACCAACATGGTATCACAGCAATGAGAAATTTCTCCAAAACTAGAACCTTGGTCTCACAATACTGAGAAAACTCTCAAGATTAGAACCTCTACAATGAGTTAGAAAGAGAGAGATATAGGAAATAGTTAAATCTTAGATCTAATCTAGAAGTGACATGTGTCCACTTGAATCTCCATTCCTTGCTATTGTAAAGCATCTCTCATCTTTCTATAACTGAAATCTGATATGATTTTCATCATTATTTGTAACAAACTTGAAATATCTCTTCTTCAATGATGAAAACCCTTGTGTTGCCAAAATATCTGAAATGTTGATAATTCATCCACTAAAATGACTTGGAGCTGAAAAAATCTTCCCCCTAACTACATTCATATTGCCTCTTATGTTCATCCATTTCACCATTACATTCGAAATCAAATATAAATTGTCATAACTGAATGAAACTAAAAAATGGATACCTAAGACAAAACCTTGTATAAAATTGAATCATTGGATTCCTATGTAGAAAAAAATTCCAAAAATGGAAAGTTCATTCTCTCCTAGCTCCAGTCATATATAATAGTCATATATCTGCTTATTAGAAGTACCCAAAATATCATTTTGAAGTTCAGGCTCTTGGCATGACTTTCTAATCTGCATTTTAGGAAATATGTAATTTCAACCTAAAGTTTAAACTATAGGTTAGAATATTAAGTTTATTTAAAAACCTTTGCAAGTGATATTAGAAGAAAAAGATAATAAATTTTTTTATTTTTTTATTTTTTGAAATTTCTTCTCCAAAATTTCCTTTGGATCAAACTAGGTTTCACTGAGCTTGACATGTGTCATGCTCTGATTGGTTAGTTCTACACTTTCAATCACCACCTGGGTGCCACATGGTGCCATCATATTGGTGTCTATTTTTTCAACTCTTTCTAGTCCCTCTACCACATGGCAACCTCTAATTAGGTTGCTATGTTGCATGACACCTCAGCATAGTGCCACATCATCATGACATAGCAATGTCATGACATATGGCACCTCTATCCATGTCATCACTCTATCATCTACCTCATCACTATGTCATGTCACCATGTCCACCTCACCAACCCATGCAACCCCATCATGTGGTGGCCAGTCACTATGACACCTCAATAGAGTGCCATGTCATCACTACATAGCAATCTTGTACCATGTGTCATTCCTACCACATCATCACCTCAAAAAGTGTGCCACATTTGGAGTCCTCTGCCACATGTCATTCCATGACTTGTCCTACTAGCACCACATGTCATGATTATTTTGGTCTATTGATCCACATCATCAACTAATGTTATCATATTGGTTGACATGTTTGTTCAAAATTTCGTTATGGTCACCAAACTAGTGAATATGGGTCTAAAAGTATCTAGTAAATTTTACTCTTTGAAACTAGGTGGCCTCTCTCTTCGATGTGTCGTGGTCTCCTCTCAATTATGGTCATTTCCATTAACATGGGCCCTGATCCCTTTTCTTTCTATTGTGAATGGTCTTTGTTCTCTTGCATGGAGGTGTTCTAGCATGAAGCACTCCCCTTTTCAACATTGTGGGTGCCCTTCCCCTATGGATGATGCTCTAGCCCTTGTACCATAGTTGAATTGGCATTTGATATACCCTTCCCTATGTATCGCTACCTCTCTGATGTTATGCAGGATTTGACACATTGCAACTGGAAATCCCTTTATCTAGTGAAGAATGAATTCCCCAAATATCAAAGCCATCATAGATGAGGAGGATGCAACAATCAATAAATATGCATAATATCAATGAAATCTACCCAGAAATAGGAAAGGATACAATTATATTGCTTGGATTATAGAGGCTGCACTGAAACCCAAGCCTTCAATGCACTAAACAATAGCGAGAGACTTGCATACGAGTCTCCATTGTGGAGTAAAATGGGGATTTTACTATGGACCAAAATCATTTTGAAGAGCCCCGCACTAGTACAATCTTTATTTACATTACTCCCTTTTATAGAAAGATCTAATGCTTGGCCTACTTCATGATCTTGAAAACATTCACCTCACGCAATCTCTCATATCCATTGATCCACTAACTAACATGGTGATTAAAAAGATGTTTGCATTAGTATTTGTTGCAGAATCCAATAATTTTTAAAATAGAAAATAAAGATCAAAGCTCCCAAGAACTGCTACCTGGTTGTCCTCCAAGCCCAAGATTTTTTGACATTTAAGAAAAATAACTTCTCGAAATCCAATCACAAATAAAAAAAGATTCATTTGTAGATATCCATATATCCATTCTAGACTCTTTTGATGTATTCACTATCTTTCATCCCTCTTGAATATGTTGATATTTGCAAATGGTCTAAGGCTTATATTCAACACAAGTAAAAGTAGGATATCATTATCATTTTTTCTAGGGGTGCTCTCGACACATGTTCCTTTCAACACACATGACTTCTATAAGAAAGGCTTCACATTCCATAATCTAATCTTTATTTAGTCAATCCCAAATTTTTTTTTTTAAAAATCATGATTATATGAAGGCATAAATATTAGAATAAGCTAATTGATACAAGCGAGAATATTTTTGATTCACCAAATTGCCATCACGAGAAAAGGCTAGAGATGCAAGCACTTAAAAATGATTAATTCAATAAAACTGGGGAAAAAATAAAGGTACTAGGTCATGAGAGAAAATAAGGATTTCACTTTAAAATTGGATAGGATATCTTTGTCATTTGATGAGTTGTAGCCTTTACTGCCAAGAACATAGCTTACACCTCTTCAATATACATCATGGCTTTGAAAAGTACATATTGAGCTACTCTAATGATCAAAACTATTGTAATCCTTCTTAACCATTTTCAATCTGCATAGTGCTTTACCATACTATGGAATTAGTTAAGCCCCAGAGTGGGTTTGACAAAAAAAAAATCAAATTCAAAGACCTCAGATCTAAAATAGGCCTACTGAACATCCTACACTAACTAGATTCAAATTTGAGCATTGTTTTGTCATTGAAAACCTATTTCACCTCTAATCTATAAAGGGAGACTCTCTAACTAAAAGGCATATAGGTCGGCCTTAAAAACTAATTGAAATGGATAGCTAGGCCCTAAGATCTAAGATGTTGACTTTCTATTCCACATTCTCTCACCCTATTGAATCTTATCTCATGAAGAATTCTTAGTCAAAATATATTGACTTTCAAAGTTTCCTTCTTAGAATTGCCTACAAGAAACATGTCAGAAAACCATAAAATGTATTCAAATTTTGCTTGGAAAATAGGGAGAACCAACACTTGGGGGCACAAAATCTAGGGGATGGGTTCAATATCATAAGGAGAGTATATATGTTGGATTTGGGCTCATGATGAATAACCAGGCATATTTGGCGAATGGTCAAAGTGGGCTACTCAAATCTGTAGAACTAGGAATTGTTGTCACAAAAGTTTGCACCCTCATCCATAGTTTTTACCTAAGGACAACCTTATGAAACATGGAAACAACCTCAAAGTTGTGGGACTTAAACTATGAGTTTGAGTCTCTAGAGAATGTCATCTTCCTTTGCTTTCAAGATGCATCTAACTATTCTTGGAGAGGAAAAGGGAGAAGGGAAGCATGAAAGCAAATCTACCTATTCTAACCTAAGAGGTGATGCACCAAAATAGAGTGTTCAAACCAATCTCTACCCATAAATACACACTTGAACCATCATAACACCAAAAGATATATAAATCTAGACTTATTTTAATCTAACAACCACATGCAGATGTAGATTAGAAGACCCAAATAAATGACACAAAGAAGAAGAGAATTCACTTATATATCATTCATAGGTCAAAAGGAGATAAAATCATGCAAGATTTTAGATATCCACTATACACTAATGAGAGGAAAATAAGTCTTGCACAATACATCAATGTCTAGAGGAGATAAAGTAGAATGTCATATAGGTTTAGAGGCAAAGGGAATTTACAGTGAAGTTGCAGAGAAATATCAAGAAAATGGAGAAGAAACGACCTTGACAAAATTTACAAAAACTACCTTTATAGCTTAGGCATAACTGAGATATTTTCTATCCTAAACCAAACCCAATCACTACCATTTAAGATTGCTGAGAACAATCATACAGATCTAGAGAAAATATGATCTTGGCATAGATTCAAATGCAATGAAATCCACATTTTTCTAAAATAGATCCTTGAGAAGACAGAAATGGTGCCATTAAATCACTCTAACCAAATAGATGGATAAAACCAAAGATGGTGGAGTGTTTACTTCATTTACTAGGAATGGCATTCATTGGAGAGTGGTTAGAATTGATCATGCAAGAAAACATCTCTTCCCTTTGTTTATGGCTCGTGAGTTAGCAAGGTCAAGAGGTCAATCAAGTTCTACAACCAAAAAGGACCACGTGGACTAATATTCTTTTATCTTTCTGCCACCTTGCTAGGTCTTTATGCATTTGACCATGTAACCTACTAACCACACCAACCTTCCAACTTAACCATGATGTCACATAATGGTTAGCCCAAAATGTGATTGCCTTTCTTTCAAACTAAGTCCATGAGTACACGTGTCCTTTGGGCACTTCCATACAATGTCTAAAGTTCTCACAATTTCGTAAAACAAGGATGTAATAGTCATTCATCTAGGAAGATCTAATGGCATAGACAGAAGTGAAAACATGTGGTCCCTATTAGTAATTTCAACCAACTAGGAACCACCTATATGCTATCTTTCTAAACACATCAGCACAATCACATCGTGGCCCACAAAATAAAACCTAGCCCCACCAATCCGCATGCCATGATGTCTCTTGGCCACATTGTTAGAAAGTCTGACAAAAGATAGAATGTGGGAAAGCAACTACCAATAGAAATCCAGCCATATGCCAACTCACCTGATAGCTCGTCCACCTTGTCTGAGGTAGCCCACAAAAAGAAGCAAGGCCCCAGCTAGGACATGTGGAAGAATTTTCTTCTCTGCACTCATTAAAATTTGTTCATCTCCATATTATGGGAAAGTGACTACCAATAGAAATTCAGCCATATGCCAACTCACTTGATAGCTCATCCACCATGTCTACGATAGCCCACAACAAGAAGCAAGACCCCACCTAGGACATGTGGAAGAAGGTTACTTCCTCGTACTCATCAAAATTTATTCATCTCCATATTGTAGGAAAGCACCCATTGTAGATCATATTTGAATTGATGGCAGATGAAATACAACCCATAAAATGAAAAAGCATAGCCAAAAAATATAACATAAGGTTTTAATATAAAGTATTTTGTGCCCCATTTATTTTGAATTTTCAAATATGTGAATGTTACTATGTTTGAATTCAAATATGGAAATTTTGGCAAGTAGCAAAAATGACCAATAGCAACACTGGTAGAAAAGTGATTTTTGTGAATAGAATGGACTTGAGAAAGTGTGCAGATTGATTTGTCAAGACTTACAAATGGGTACACTTAAAGAATTTTTAGAGTTGAGCACAATGGTAGAATCCATTTGATCTCACCTATTATAGATTCAAAGTTTTGACATCCCAAATAGGGATACCAATTGATCTGCATTTCTTGACACCAATAAAACTTTATGAATTGCATTTGGAACTGCATTCCAAAACTGATCAAATAGATTTTTCATAAGCTCAAATCTAAAATATAACAAGTATTTGACCTCTAGAATGCAATTCCAAAGGAATTATCTCATTTTAGTCAATTGGGTCAAAGTTATAACAAGTCAAATAGGGTCTCCCAAAATTTTGAACAATTTACATCAGCATGACAACAATAAACAACCAACTTTGAGGGCTTCAAAACCTAGTCAAAACATGTTGAAATGACTCAAAATCTTAAACATAGGTTCCTTGATATAGATATTGAAAGTTTCCAAAGTGGAGAGTCATTTAACATTATTGGGACAAAGATATTCACATGCAAACTAGGCCTCATGTTGTTGTTTGACACTTCGAAAAAAATGCAAATTTGAGCATTGTTCAAAACAAAACTTCACAGAATGACTCATTATAGCAATTTATCTTCATAAAAGTTTTTTGGATTTGATAGGTTGTTTATTTTTAGCATCAATGTTTTGGATCCAACTCTGCGATCCATCATCAAGATGAAAGTTAGAAAGAGACGTAATAAAAAAAAGAGAGAAAAAAAACAAAAAACAAACAAACTTTAGTATTAACTAATGCCAACAACCAAATGGACCCTTAATGTGTTGTTTAAACTCTGGTGGTGGTGTTTTTCTCACCCAAATTCAAACCCCACTAGGTTATTGTTATCACAAGTTTGCATCTTTTCTATTCTAATGTGCTCATGGGTTTGGGTCTCAACTTTGTAAGAAAGGAATGAGCACCCCCACCCCCACCCCATCTACCCCCTGCACCCCCCCCCCCCCCCCTGCCCCCACAATTTGTGACCTCACCTTTTTATAGAATTAGGTCAAAAACATTACACATGGAGTTAGAGGTCATATATTTATATTAAAAAGTTTACCAAGAGTATATGAAGTGTGTCATTTATGATTCTCTCTCTCTCTCTCTCTCTCTCTCTCTCTCTCTCTCTCTCTCTCTCTCTCTCTCTCTCTCTCCCTCCCTCCCTCCCTCTCTCTCTTGAGCCCTATGTATCCTTCATGACCTCTATCTCATCTTTCTCCACCTCAATCTTCTTAGTGTTCCTCATATCTCTCACCCTCATCTCCTTCTTTTACTCTCTCTACTTCATGTCTCTCACCCTCTCCTCCTTCTCCCACCCATCCTCCCTATCCCTTTTTCTCCATCTCCTCTGCCCCCTCACACTCCATCCAACAAGATAAAAATATTAATGTTATTTAGGATATGTCTTGTGGAAAAGTTTCAATTTTACATAAGAAAAACATGTATATGTTCAAGAAAACTATAGACATGCACTAGCCAAACCAAATAACATATAGTTCTTCATAATGTGTACATGCTATGAAGAACTAGAAAAGTACTTTTAGTTCTTCAAAAAACATAGACACATTTTGAAGAACTTTTGGTTTGATTTACCAAGCCATAATCTTAGTGTGTTATTTTAAAAACAAATGCCATGCATGGGTTTCTTGGACAAGAAAGGTGAAGAAGAAAAATAAAGTAGTAACCAAGCATAGTGAAGATTGAGCAAGCCAGTGTAAGCTGAGAAAGAAAGAATAGTATATACTAAGCTACATAGTGTTGATTGAGTAGAACATAGTGATGAACGAGTGTGAACAAAATTGTAGTTTGTTAAAGAATCAAATTTCTTGGTTGACATACTTGAATTTTTGAATTGGTCAATACATATGAATTATAAGGATTGATGAGATGGCACATTTAATGCATGAATTGAGTTTGTTAACTGATATAAAATAAGGATTTAAAGAGAAGTTTCTTGAAGTTTTAAGGAAGGATAAGAAGAACAAAATGATGGATAGATTGAATGAATCTTATCAAACTCTATGATCTACAGTGATGTTTAAGCAGCAAAATATCAAAGCTACCTATTTAAGGATACACAAGAGATGTTGTATGTTTATCCCTATAGTTTGTTGTATATCAGTGTCAAACACTTAGTCATTTATTTGGAAGATTTTTTTGGTCATCATTATGATAGAACCATGCATTGAAGGTTGGGAAATATATTTAGAATTTTCCATATTCTAAGGCCAAGAAATTGTTATTGCTTAGTCATTATCGAGTGCTCCTATAGTTGTCAAGTAAGACAAAAGTTAATTTGTGCTAAGAAACAAAAACTTTAGCTCATGTCGAGTTATATAGTGAGTGCCAAGCATTCAGAAGGTAAGGGACAACATGGAGACTACTCATGAGCAAGCATCAAAGTGGTCATGTGCTGAGTGAACCAATATTAACATATTTGTTTGGAATTGCACAAACATTGAGGCAAACCATTTTTTTGACTTATTGCATGTTTTAATGATCCAAGAGTAATTTAAGGAGTTGATTACACATTTTTGAGATGGATCATTAATCCCTATGCAAAGTGTTTAACCAATCAAAAAAATAAAGGGTTTGAGCAGAAAAAAAGAGAAATATGGATCGTTGATCTTGATCTAGAGCTTTCTATAGTTGGTTAGATAAGGAGTATCCAGACTCTATTCTTAAAGAAGTATAATGGTGACCTTGTATGCAGGTGCAAGGTTCGGATACCTAAGAAAACTTTGAAGGTGAAATGAGGTAGAGTGACCAAGAAGAGAAGTGAAGTGTAGAACAAACTTATATCATATCAGAGAAGGATTAGAAAATGGAAAGAGGAGATCCATAATCAATAATTATAGTGCTAAACAAAGGATTAGGTATTGATATATCTTTTAGCAAAGTGAATTTGGGTAAATCTCTTAATAGAGTGGTCATGAAAGGTCTATGCAAATCTTTTAACAAAATGCTTACTGTAGTGTAAGTTTTAAATACTTTAATCAAGGTAAACTAAATAAGTCTTCTAATCTATTAACAAGGAAGACCCCTCACATGGTACACTACAACAGTTGGGGTCAAATTGCTACAACAATTTGTGATAGTGGTGTACTTTGTAGTCATTTTCATATTTTTTTGCAGTTGTCCTTGACATTTTCACAATACTAATGTTGGCATCATAATTGTGATGATAGTGAGAGTATAAAAAAAAAATGACATGAATCATAACCCATTTGTTTTGATTGTGAAGAGTTGTGTGTGAAGGAGGGTGGAGAGCTGTGAAAATTTTTGTGCCCTTATAATAGGTGCATTTCATTGTCATGCCCTTGCTCTACAATGTTGGTTCTATGTATCTACACATTTCATTACTGTGCCCTTTCTCTATGATTTGGTTGTCATGCCCTTGTGATCTTTGTATTTAGTTTTTATGCCCTTGCTCTATGATTTCATTCTCATGACCTTACTCTACAATTTCATTGTTGTGTCCTAGCTCTGAGATTTTCTTCAAGGGAGGTATGTAAATGTTCATTTATTTTCCTTCTAAATAGGTATCTCTTTGTATTTTCTTATAAACATGTATATTTAGAGATCTCTTAAAAGGTACTTATTTCATCCTCACATAATAGAAAAATTGATCCAGTTGCATACATATTCCAAAATCCAAATAATAAAATAATAAAACTCACTCAACCTATGCTAAGTGACTTACCTCAAGATTCTCCATAAAAAATAATGCAAACCACAAAAAATGGGCAGAGTTCACAAGAAATTTTACAAAAGCGTATCATAGCAGATATTTTTATCAAGAAACTAGTCATAATTTGGTTAAATGGGTCTAGTTGTTGATTAGTTGGGTTGATTACAAATTCCTATAGAACTGTCATCAGATTAGGTACAGTAAAATGAAAAATCACCTATTCCTAGCTAGCAGGATCAAATACAATTTTCTAAGGTGATAAAGTTGCATATGCAAGGACTTGAAGGATAACTTTAGTGAAGATTTGAGTGTAAGGAGTTGAAGAAGCAAGTTCTTCTTTTGTGTAAATGTCATAATCATGAGGCTCATTCAATTTTGGAAGCCTCTACCACAATGACATTACCTCTAAACCATCCATAGGATGTTGAAGTGGTTCCCACCCTTGAAACTCTCATATAAGCATTTCATATTTGGATTGTAAATTCTCAAAGACAATTGCAAATGATTCCAATGTCATAGTACCTACTACAACACTTTCCTAGATTCTACCCAATGGCTCCCATAATATCCTCCATGTTGTCTAGTTGTTTTTTCTATTATGTAGTCTCTTTTTAAAGTTTCTCTTTCTCCTTCTCTTTCTAAAGCCACGCCTTCTCCTTTGCTTTTGTACCTTAAATTTTGATTATCAAACTCCTGAATATCTACCTCTACCTTATCAAAAATCAACTTCACATTGTGGTGTAACTTTAGCTTAGGTTTTCGACCATCAATAGCTTTCATTTTAGCATTAAGTTTTCAAGATTGGTCAACACCCTCACTTGTAGACCTCTCATGTCAAGCACTTTTTGTACCATTTCAACACCATGTTCTTACTTCTAAGCTAACATTTCTTCAAGTCTTATTTTTTGAACAATTTTAAACTCTTAGAAAGTGCATTGTTGTTTTCATGTATGTATGTATGTATAATAATTAATAAAAATAATGTTTTAATGTATGTCAAAATAATAACTAACATTACCATTGGATCATATAATAATGAAGCAATCAACCCATCCAATCAACAACTAGACCAATTTAACTGGTGTTTAAAATGTCATAGTACCTACTACAACACTTTCTTGGATTTTATCCAGTGGCTCCCATAATATTCTCTATGTTGTCTAGTTGTTGTTTCTATCCCATAGAACCTAAGCTTTGGAATCAATGTAAGTTCATTTGCATGGTAGTAGAATTTCTTCAATTTAGTGACATAGTACTAAGTGGAATCTAAAATAATTGCATTTTAATTATTTTTTGGGGACATAATTGTATTTTATTCCTTAATTTTGGATGCACTAATGAGGGTTTTAGCTCAAGCCATGGGAGAGCATTTGAGTTGTAAACATAAAATTGGGAATGATTTATGTCATTTTTACTTTTTTCTTTTTTTATATCTAAAATCTACTTCAAATTGTGTTGCAACTTTGGCATAGTTGTTTGATCACTTCATTTCATCATTTAGGTTTTCAAGTTTCCTCTTAATTATATGTTTGGTTTATCAATGATTTCCTCCAGTTCAATTATAGTGCATCCCACTTTAGGGAAAAATTAGATGTCATGTTCTTGTGCATATATTACAATCACTTCCTTCAAACTCAACCAAGGTGCACCGATGGAATTATTCAAGTGAATTTTGTTGCCCATGGAAGTTGAGGCTTGAGGTTGAGAATATGTTTCTACTACTTTTTGTTGTTGAAGTGCCTCAAATTGGTGCTACTCTATCACCCTAAGATAGCTTACATTCTCTCTAGCCCTAGATTGTTCCACAATAATACCCTGTATGGCTTGATTTATCATTTCAAGGGCTACATTTAACTAACTTCTTATCATCTCATTAGCAAGAATCTTGGGGCAAAATAGTCCTTTCCACCCTAAAACCTACTTTGTTACTTCATTAAAATCAAGACTTGAACAAAGCCAATGATACAAAAAGTTGAATCCACTTTTTAAAAAATGTTACCTCCAACATTGCAACCATATGATAAATGAGAATAGCACATGCCCAATCCATAACCCAATTAAGCTAGTCTACTTATTGATTAGCTAGTATTGAAGTTAATGTGGGCATCACTACAGAGATCTTGTGGATTGTGGATTATGGATTATAAACAAAAAAGGAAAGAAATAATGACATTAATTATTCCCCATTTGTATGTATATGAACAAAGAGATATTGGCACAACATATAAACAATAAAACTCACTCAATGGGTAGCATGGCCATAGATGCGATGGAAACACCTATTGGTAAATATATTCCTTTTTTATTCTCTCATTTTTCATGTGTTTATTTCACTTGAACTATTATTTCTTAGGAGGCATTTTGTAATAGTGGATACATTTTATGCAGGATGTGATTAGAACATTCATGGATGTACCTAGTGTACCTAACTTTTTAGGCATTCTACTTGCATGCATCACTTACATGCTAGGCATGAAGTGTATTCCCAAATTTATAAAAAATGGTTTGATATAAAGGCTCCATATGCTGTCCAAACAATGGTAGCCAAGGATGTAACCATGCATGTATTGGCATGCTCTCCCTATGAGGATCTCAAGTATCTATTGTTGTTAATTTGGTCCAGTTTCTCATTAGTTGGGTTGATTGCAAATTCCTCTAGAACTATCATTAGATTACGTACAATAAAATGAACAATGTATTGTTCCCAGCTAGCAAGATCAAATACAATTTTCCAGGTTGATAAAATTGTATATACATGTGTGTGTGTGTGTGTGTGTGTGTGTGTGTGTGTGTGTGTGTGTGTGTGTGTGTGTGTGTGTGTGTGTGTGTGTGTGTGTGTGTACATATGTATATATATACATATACATATGTATATATATGTATATATGTGTATAATACATACATACATACACACATATGTGTGTCTATGTATCTATGTATGTATATATATAGAGAGAGAGAGAGAGTGTGTGTGAGATCTTGTGGATTGTGGAGATCAATGGAGATTTGGGATTTTGTTGTTGTGCCCTTGTGATCTTTGTATATGTATATATGTATGTATGTATGTATATACATATGTATATGTATGTATATACATATGTATATGTATGTATATACATATGTATATGTATATATATACATGTGTGTGTGTGTGTGTGTGTGTGTGTGTGTGTGTGTGTGTGTGTGTGTGTGTGTGTGTGTATAAATAGAAGGATCTTGGCATAATAGAAAAACAATAAAACTCACTCAACAAGTAGCATGGCCATAGATGCAATGGCAATGCCTATTGGTAAGTAGATTCCCCTTTTTCTCTCTAATTTTTCATGTGTTTATTTCACTTGAACTATTATTTCTTGGGGGGATTTTGTAATATTGGATTCATTTTATGTAGGAGGTGATCAGCACATTCCTGGATTTACCCATGTGATGAATTGCTCGTGAGCAATGAAGATGGACTTCCCTTGAGAGTAGAAGGAGGCAATGAGAACATTCTAGGTACTTTAAAGATTGATCCTTTCTTAAAGATTTTAAATGTTAACAGGAAATTTAGATGTTTTGGGGGTGGGGGGGGGGGGGGGGGGGAATGAGCTTCCACCTTCATGTGGTTGGCCCTGATTAGTAGAGAATATTAAACTATTCTCGAAACTAAGTCAAGATAAACATTGACTTATGATTGTATGACAACTAATTGTATGAATCTCTTGGTTTTAGGCAATGTAGAAGGATGCCATAGTTCAATATGCAATGTTAAATCATATGCATATGACATTAGGCGGAGATAAAAAATGCAACAAGTTTACATTTTTGTTCAAAGTCTTTAATTAGGTATTTTAAGTTATAGACCATCATGAACATTGTTCATGATGGTCTATAATTTTAAATACTTAATAGACATATTAAATAAATGTAATTGTGTTTTGTTTTATCAGCTCCGTTTATTGTCCATGCATTTGAATGTAGTTGCACATGCATTCTATATTTAGAATGGAAGAATCTTATTTTGGATGCGATGGGAAAATGATGTCACTTTTTTAGGTATAGAATCTTTTTGTACTTTAAAGGTTGATCCTTTTTTAAATATTTTAGATGTTAACAAGTAATTAGATGTTGGGAGGGGAGGTGGGGGGTAGGGCCAAACGAGCTTCCACCTTCATGTGGTTGGCTCTTAGTAGTAGAGAATATTAAATTATTCTTGAAACCAAGTGAAGGTCAATATTAACCTATGATTGCATGGCAACTAACTGTGTGCATCTACTATGTCATAACTATTCAATGTTTGTCACCAACTTTTTTATTATTAATACAACACATTATTGCAATATAGATGGCCACTTTTGATGGCTAGCCATCGGTCATGCAACATTCTTGCCACATGCCCACCACTATTAAGACTAACATTTCTGATGACTTACAGTGGCTCCCATAGAATTTCTATTGAAAATATGTTGCAATTGAGATGGAGCCTTTAACAACTTTCCATCACAATTAGGATGCTAAAAATGAATTCTTTGCCAGTGACTTACCCCAATTCATGATATTTGTGTCTATCACAATTTTGATAGTCACCCTTTTGTCACAAATTGCATCAAAAAAATTTTGGCACCTATCCAATGGGAGCCAATTCATCTTTTTGTCAGTTGAGTGATGAAACTTTGTCACAATTGTGATAGCCTACTATTGTAATTTGGGCTCAAATGTAGTAGTGGTAGATCATCATAAATCATCAAAATTCTATCCCTAACAGGAAAAATTTATTACTATAGTATTGAAGACTTGTGGGTGTCATCCCCACCCCAATTTGACCTTCACCTTGATAGGTTTCTAGGTAACCAAATCTATGTGTTATGTGTTGATCATTTAGTTTCATGTTTATGGTTGTGATTAGTAGAATAGATCAGATACATCATTGCAATATATGTTTATGTGATTTGTGATTTTGATGAGAAAAGATTTAGTGGTGAAAGATATCAATTTTATAATTTCTTAGAAGGTTAAAGTTTTACATATCCTTATTCACCTCCTCCTCCCCCCTCGGAATCTCACTTTCCCAATAGACTTCCAACAATTGGTATTAGATCTTTTTTCTCTTAGTAAAAGTCTAACCACTTGAGAGTAACGATCTTGGACATGAAGGCTTAAAAGCTAGGAAAGATCATTGAAATCCAAAACCTTGAGATATAGATTATACTACAACAACTTGAATTAGCAAGATAAGAACTAAGGGAATCCCTAAAGAAAAGAAAAGAATTGGAAATCATGTAGAATGATACACAATATAAGGAAGAAACTAAATATTTACTTGATGGAAATTCTAGTGAGAGTGATGTAGCAATAACAGATCTATTGAAAAAGAACACCACACTAAATGAAGAGATAAGAGTACTAAAGAGAGAACATGAAATCTAGTAAGTAAGATTGTGTGAAGTGACTAAATAGGAAAAGAAATTTGAAGAGGAAGAAAGTCATAGATCTACAAGACTTGATGACAAGAATAATGAAGTATAGAGACCTTTTCAAAATCAATTTGACTTGGATAACCAAATGCTCCTTACAACTTGAGAGTTAAATAGAAAAAATGTGGAGTGTGTGTATCTTAAATCTGAGAATGAGTAACTTAAGAATGAACTAAAACATGAAAAGGAATTTATTGAAAGGTTGAACAAACCTAAAGAATATGTGAGATATTATGAAGAATTGGTGATATTACAAAGAAGACCCCATGATACAACTAGTCGAGGCTATGTTGAGAACTTATCATCTTCTAAAGAAAGAGAATCATCAAAGAGTGGAGAAAAAGAAATGCAAAACTAAAGAAAAAAACTATATGCTATCATTATGGAAAGTTAGGTCATACATCAAATATTTGCAAGAGAAAAAATAGTAAGCAAAATCCCAAGCCTAAATTCAAAGGATGTTGTTTTAATTGCAAGAAGCAAGGACATCAAGCAGAAGAATGTAGATCCAAAGCCAAAACTACACCTATAGCACCTAGATTTGAAGGTTACTGATACAATTGTTAGAAGTAAGGATGTAGAGCTAGAGAATGCAGATCAAAGGCAAAAACTAATTGGACAATCAAGAAGCAAGTAAAGGGATCTAGGCAATGTAACTCTTACAATTAGGACTATAACAGGCAGTAAAATTATAATTTCTATGATGAATATGGTCACATTGCAAAAAATCATATCAGGACACATTTTAGAGGAAAATCCAAGTGTTGGATGAATGGAGGTATAGTTTTCTATAGTTTTCAAAAGATTGGACATTTGAGAAAAAATTGTAGGACTCGAGTACCAACACCTAGCAATGAATATAAAAAAGGAAAATAAAAATTTGATGTAAAACCAAAAAGGAATGAAATGAATTGAGCATGGAGAAAGTTCAGTATGAAAGAAACAATAGTGAAAATAGTGAAGCTAAGATCACCCAATCCAATGGATCAAGTGATCACACTACCGCAAACTAAGAAAAGAAGGTATTAGAGTGACTACAATTCAAATGATTTTTCATGCATCATTTCTTAACATGTGATAATGTGAATTCCAGATCCACATAAGACAAGATGCATTAGGATAGTTATGAAGTGTGAGCCTAGCAAAGAAACTAAATGCCAAGTTGAAACATAGTTGATGTGTAGCATCAATATTGATGTTTGTAGTGACCTAGTCACAATGTTGATCAAGATGGGATTGGAGACTAAAATGAAGTTGTGACTAATTTGGTATATTGATCGAGCTATTGAGTGAAGTATGAATTTTGAGTTGTCATTAGATGATGAGACAATTGTCATACACTATGTGCATACTTACTATATGTATTGAATATTTAATGTAAGGGTATTTCAAATGTTTGAGGGTATATAGTGAGTTTTGTGTTCATTTCTTCACTAACTAATAAATTTAGAGCTTGTAGAGAAATTACAAGGTGCTTCAAAGAAATTTGTGTGAAGTTTGTGGAGATCTTGTGCATGTCATTGTTGAAAGTGAACAAAAGTAAGTAAATTTTGTGAAATGTATCTGAACCAAGTTTGGTTGCTTTGTGAAATTATTTTTAAGTTTTGAAACCATAGTTTGAAATGGCATCTTCTATATCTATAAGTGGAAAGAAGGCATTAAATGATATTAATGGCCACATTGTAATAAATGATTCATGCATCTCATCAAAATTCAAGGCTTGTCCTGAGATTGTGATGATTGGAGACACATTTTCTATGTTGTCATCTATCCCTCCACGTGTTATTATTATACATCACATGTCATCTTGTTACAAGTGAAAGATAGGAAAAATTTTAGATTTTGAATTGAGGAATGCTTATGACAAGCTATTTGAAAATGGAGTTTTGGAGGAAGAAAATAGAGTAGTTATCAAGAATGGGATTACACCTACACTATCCTTTCTAAAAGTCTTCAAGGCCAAGTGGATCAAAAAAATTTGAGAAAAAATCATGATATGAAGTTGTGGCTAGAAAATGGGCCAGTGGAGATTACAAAATTAATCATCTATTTAGTCACTAGTTACCCTACCCTAGACCGAGTGAAGATTGTGCAATATTTGGCCATGAATGTAATTGAAGAATTTACCAAGGCTAAATGGAATGTCAAAGTCATGTGAATTGATGGTATTGATGACCCTATTATAGAGTTTGTAGTCATGGTAATTTCTCATTAATTTTATCAGTTAAGATGACCGAATAATATACCTTGTGTATCTGTTGATATGGGTTGCAAAATTGTCAAGAAGGACCATAACTATGATTTAGCTAAGTTGTAGTTAGTTCAACTTGAAAAGAATCTAGTTGCCACAAGAAAAGAAAAGAAAAAATCTTGTAAATTTGACTCACTTATCTTATGCACATTCTTTTATTTACACAATTCATTCCCTACCATTGATAAAGTTGTATGCGACAAGACTTGGCCTATAACTGAGAAGATTATGGTTACATTTGTTGAAATTTGATTGGAAAAGAGATTGTTAAGAAGGAGATTTTTGAAGAAGATTATGTGTTTCAATCATTTTTTTTTCACTGATGTCAAATCTGCTATTTTTTGGTAAGACAATTGCTTATAAGATTCAAGTACTATCACTTAGTTGATTGATGAAGAGGATTTGATCAATAAGAGGTAACAATAGCACCTAGAGAAAAGGTTGAGTTATGATTATGTAAAGAAGTATAAGAGTTGATTAAGATAGTGATGACATGATGTATTGATGATCTACTTAAGGTTACAAAATGGCTAGCTACACTTAGAAAGTTCAAAAGAATAAGTTAAACAAAGTTTGTCTACCAAGCTTGACTGAGTAGATAGTAGGTGTCGAGGAAAGTTAGTACAAGCTGAGAAAAAAGGTAGTTGGAGCCAATTAAAAGAAAATTCTAGTGGATGTTGAGCAAAGAAATTGATGTTGAGTAAAGTTTAGTTGATGTCAAGGACTAGTAAACCTTAGTTGATGTCGAGTGATTTTATAGTTGATGTCGAGCAACACAGTATGTGTTGAGCATCAGAAGATTGATAATGTCAAGCTGCTACATTATGATAAAGATCAAAGATTCATTGAATCTAAGCTAACAAGTTTGTTTTTTTGAGACTTGTGCAGTAGGAGAAAGATAAGGTTGATGAACTAGAGACATAGAATTTGATGTAAACTATTTTTAGGAAAATTTAAATGGATTCTAGGAGAAGTTTCTAGAAAAAGATAAGATATGGGGTAGACAAATTGTATCCTACCTAATCCATCCAAAACCCTAATTTGGATGATGGATAATGAGCTAAAAAAATTCTAATTTCCTATTTATAAGAATGTTATGAAGCAAAAGAGGTTGGTGTCAGGTGCAAGAACCTAAGGAGGAGAAAGAATTAAGAGTTTTGCTTCATCAAGTGACCCAAAAGAACAGTCTGCAATGGCATTTTAACTAAGAAAGCTTAAGGATATGAATTCTTGAAGGGTAAACAAGTTGTCAATGCTACAAAGTATGAAAGCCAAGCAGAGTTGAGGACTGAACAAAGATCTATAATCTGCAAGAGAAGTTCTAAGTTGTATCAAATCAAAGCTCTACTATTACATTCTAACAATTGTATCAATCTAGGGTAAATCCTTTGGAGTAAGGTTGATGTAACATTCATTAGAAAATCCTTTAACTAGGTGGCATTCCAAGTGAAGGGCCTAAATGATGGGGACACAACCCAAGCACAGAATGGACACAACAAGAAAAGGGAAATTGTATTAACTATGAAAATAAGCTAGTACATTTAGTACAAAGATAATAGACTTCAAAACATGCCCTAAGGGCTTACAATAGCACAAAATTGGAGATAATTTCTCCATTTGGTAAGTCCTCTCAAACTCCACTCCGAACTGCCTTTTACAATGCCAGTAATGTCCTTAAATAGACCCCAGAGGGTTAAGGACTAGGAGTACATTCTAGAAAGTGCTAGTAGGCATCCACCAACCAAGTAGAAGGCTCTAGAAGTTGTGTTAGAAGTTGGTACAAGCAGAAGGCTCCAAAAGTCCTTTTAACTTTTGAACCGTAGCTCTGATTGACAAACCATTTACATTTTTGGAAAGCTCTCGAAGCACTCTATAGCCCTATGGACTAGCTTCGCTCATCCCCCATTTTTTTCCCCTATTTTTTGGCCCTTTTTGAGGTAATTTAATGCCCCTAACCTAACTTTGAAGCATTCTTAGGTCTCCAAAAATCAAAAAATTGCAATAACTTTCAAACTGTGGGGCCTTTGACCTGATTCTTTTTTTGGAATGCTCTAAATTACAATTACATTCATCCAACCAATTTACACCTTCTAGTTCACCAAAATGTTGGCTCAATTACATACTCCTATTTTTTTGGCATATACACGCATCCCAAGGTGTTCAAATGCTCTATCCTAGAACACTGATAGTGGAACTGTGAGAGTTGGAACCTTTATTTGACCCAAATGGGTATCTAGAAATGAAAACACATGAAACAGAAACTAAGTCTAAGTACTTTTTTTTTTTGGGTGACACAAGATTGCTCTTATACCTCTGGATGCTCCTGCATCACTTCAGTCCTCTAAAAAGGCTCACTTTTATCAGGGTGATTGAAATCTTTTAACCAGGTCACATTAATAGTGTGTATTGTAACTTTAATAGGGTTGGCCTTTCACAAGGCATTACTTTAGAAGAGTGAAAAAGGAATAGCATGTTAATGGTGGTTTTTCCCAAATTGGGTTTCCATGTAAATCATTATGTCAAGTGTGTTGATGAATGTGTTGTGTTTCATGCTTTACACTTCTACAAATTGATTTGATAGTAACATACAAATTTTAGTAAATACATAATGGATGCATGCATAGGTATGAATGTTTTATGGGTTCACTGAGTTGTGAAAAGTTTTATCTATACATCTAGACCTTGGATAATTGATTCAACCCCCCACCCCCCTCCCTCCTAGTTATTCTAAAGTAATTCGAACAATTGGTATCAAGGCCATTTGCTTAAGAGGGCTAGTTTTAAGGTACTAGAAGCACAAAGATCAAGATGTCTAAAAGAGAGGTACCCAACCTCAATAGAGATAACTTTCCTACATGGAAAAGTTTGATGAAGCTACACCTTAGAGGACTTGGAGATCATACATAATCTACCATTATAGTGGAACATTTTGATCTAGTTGGAGCCCTAAAAATTGAAGATATGAAGAAGAAGAAGGAACACAATTAGGTGATGTTGGAGATTGTCTCTACCCTAGACTATGCTGAATTTGATGATATCAAAGACTATGACACTACAAAGAAAATGTGGGATGCCCTACACACCATCTATGGAGGAGATAAAAATATTCAAAGAGCCAAATCTAAGAGCCTCAGATGTAAGTTTAATGATATGAGAATGGAAGAAGGTGAAAATATTGCTCAATATGTTGCTAGGATAAAAGAAGTTGTTAGTGCAATAAGAGGAGCTACTAGCCATATAGATGATGATACTATGTTAAGTAAGGCATGAGAACATTATTGCCTATTTATTCTATTAGAATTTCTAAAATTCAAGAGTTGAGATGTATTCCAACAAATGATCTGACCCTTGAAGGATTGGTAGATAGACTCACTACTTCTGGGCTATCTAACTTTGATAATTACAAAACTAAGAGTCTTGAATCAGCATTCAAATCCAAGTTGTTATTAAAGGATTCTAATGAGTTAAAGTAGAATATAATTACTTAATTAATTAAGTTCATTACCTTAACTTCTTATGATGGAAATAGTGTAAGATTTGGTAATGATGCACCATATTTGATAAAAGGAAAAGGTTATATCAAACTCATAGATAAGATTTCATGTGACTATGCTTACTATGTTGAAGGACTAAATTATAATTTGTTAAGTGTGTCAAAATTGAATAATTTGAGATGAAAGGTTGAATTTGGAAACAATGCTGCCAAGATATATGACACAAATGGGAAACTAATTGGAAAAGTTGATCAAACTAGAAGTAATCTGTTATATCTTGATATAGAGGATGCTACTTGTTTTGTTGCAAATTTTGATGATGTATGGCTTTGTCACAAGAGATTATGTCATGGCAATTTTGATAAGCTGGTTAGTATCAATAACATGAAGAAATTTAGAAGATTGCCTAAATTGAAGAAACTTGATAATATAGTCTGCAAACAATGTCAACTAGGAAAAATGTCAAAGTCAAGCTTTAATAGTAAATTTTATACCTCTAAAGAAATACTAGAGATTGTTCATACTAACCTGTGTGGACTGATTGAAGTGCAAAGCTACAGAGGAGATAACTACATAATTCTATTTGTTGATTATTACTCTAGGATGATGTCAATTATGTTTCTAAAATAGAAATTTGATGCTTTTCAAATCTTTAAGTGTTATTGGCAAGAGTTGAGAAAGAGACAGATAAGAGTCTAAAATGTTTGAGATCAGATAGAGGGGGAGAATTCACTTCAAATGAGTTTGAGATGTTCTATAATGACAGAGGAATCAAAAGATAGACATCTGCAACTAGGACCCCTCCACAAAATGGGATTGCTAAAAGAAGAAATAGGTCTATAATGGACTATGCTAGAACACTTATGATGGAGAAGAATGTTCCTTTGAGATACTGTAGAGAAGATGTAAGTACTGCTATATATACCTTGAACCATGTCAAAATCAAGAAAAGTATTCATTTAACACCTTTTGAACTATGGTATGGATATCCACCCAATGTAAAATACTTTAAGGTATTTGGAAGTAAATGTTATACTTTTAAATATGTTAGGAATTGAAATCTTGATGCAAAAAATGAAGAAGCTATATTCCTTGGATACTCCACAAGAAGTAAAGCTTACAAGTGTTTAAATACTAACACTAACAAAATTGTGGAAACTGCAAATGTAAATTTTGATGAATTTACAGAAGTTCATGAGGTTGAGCCTATGAAAGAACTAGAAGAATACAATCATTTGTATACTTTTATGAAGGAATTTATGTGAAAGAAGATGCTACAAATCAAGTTACAAATCAATAGTAAGTATTAGTAACTTCCAAGTCACATCCCATGAATTTTTGAGTTGCATTCAGGAGTCGAGCTACATTTAGATGTCGAGTTGCAAAATGAAGAAGATGTACATTCTAATTTTGAGATTATTAGACATGAAAGAGATGTTGACATAACTAACAGAGATGTACACAGTGACTCTAAAGCCAAAAGAAAAAGTGTAGAAATAAGAGCTGAGCCAAGATTGTCTAAATATATCAAAAGACATCATCTTGCTAATCAAATCATTGGAAACAAAGATGTTAGGCCAATAACAAGAAATATATTGAGAAGTGAATCATGTTTGTTAAGAATGAAGGAGCCCAAATCAGTAAAAGATGCATTTGAAGATGATGACTAGTACAAGGCCATGGAAGAAGAGATTGAATAGATAGAGAAGAACAAAACATGGAGTCTAGTTCCTAGACCCGAAGACAAGAATGTGATTGGTACCAATTAGGTATTTAGAAATAAGTTACATGAGAATGGTGAAGTCACAAGAAACAAAGCAAGATTAGTTTGTAACAGATATGTACAAGAAGAAGGAATTGACTATGGGGAGATATTTTCTCCTATTCCAAGAACGGAAGGAGTAAGAACTCTGCTTGCTTATGTTGCATACAAAGGATTCAAAGTTTATCAAATTGATGTTAAATCTACATTTTTGAATGACATACTAGAAGAGGAAGTCTACATAGAACAACTAGAAAAAAAAATTGATGATAACAATAAGAACATGGTATGTAGACTACACAAAACCCTATATGGATTGAAGCAAGCACCAAAAGCATGGTATGAGAGACTTCATAATTATCTTGTGAAGATTAGATTTGAAAGAACTAAGGATAACATCAATATATACATAAAGATAAAAAAGGCAAAGGTATTTTTCTATCTAAAATATTTGTGGATGATATCATATTTGGAGGATAGGATGCTTTATGTTAAAACTTTGCAAATCAAATGAAGCAAGAATTTCAAATGTCTATGTTTGGAGAAATCATTTTTTTTGTGGGATTACAAGTATATCAATGAAGTATGGTATATACATCACTCAGTCAAAGTATGTCAAATAGATATTGAAGACATTTGAATTGGAGGATTCCAAACTAGTAAGTACACCTATGGTGATATAACACAAGTTGTCAAAGAATGGTGATTTAGCTGAGGTAAATCAAATGTTGTACAAGTCTATGATTGGCAAAATACAATATGTAGTACATAGCAGACCTGATATTGCATTATCTATAGGGATAGTTTCAAGATTCTCTACTAATCCTAGGGAGAATCATTTAATGGTTGTGAAAAGAATAATGAGATACCTAAAAGGAATAGAAGAGTTTTGTCTATACTACAAGAACAATGATAGGTTTTATTTAAGAGCCTACACTAATGCTAACTGGGCTAGAAACATTGATGATAGAAAGAACACCATTGGAGGAGCATTTTTCTTAGGCAAGAGACTAATTACATGGACAAGCAAGAAACAAAATTGTAAATCACAATCTACTATTGAAGCAGAATATGTTGCTACTACTATAAAGTGCACAAACATTGTATGGATCAAACAATTACTCAAAGTAATGAAGGAAGAAATCACAAAACCAATGATACTTTATTATGATAATACAAGCGCTATCAATATATCAAAGAATCCAATGATGCACACAAAGACAAGGCACATTGCAATCAAGTATCATTATGTAAGAGAATTAGTTCAAGACAAAGAGGTGAAGATGGAATATGCTAACTCAAAGGAGAAAATTTAATGATATCTTCAACAAGCCATTGCCTAAGGATGCTCATGAGTATCTAAGAGGTAAACTAGGGGTGATACTCCTATCAAAGGCTATTTAAGAAATAGGAGTGCCCTACATAAAACAAGATAATGTTCATATAATACAAATTGATGCGTAGGAACTGCCTAAAGTAATCACAAAGCTAAAAATTCAAATAAGTCACAAGCAAGTTGATAAAGTGAGAAACTAAAGAAACTATAAATTCTTATATTTTCATTCTTTAAGATGAAAAAATTTTCATATAGGTCTTTAGCATTGTTTTCAAAGAGGGAGAAAGTACATTGAATTGATCATTATCATCAGAAGAATTTTATTGATCAAGTGTAAGAGATAAGAGGGAGAAAGTCCTAAACTGATTTTTTGATTAGAGAGAAAACATTGATCAAAGAATTAAGTTAGAACAAAGAGGGAGATATTGATCAGAACATTGATCAGAGAACTAGAAAGATCATCAAAGGGAGATTCTTTATTGATCAATCTAGTATAAAAGAAAGAGGGGTAAATCCTAATCTACCTAATAAGAGGGAGATATAAGAATGGAATCAGAGGGAGTTATAAGAAAGATTTTTTGTAACCTAATTAGAAGATGGAAGGTATTGTCTTACTATTTTAACCTAGTTAGATTGGTTGAACAAGATGTTCATCATTTGATTAATTTGGTTGATCAGTTTGGTTTCCCATCAATGCCAAAGAGGGAGATTATTGAAATATGATTGAAAAAGAGATTGTTCAGAAGCAAATTGTTGAAGAATATTATGTGTTTCAAACTTTTTTTTGTCACTGATGTCAAACCTACTATTTTTGGTAAGATAACTGTTTATAAGATTCAAGTACTATCACTTAGTTGATTGATGAAGAGGATTTGATCAATTAGACGTAATAATATCAGCTAGAGAAAAGGTTGAGTTATGATTACATAATGAAGTACAAGGATCAATTAAGACAGTGATGACATGATATATTAATGACCTACTTAAGATTACAAAATGGTTGGCTTCACTTAGAAAGTTTAGAAGAAAGGCCATATTTAACTTTCCTATGGGGTCTGCAATTAAGGGAGGTCTTTTAAGACACCTTATTGTAGTATCAGTTAAGGTAAAGGCCATATTTAACTTTCCTATGGGGTCTGCAATTGAGGGAGGTCTGTTAAGACACCTTATTGTAGTATCAGTTAAGGGAAAGGCCATATTTAACTTTCCTATGGGGTCTGCAATTGAGGGAGGTCTGTTAAGACACCTTATTGTAGTATCAATTAAGGGAAAGGCCATATTTAACTTTCCTATGGGGTCTGCAATTGAGGGAGGTCTGTTAAGACACCTTATTATAGTATCAGTTAAGGGAAAGGCCATATTTAACTTTCCTATGGGGTCTGCAATTAAGGGAGGTCTATTAAGACACCTTATTGTAGTATCAGTTAAGGGAAAGGCCATATTTAACTTTCCTATGGAGTCTACAATCAGGGAAGAGCTGCTATGATACCCTATTGTAGTACTAGTTAAGGGGAAGATAGTAAGGGAACCCTACCACTTTCCTATGGAGTCTGCAATCAAGGGAGAGTGGTTAGGACACCCTATTGTAGTGCTAGTTAAGGGAAAGATAGTAATGACTCTTTTCACAAGAACTTTTCTAGCCAAACAAGCAATCCACTAAGTAGACCACCTCGTGTGGATGCCTAACACCTACCACCGGGGCCAAGGGGGCCAAATTTCTGTTCTTGGGCTTAGTATAGAATTGAATTGGATTAACTTATTATCATTCAAATTTCTTTGAAGTTTATATATATGCATGTATTGATGCTTATTTTGTGGTTGTAGGGTTATAAGCCTAACAAAGAAGTATAAGCATTGTGCATTATTAATTTTAGGATCTAGTCAAGGTTATGTATGATGTGTCTACATTGTGTCTACTTCGTGTCTTCATGCATCAATGTGTATGCTTCGTGTTTTCTTCGTGTCTTCATATATTCATATGTATACTTTGCATTCAAATGCATACTACATGTGTGGCTCTTTATAGAATAGAATGAAGTAATCTTATAAGTAAAAACTTGAATAGGATCTAGTAGTCAATTTTGTTATATAAGGTGAACAAATATGAGAATGATTTTTGCTTGAGGACAAGCAAATTTGAGAGGGGCGGACTTGTCATGACCCCAAATTTAAGGATATATGCATATTTGAATAACATAGTATATAATGATAATAATTAAGAATAATAACGAATAGATATTATAATTACATTATGAAACCAAAGAAGATAATAATATATTCACATTTGAATATATATGATATTAATAACTAATGATAATTATAATAAATTGATTAATAGACTAATCAATATAATATATATTAATGATACAAGAATTAATATAAACAATAATACAATATGGCATTATACTTATAACAACATATATTTGAATATGTTATAATAACATACAATATTATATAGCATATTTAGTGATAACATATACCCTATAAAATATAGCTATTAATATATATATATATATATATATATATATCAATTATTCAACGTACTATAGTATATGACAATAGTAATTTTATGAACAATTAAATAATATTATTAATTATAAGAAAGATGATTCATATAATTAATATGATATACATAATCATTAAAATAATATACAATTTAATTATATTATATTATTAACATAATTAATATTAATAAGGAAAGGACATGACTCCATGAAATTTACGTATAAATATAGAATATCACATGTTGGAAGGGATATTATACAGAATACTATCAAACATATACAAATAAGAAGGAAAAATCAATAAATGTCTAAAAAGGGACATTACAAGATGGATAATGTCGAGCTATTGCATTATGATAAAGATCAAAGATTCATCAAATCTAAGCTAACAAGTTAGTTTTCTTAAAACTTGTGAACCAAGAGGAAGATAAGGTTGATGAGCTGGTGGCATAGAATTTGATCTAAACTAATTTTAGGAAAATTCAAATAGATTCTAGGAGAAGTTTATAGAAAAATACATGGGGTAGATACATTGTATCCTACCTAATCCATCCAAAACCCTAATTTGGATGATGGACAATGAGCAAGAAAATATTCTAATTTCCTATTTATAGGAATGTCTGGTCATGAAGCAAAAGAGGTTTGTGTCATGTGTGAGAACCTAAGGAGGAGAAGGAATTAAGGGTTTTTCTTCATCAAGTGACCCAAGAGAAGAGTCTGCAATGGCATGTTAAGCAAGAAGGCTTAAGGAGATGAATTCTTGAAGGGTGAACAATCTTTCAGAGCTGAAAAGTATGAAAGCGAAGAAAAATTGAGGATTGAACAGAGATATGTAATTTGCAAGAGAAATTTTGAGTTGGATCAAATCAAAACTCTATTGTTACTCTCTAACAATTGTTTCAATCTAGGGTAAATCCATTGGAGTAAGGTTGACCTAGCAATCATTAGAAAATCCTTTAATCGAGTAGCATTCCAAGTGAATGGCCTAAAGTCCTCTAATAAGGGTCACTTGTAATAGGGTGATTGAAATCCCTTAACCAGATCATATTTAATAGTCTATATTGTAACCTTTAATAGGGTTGGCCTTTTATAGGGCATCATTTTAGAAGAGTGAAAAAGGAGTAGCATGTTACTTGTGGTTTTTCCCATATTAAGTTTCCACATAAATCATTGTTTCAAGTGTGTTGATGAATGTGTTGTGTTTCATGTTTTACACTTCTACAAATTGATTTGATAGTAACATACAAGTTTTAGTAAATACATAATGGATGCATGCATGGATATGAACTTTTTATAGGTTCACTAAGTTGTGAAGAGTTTTATTTATACATCTAGACCTTGGATAACTAATTCACAACCCCCCCCCCCCCCCCCCCCCCCCCCTTCCCAATTACTGTAAAGTAATTCCAACAACATTGAGCAGTTGGATGAGAATTTTGAAACAATTTTGGATGGTTATTTTGATGAATTAAAGAAGAAAATAAAGAACAGGATGAGAATTCCTTAGTTGGTTGTTGATCATTATTATGATCATATATTCTTCATTGTGGGCACTGACTATACCTATTCTCAAGTTGTCATTATTGAAGATTGAATTGAGGTATATGCACTATAAAGTATATGTTGATGAAGTATCTATAGTAGTTACAATATTACTATTAGAAGAAACTAATAAGAATGTCGAGCCATTTAGCACATATAAGACTAAAAAGGTCAAGATTCTAATGTAAGAAAAGGTTCCAAAGATGGATAGAAAAAGTAAAAAAATGATTAAATATTTAGAAGGAAGACTTGGTGAGTCACTCTTACAAATCAAAGAAGGTAAATGGAAAGACCAAAAAAGTGAAGATAATGAAGAGAATGAGTCTAAGGGCAAAGAGTTAGTGATTTCTAAGCCTTAGGCACCAAAAGGAAAAAAGATAGAAATTGTTGATCCTAAGGTCAAGAGGAGTTTATAGAAAGTGGTTACACCACCCTCCTCCCTCCTCCATGCAAAAGAGAGTTTCTAGAAAAGGATTAAAGGAAACATCTCCTACTACTTCCAAGAAAAATAAAGGAACTGTGAAGATCACCAAGCTAGTTAAGGGAAAGTATCGTAAGAAAAGGAAACTAGAGGCTAAAGAAATTGAGCAAGGTGAAAAGAAGAGACCAAAAAGGAAGCTAATTGAAAAGCCTAATGATAAAGAGGATGATGAAGGAGAAAGGATAGAATCTAATGATATGAGAAAACTATAGATTGTATCCAAGAAAACTCCTTAGGATATAGATAAGGTATGTAATGATATTCAAAGTTCAACAGGCCTTTCTGGATTTAAGCAAGTAAAATATAATTCTTTAGATAAAGGAGATAAAGAAAAGGTAGAAAAATTAGTTTTGGACATGATGATAAATTTTAAGTATACTCCACAGAGTTAAGTAAAGCACATCCAAAGCAGTTGTATAATAAAATAGATTTTAAATGGCAACAAGCATTGACTACTGAGTGACAAATAAGGAAAACAACTCTAGTCCAAATTATTCTAGATTTAGGCAAGACACATATGTCTATAGCCCTAAGATATTTTACAAATAAATTCATTCCTAAAATGATGGAATACAAAATTTTAAGAAACAAAATTGAGAAAGTAGTTCAAGAAAGTAATTTGGTGTGGAAGAAAGCATTTTGATTGTTGGCACCAACTGAGGAAGAGGAAAAAGAAGATGAGAAACTAGAGTTGGATAATACAAAGGACTTGTATAGTGATATCAAATAGTTTGTAGAGGCTATAGAGAATATGTCTTAGTCAAGGAAAAGCAAACAGAGTTAGTCATCATTGAGGATGAAACTCCTAACGTGACTCTAGTGTCAACTGAGCCATAAAAGATACTTTCTATCGAGTCAAAAAAAGGAGACAAAGCTCCAAAATCTATCAAGGACACTTTGATTAATACATCCAATCCAATATTAGATCAAATAAAGGAATATCATAAGATTGGAGAGTAAGGAATAGAGAAAAAAAAAACTATATCAATTACTAAAACACCTATTGTTACTGTTGACTATGATGAACAATTGGAACAAATGCAATAAAATACTTTAGTCATAGGTATCAAGGAACAAATTGGATTGGAAATTGAAGAGAATAAATGTGTAGAGCCTACTAAGGTTGATCAGACCATAAAGGGTCATACTGATGAAAAGAATGAATAAGTAGCTAATTCTACTATTCGTGAGATACAAGCACTAGTCTTAAGAACTCTTATAGAGGAAAATAAGGAGATAGAAAAAACAAGTGTTACACTGACTGGGGTATAGGGTCATAAGTAGGAAGAAATAGATACAAGGCCAAGTGTAGAACTCTATACACAATTTGAGGCTAAGATAAGTGGTACACCTAAATAAAAAGTGACTATGACATAGAAGGAGTCACTCTCAGCCAGCATGGATGCTAGTGGAGCAAAAGGGCCACAAAGATTGAGTATTAATGTTTCATCACACTCATTTCAACTAGCACTACCAAGAAACAACACACTAAAGAAGAAATTATTGGAAATTTGACGAAGAAAGATATTTAATATTATCATTTATGGAAACATATATTTAGTATGAATAAGGAAAACCTTGAAGATGAAATTATGGCATTCATACTTAGAAAATTGTATAAGCATTAGATAGTTTATCTCAGAGAGAAAATAGAGTTTTGATATGCATAGTTGATAGAGGAATTATTGGCATGTACTTAGTTAGATATGGATAGAATATAATGTCAAGATGATGTGTTCAAGTGCACGAGTCAATATAGTCAGTATGAAAGGAGATATAATAGTTTTACCAGTCACATCAATATACAAACAGGAACAGAGTATGCTTAGAAATGGGTAGTTATAGATTAAGGCATTATTTTCTTTACAAAATAATTACTCAATTAATTAGGAATGACATCCTATATTTCAACCCTATGACAACAAGTTGTAATGATATATTTTGTCAAAGAGTATGAAATCTTAAAGGCTGACTAGATAGTATTTTGAGAATTATAAAGGTACAAAGGAAAGTTTGCAAATGAGAAGTTAAGTGTGCTTAGAAGGAAGACTATGAGAACTTTATATGATGTGAATTATGATGTATGATAAGAGGATTATGATTTTCATGAAGAGAAGTAAGTCTTATATTAGATATTGAAGATATTAGTAGCAAGCAAGAGATTTTTGTATCTATCTTTTACATCAAGGAATTACATTGTATATTGCATGTTTGATTGATGATATATCTTTGCATACATTTTTTGTTTTTACATAATAAATCCTAACAAGGTTGAGGCTTCTAACAAGGCCTAAGTCCTCTAACAATGATTGAAAACTATATGTATGTAATAGACTCCTAACAAGATCAATATCTTTAACCATACATTTTTGGTTAGTGGATCATTTTGTGGGTACCATCCCCAACCAAATTTTTCCTTGGCCAGGGTTTCCCTAGTTTAAAAAAATGATGTTATGAGTTTTCTTATTGCATCGTTATGTTTATCGTTTAGTATAATTAGTTTTCCTTCATATAAAAGTGATAAGGAAATTAATAATATCTAGTTTTGGGCTAAAGTTTGTATAATACTAATTCACCCCCCCACCCCCCAACTATTCTCTATTTGTAACAATTGGTATCAGAGAAAAAATTCTTAAAAGAGACTTAACAACTTGAGTAAGATCCCTATGGATATGGAACATCTATAGAAGAACCTAAAAGAATCTCTTGAGAAGATTGACATTCTTACTGAAGAAAGAGATAACCTCAAAGAGAGATACGAAGATGTAAAAGACTGCACTGGTAAGCTAATAGATAAGATTGATCATCTCAAATCCAAAAAGGAATAAAGATCAAATTAAGGATAGTGATGAAGTCTTAAGATTGAAGAAAGAAACTGAGATCCTAAAACATGAATGGAAGATCATTGAACTAAAGTTAAGTTTAAGGAAAGATGATAGCAAAATTGAGTCAAATCTAAAATCTAAGAATGGTGATCTAAGATCCCATCTTATGAAAGTTACAACTAAACTTGAATCCTCCAAGTTAGAATATGCAGAACTTGAGAAATATAACACTATTGTGAAAGGAGAGTTAACCCAAACTAAGAAATAATAAGAAAATTTATATTCTAGTACTAAGAAAATTGATGAGAAATTATATTTTCAGAGACCTTCCTTTGATAAGACTAATCTTGGATATTTTATTGGAAAAATATCAGTCAATAAATCTAAAGTGAGAAAAGAATTAGATCTGGTTGTTGAGAATCTTGAACATAAGAAAGATGACTAGAATAAGATTGAAACAAGTCAATTTGAAGATACATCAAAAGAAGTTGAGAAAGAAAATCAACTTGAGAAAATTGATGAACCTAAGAAAATTGAGCAAGTTGAATCACCTAAGGAAGTAAGGTATGAATTCAAATGTAGATGTTATGCATGTAATGAAACTAGTTATATGAAAAGGGATTATATAGGTAAGTCATTCAAACCTATTTCTAATTTCTATTGTTTTAATTTTTATTGTTTTGGTCATAGAGCAATTGATTGTAAGAAACCTAAATTTGATAGTAATAATAGCAATAGTAGAATGTTTAGAGGTACTAACCCTGTAGGAGAAAGAAAGAGATCCAATGAAGGAGCTAATGGATCAAGGAGAAACATTGTGTGTTACAAATATAACAACTTCATACACATTTCCAGAAATTGCAAAGCACCTGTTAACTAGCATGGACCTAATTACAAAAATAATACACTAGAATGTCAGCTATGCAATAATTTCAGTCATATAGAAAGATTTTGTAGAATGGATATGAGGGACATAAACAAGAACCCAAATTTCAAAAGTAACAACAACAAAAATTTCATAAGGAATGATAGCAGAAATAACAGTAAGAAAGATGAGTTGAGAGAGCATATAAAAGAATTCAAAGAAGTATTTGTCAAAGCAAAAGAGCATTCAAGCTCACATGTTGAATTAGAAGAGCATTCATTTAATGCACTTGAAGGAAGAATAAATTTAGCAACTATATGTGATTCATCCTATTTGAATTAAGCATCTTTTATAACTAAAATAAGCATTAGAAAGATAGAAAAAGTAGTAGATGGTGAATTATAATTGCGTAGTTAGTCTGAGGTAGTTCATGATTAGTTGAAGCTATGGTTAAGAGCGCATATGATTTGGAGATTTTATGTGTGTGCACAAATAAAACAAGACTAGTTGTAATCATAAACAACTTTTATGAATTGTGTACTTGTGCAATTCATGTAGAGATCAATTTGGTAAGATTTAATGGATGTGAATGAGATCTTGTGTACCCACTAATATAAAAACAACAATGTGTGACTAAAAAGGCAACTAAAACTTGTATATATGTGACTAAACTTAGTCATGTGACTAATAGTAGTAAATATCCAATCATTTATAGTACTACTAAATTTACTACTAATAAATTTTACTCATTTATTTGATCACTAATTTTGATCATTAATTTAGTGGTGTATTTAATAGTATATATAGTGATATATTTAGTAATTGATTTAGTAGTTGATTTAGTAGTATATTTAATCATGTGGCTAGTCACATATTTAGTATTTTATATAATCACATATTTAGTTGTATATTTGATATTTGATTTATTCACATATTTAGTAGTATATTTAGTAGCATATTTAATTGTATATTTGGTCACATATTTAGTATATTTATTACATGTTTAGTGGTATATTTAGTAGTATTCTAGTGGTATATTTGATGAAATATTTAGTAGCATATTTAATATTGTATTTGATCATAATAAGGCAGGATGGAATCAAACCATCATTTATCTTCTTGTAAAGAAGATGTTCTTCCATTGAGCTAGCATCCTTTAAAGAATGATCATACAATGTGTAACTTTCTAAATTGTCTTGGTTCTTATCTTTTGAGTAATCCCAATCATTTATTTAGTGATTTATACCTAGTTTGAAGTTTATCTAGTTCCTCAAATGTGTAAAGAAGGGAAACACCCACCTGTAGAAATGCTTGAAATGTGTAATCATCACTTTATTCAAATTATGTTTTATGTCCTAAGTGGCTATGTTTGTATACCCTAATTGGGAAAATGTTCACCTGGCAAAGTACCCTCTTGTATTGCTTCCTTCGTGGCATTTAAAGCATTTGCAACTTTTCCTTTATTCTGCCCAACTTTTACCTCACTGGCTCCACCAATATACGAAAAAAAACTAGGTATGATAAATAACATTAACTTCATATTATTTTTGTATTAAAAAATTTGCCTGAACAAAAAAATTGAAAAAATTGAATTGACTAAAACCCTCTTAAGGGATGGAAAGTTTGGAAAGTCAAGGTTAAAACATTAAGAAAAACAAAGATGTTTTTTTAAAGTTAATCCAAAACCTTAAGAACAACAATCCCTCTAGATAATTTTTTCAACCTCTCACAATATATTTCTTTGTCATAGTGCGATGTGCTTACTATAATATTAGTCTTAATTGTCTTGTCATGATGATTAATAGGTTAATAAAATAAATGAATAAATTTACCATGGAGGAAGCATCTAAAAACTGAGAAAATCCATACATCTCCAAGACACAGCCTAAAAATGCTCTTTGGTCATTCAAGAAAATAGAGAAACCTCTTGCCCCTATCCATAGAGCACAAAAATGGAAGGAAATTCCAAAGTAGATATTTCAAAGAAAGGGACATGAGATTTTGTGTTACAGGTTGAAAGTCCTTGCAACTTTCTACACTATGGTTGAATACTAGAATGAATTTGTGTTTCCAGCTAGTTGCACCTCACCTTCATTTATTTTTTATAAATACAAGGACTAAAAATATCCTCGACTCAAAAAAAATTGTTAGAAATGAAATCAACAAGTATATAAATTACAAGATATTCTTTACTAAATAAATAATAAAATCCCAAAACACTAATTTACCATATCCCGCAACATCATTTGTTGTACTTGCAACTTGCTTCATGAGACTTGCAACAACATTTTTAAATTTGTAACTAAACTCAATACTTATTTTATACTATTGTCATCATTTTTAATCTTTAAAGCTCCATATTTTTGTTTAATAACCACAGTCCAACCTTTCATAAGTCAAAAAAATACATAAAAAATACAACACAATACTTAGCCTGGATACTTCCAATATAACCCTACTAAACAACACCACTAGCATTAAATCACTATAACTTTCAATCATAGATTACCTTACATCCTATTGCCACTTACATAAAATCTTAAGAGTTGTTCCACTTGCTACAACATTGTGGACTCAAATTTAATTTCAAATTCAATCTCTTTTGTTGCATAATTTCTTCTCTAGGTGAGCTTACTGGCACCCTAATAATGAGGATCATAAATACCATTAGAATGAGAAATAAAATTTGAAGCACACCTTATTAAATTTTAAAGGATTTCGAGAATCATAAACTTATTAAGTTATTCCTTTTCTACAATCTAGATATTGATAAAGTCTTGATGATTTATAATATGAAATATGTCTTTTTTTATCCTTATATAGATGAAGTTTAAATATAGAGACTACATTGCAATCTTCTTAATTTTTCTTCAAGATTCTTGAATAAAACTAAGGATCACTAACCTATTTGTAGCTTCTCTTCCTCCTATAAAAGAAGAATAAATATTAAAATGTGGGTGAATAAAGAAAATAAATCTATATGATCATGAAAAGAATAATTGAGTGAGAATAATTTGCATCTAGAAAGTTCCTACATTAACACAGAACTTAGTTACTATATTTGCACCATGTAAAGGGCAATAAGCCAAAGTGAAGTGAAGTTGAACAAGCACAAGAAGTATAATAAAGAAAGAATCAACTACAAACATTATGCAGTATAAATGGACCTATTTATAAGAGAAGCAAAGACTTGTCATAGATGTAGCAATTTCACATAAAGAGTAACTTTAGAAGGAAACAATCAAAGAGAATTAGAAGCAACATAAGGGTAGTGATTTAGGCAAAAGATTGATATATTATTCCCAACTAGCATAATGTAAATTATATTATTATTGCAGTCTATTACAAGGTAAAGGTTGTAATGCAAATGAAATCATCAAAACATGGTGGATATGTCCAAGGGTAAAATGGACCTATATTTTATGTAAGCAAGTCTTTTGAGACAAATATATGTAATAAGTATAATCAAGTAGTCATAAGTCCTAATTGGTGTATGAGGATCAATGAATCCAAAATATGAAATGTAAAAGCATCAGAAGTCTTGCATGGTCACTATTATAATGTTTTTTTTTTCTAGATATCAAAGCATAAAATAACCAAAGAATATTTAATGAGATCAAATTGATCAACAAAGGATTGAACTTACTATAAGGAAGAGACCAAACTGATTAGAAAAGGATTAAACCTACTTTATTTGGATTCTATTCTACTACTCATAACTATGATATTTATATTCCTTCAAATCAACTTTCAGGTGTAATTCATTAATATTAAGTCTTTCCTATGACATCTACATAGTATATTGGTTTCTTTGATAACTATTCCTTCCTGTGACCACAACATAAAGACTTCAATCATTGAAGAATTATCAACTTGACATAGTAATTTATGAATTTCATGGTCTTTCACAAAATCACCATGTCTTATGCATAAGATAATTATCTAATATTTAGATATTTTATGTCAGGGATATGGCAATATTCAAATAAATATCTAAGAAGCTAGGTTTTATAGTAAGCCAATGGGTTGGAAAAATATGATAAAGGTCTATGTATGAGTTAGGAATAGGTGCAAATTATTTCAGAATCTTGCTTGAGAACCTCAAAATCAATGTGGGTTGAACATTGGGGTAGGACCCTAGGCAAAGCCATAAGTTGTACTCATGTGTACCCAACATGAAACCATTGACCTAGCTGAAATTCCAGCAATTAGAGAACACACACACACACACACACACACATATATATATACATATTTTTAATGATAGAAATTAATTTTTCATGATAGATTTCAATGTGATCTAGCTATTTCTAGATTCAAATGTGTGTGTTATTTTTCATCAAAATTTTGGATCACTTAGTGATCCATCTTTAGGATGTTACAAAGAGAACACAATTCTATTTTTCCTCTAACATTCTTATGACAGATCATGGAGTGGGATGCTTGTCAAATCAAAAAATTACACAATCAAATCTAGAAGCAAGTAGATAGCATTTTATTTCCTAATATGATATGAAGTGAACAATTACAACCTATTTTCATGTAAGGAAACTTAGCAAGAAAGAATATAATCATTTCCACATAACCCATAATAGATCTAAAATAAATGCAAAATTAAATCCGCATACAAGAGAATAGACAACATACCCAAAAAAATTGTGACACAAGATATACCCAGGGAAACCCTCATTGAGGGAAAAACCTAGCCTCTAAAGAATTCATCACCATGTATTATTCAGCAAAAATATCATTTCAATACAACCATGGAAGCCTTCAAATCCATAGCCATAGCCAAGCAAACTATGTGAACAAGCATGAATCCACACATCTCATGTCATGCTTCCAATCTTCACAAATGCTCCCTTGGCTAACCTGGCAAGCCTTGTCCCACTTGACTCTTGCCTTTTTATCCTTCTCACTCACCAACAACTACCCTTGTGGCTTCTTACATAGTAGCAAGTCCCACAAAACCACCAAGTGGTATTACATAAACCATGTGCTACCTAACCCACTGACCCACATTTAATATTGCATTAAATAGTTACATGAAATATTATCACAATGTTAGAATACAACTCGTCAAGAATATTTCATGGGAATCTTTCTATGTTGCATATCCATCTAGGTGCTTCTAGATACAACATTACATAATAAAATAAGATAATAAAACTTAACAAGTATTATGCAATGTGTGCAACACCCATTATCTCAGCTTTTCACACAAAGTGACTCAAACAAACATTCATTAACACATATAAGCGTATAAATGCATATAAGATTATAAACATATACTATGCTTCCAAGAGATCATATTTCATTCAAGGTGAATGTAGAAAAAGGGATAAAAGGTTTTTTATATATATATATATATATATATATATATATATATATATATATATATATTTATTTATTTATTTATTTATTTATTTATTTATTTATATATATTGGTCAAAGGAAAATACAAATTTACATGAATCTATTTATAGAAACAAGTATTGATATATAATTAGATATATCACAAGCTACAACTCAACTTAAAAAATAATCATAAACCAAGAAATTGGGATTTGATACAAACTAAACAAGATATACTCCTCAATACTCTTTTTTTGTGAGCAATGAATTATTGCCTAGAATGAAAGTCTTTACCAACACAAAAAGGGAAAAAAAATTCTCCCATTTGAAGCTTTCTAGCTTCTTAGAAGCCATTATCTAGTAAACCATGACTTCTATGATGAGGGACATGACCACCATTTCTTAAGTTTTTTTATTCTTTAAATCCTTAAATTGGGGCTCAAGTGGAAGCTCTTTGTGGATGAAAGTCAAACCATTATCACCATCCACAATATATCCATGACCTCTTAATTGTCATCATGTTGTGAGGAGGCCTTCAACTCCAACAAGTACCCATATATTGATTCTATGGGTATTGATTCCAACCTCGGCACCAAGACCAAATCTAACTTTATTACAACATCAAATACTTGCATTATGAAATACAACATCACTATCTAGTTGTTGCAAAAAATATTTATGCAACACCAATATCTTCAACCACAATGAAATCTATGTGGGCACTCACATGTTCATGTATATAATATATGGCTATATAGACATCTTTAACTATTGCCAAAGTATAGGCCATAGAACTATATTCAAGATGGAGGGAAGCACTTGGAATTTGCAAATATTACTAACTCTTGGACTACTATAGAGTTTTATGTTGGAATTACAATAGGAAATGAAAACTTTTGAGAGGAGGGGTGAATCAATAGTTTAAACTTTGACCCATAAAAACTTTCACCACACATCCATCTCATGCATTCAATAAGTAAACTAAAATAACATGTAAAGCATGTACATCTAAATCATGCAAACATATAAGTATTCACACATGTATGACACCAGATATGATTACCCAAAAACTCTCCAATGAGAAGGTAAAACTGGGGTGGGGATGACACCCACAAATCTTCACTACTGTGGTAATAAAATGTATCCAATGAAGCTTATAATATTTTGATCATGACATATGATCTACCCTATGAAAGGTCTGCCCTGTTAAAGGCTTACAAAGACTATTAGGTCTCACTCTGTTAAAGGATTTCAATACCTTGTTAGAAGTGTGCCTTGCTAAAGGACTTTAACTCACAATTAAGTAAGCACCATGTTAAAGGATTTCAATATAGCTTGTTAGGACTACTTTGTTAAGAGATTTGACTAATTCACCTACTAGAATGATTCAGTAGTGATCTTTTCATTAGCACTTGATTGCCTAATGATAGATCACCTCTAAACTGGTGTATTCTTGATCCTTCTTGACCATATCTCTCTTTGATTTATGCTCTTCTCTTTCTCTATTCTCCTTTAACTAATTCTACAATGCAATCTCGGATCATAAATCCTTAGCCACCATGAATGCTCTATTTGCACATGCAAATTTCTCTTCTTGCTCCTTCATACACCTTTTCACGCTCTTAAGACTTTAGGGTTTTTCCTTCTTAAGAAGACTTAGGTGACTTAGTGTTAGGTATGAATCAATGGTTGTGATTCATCCATTTTGCCACTTAAACCTTCCCTTTTTCTAATCGGTTGCATGTAATTGCATTGGGAATCCAACTTAAGATTTATTCTTATCTCCAAAATATCATAATTTACCCTTTAGTTGGCTAAAAAATGGCTTACATAGTAGTTTGTGCCTTTACAAACAATTATGTCAAAATTGTCTTACTCAGAATCTAAAGTCTATAATTCTCAACATATACTATCTTCTATATTGTGGCTTGGCATCTGTATTACTTGGCATGCATTTCTTGCTCGACTCTTGAATCACTTGTCATACACTATCTACTCGACACTTGAGTGACTTGGCACATGAGTGGCTTAGCACTCACTGTGGACTTGGCATGCTCTATTATTTATATGTTGTCCTCAACACGTATTACTTGTTTGACATGAACCAAATAAATGACTTAAGTGTGTAGACACTCACTTGTTGAATCCAATCTAAGATCAACAATCTCTCCCTTTGACATGAGTGTGAAAAAAACTTGGTCATGCATTGATATCCTTAATCTTATGAGCATAACATATCTCTTATTTGGCATATGTACAAAACTTAAAATTTTCAAAATTTTGTAACAACTTATACATCAAAATTTGATAACCAACCCTAAGTTGATAGGTCTATTTTATATTCAAAAATTATGTACTCCTATTGAGTAAATGTGTCCCAACTAATACTCTTTGACTTCATGTTGTTCTTTTCTTGCTCCCCCTTAGCTTATTTTGTCCTTTTTTTATCCCTTTACTTGCTCTCCCCCATTCTTCTCTATCTCCTCCAAAGTCTATATCTCCTCTTTTTTTACTCTCTCCCTTTTTCATATTCTCCCCCTTTCTAAAACTTATGTCAATGGGCTATACACTAATAATGTGTTTGTCCAAGAAAGATTTATGGACCTCTAGTATTATCTTGAGAGTTGCATCCCAACTATCACATGCTACATCTAAAGACTTGATTTGGATGGCTAGCTTGGCAGCAAGGTGGACTAGGCCATCTAATGTTCAAAGATTTGCATCTTTTTGCATAAGTGTTTTAGCATAGCCTAATTCCTTATACAAAATTTCTATGTGTGGGATGAGTGTTGTTTGGATGCTAATTAGTTTGGCCCTTACATTGGCCTCATCTATAGACAATGTTGTTAACTGACTCTAGGTTTGTAGCAAAGTTCTAAAGTGCTTTTCACTTTGAGTTGGTGTCATAGGTTGTTTTTCACCTAATGCATTAATCTGGCTTTCCAAACTTAAAATGTGACTTTTGGTCTCTTTTGTGAAGAGTGTTGGATTGCACAATTTAGTGTATGGTGAGAAAATATTCTCAAGTACCTTCTTGACACTTTCTACTTTAGTTGCCAATGCAACTTGTGTGAGTGCTATGTCACTTGATATTTTCTCATTTACTTTTTCTCTGAAATTTCTTTTCTAACCATTCTAAAAATGTAGCATTTGTGTCAATGTCTACATCACTAACCTTTTCCACTATGTTTGTTAGTTGTTCAATGAGTGGCTTGGTGTCATCTAGAGTCAGTAGACTAAATGCATCTAAAAAGATGTATATGATGTCTAGCAATGTCTGCTTCTGCCTGTGCTCCCTTCTGAGTGATTTCTACTACTTCTTCCTTGCTAGGACTTCCTAGAGTATGCCTATCTACTCAATTGTCATTGTGTCATAATCATAATTGGGTAACTCAATATCTTCATCAAGGTTACATCTCCATATTGTATTACTTCATTAGCTTTTGACAAGCTTGGACTCATCACTGAGATCTGCAATGGTGTTACATCTATGCTTGATGTCTAAAGAGTATGATTTGAAGGTGTGCCCAATTCTAGTAAAGTTACCAAGGCTTGAATTGCTACTTGCTCCTTCACCTTAGGTGTTAACTTAATCCCTTTAGGCTTTTCCTATTCTACCACAATGCCTTGTGATGCACCTTGTACTTGTGCTAGAGGTGCAGATAAGATTATGTCACCTGCTTGACTCTATTCTTCAGTAGTGGCCCAAGTTTCTACTTTATCTGCTTCAATTGTATCAACCTTTCCTAATGTAGCTTTAGGTACTTTATCCAAAGGTTGTACATGATTAACTTGAGGGATGATAGTAGGTGGTTCTTGTGTATTCATCTCTTTCTTTGGAGTATTAGTCATTGCTTTATGTATTCATCTACACTCACCAAAATAGGATTATCACATAATTTGGCCTGCAGTGTAGACTGATCAAGTATCTTTTTGAGATCTTCCTCTGTAAGGGGATTGATTTTCTGAGCTATGACATTAGAAACATCCTTCACTATTATTGTTTCAATATCTTCACTCGTTACATGTTGAGGGCTAACATTAAGAAATTGTGTATCTATTTCACTTTGTTCTTCTTGTTTCTCTACCTCAATTATTTCCTTGTAATATAAATTTATTTTTATTCCTTCCTCAACAATGTCTTCATTATTATCAGCATCTTTAACCTCTATGGGTACCTATTCACCTTCTTTCATTGTAGCAAGCCCATATGTTACTTTCCACATTTGTGTGGACTTCTTCACAACATCTTCAATATCATTTTACAAAATGTTGAAGGCTCTATATTTAGGTATAAACCTAACTACATATTTCTTCATAGCCTTAGCAATTTGTGCCTTACTAAATTTAGGCATCACTTGTGCAAGTGAAGTCTCCCTTATTTGTCTTTCCAAGTTTAGACAATAGTGTCATTTCTACTCAACTCTCTCATATAAGCTTTTTGGCATAGAGTTAGCAGTTTCTAGTGGGGCTTTCTTAAAGTTTTCCATCATGGCATATATAGCCTCCTCCAATTGATTCTTTTCTACTTTTCTAAGATTATCAAAATCAACATCAGTAAATCTTGAAAATTTTGAACTATTATTAACATTTTCATATAGATTCTCTAGATCTGATAAAGGATTGTGACTCGCCACTTTCAATTGGGTATTGTCATCTGATTCTATTTTCTCCTCATTAGATTCGCCTTGTGCAATGTATTTCCTCCTTGGCTTTTTTTGCACTCCTCCTTCTTGCTATATTGGTTTTTCTTTCTCCTTGGCCTTTTGATTAGTTACACATGCACTAGCCCTTATAGTAGGTGTTGTAGGTTTGGGTTGGCTTGGTTTGATATTCTTCTTATCCCTTGTCACTGGTTGGGCCTGGCCTTCTTCTTCTTTTAATCAAAGGTAATAGGTGCTTCCTCAACTTGGCACATTCAACAACTTTTGTCTCCTCCTCTTCCTAATCTTCTCCCATTCCTTGAGTTAGTGCAAGTGGTGCTTGTACCTGGATGTCTTCTTCTTCTTCACCCTCTTCTTCCTCATCTTCTTCCTACTTGACACCTTCACCAAATTTAGCTTTCATTTTTTTCACCAACTTGTCATTTTTCTTGATAATAGAGGCAATCTTTAGTTCCATGTTTATTTTAGACTTAGCCAACTCATAATTTCCAAATGCCTTGGCATTTTTGTCTACCTCTTCTGCAAGTAATATGGTAATAGCTATAGAGGCTTCATCTACACTTATTTCATATCCTAAGGGTCTCAAACATCTTACCCTTGGAGTAGTAGCTTGAAGAAATGTTTAATTAGCATCCACTAGGAAAAAAATGTCATCATAATGCTTTTCCACTAGTGTTAATAGAATTCTCAATATTTTATTCATTGATTTCTTAAAATCCTCAGAGTAGCTAGTCATAATTGACTCAAAGTTCTGACCCAATTGCTCAAATAACTCACCAATTTGTATTACCATTGACCTTTTTGTTTTCCATGAAACTGTGCCAAATGTGGGAAAAGTGTTTTGAACATAAAAGAAAATGCATATCAAAATAGAAGCAAATTTGCATTGAGCACTTTTGGTCTTTCTTATTTCTCTTGGGTTCTCCATCGATTGTTGTAATTGTAGCTCTGCAAGATCATATGTGTGATCTTTCTTAACAATTGTATAACCAACATACACTACAATACAGGACACACCGTTTAATCAGTTAGATTTTCAAAACTTGTGTGAAATAACCCTTACTACAAATTCTATCAATAGATCAGTAATGGTGTCAATTATCATTCCTCTCTTGTTCCACATAGCTCTTGTATTCTTCTCAATGATTTCCAAGACCTCCTAGATGTAGCTTCATAAAAATTTGTCATTTAGGAAAGTTTTCCTTGTTTAACTTGGCACCTCCTTTTCTTACATCTTGATTTTTAGCTTGAAGTACGTTCAAACTTCTCTTGATAAGCACTCAAGCTCTTATACCAATTGTTGGAATACTTTAGAATAACTGAGAGGTGGGGTAAATCTATTATCCAAGGTCCAAATGTGCAAATAAAACTTTTCAATACTACAACTTATCCTTATGAATTTCTTCACCATTCAATATCTTAAACATATGCATATTGTTGTCCTATGTCAAAATAACTTTGCAGAAATGTAAACATGCAAACCCACAAAATCAATCACACATTTTGATGCAAGGATTTCATGTGGAAACCCAATTTGAGAAAAACCACCAGTAACATGCTACCAATTTTCACTCTTTTGAAGTGATCTATGTGAGGATCCAACCTTATTAAAGGTTAGAATGTACATTGTTAAATGTGACCTAGTTAAAGGATTTCAATCATCCTATAAGGAGTGAGCCTTGTTAGAAAAATTTAAAACATTCTATTATAATGTCACCATGTTAAAAGATTTCCTAATGACTGTTAGGTCAACCTTAATCCAAAGGATTTATCCAGACTGATACAATTCTTAGAGAGTAATAGTAGGACTTGATTTGACAACAATCACAACTCACTTGCAAATTATAGATCTCATATTTAGTCCTCCATTCTACTTGTCTTTATTCCTCTTCATCTCTCATAGCTTGTTCACCCTTCAAGAATTATTCCTCGTAAGCCTTCTTGCTTGGCATGTCAATTACAGACTCTTATATATGGCCACCATTTGAATCAATACCCTAGACTTCTTATCTTCCTTATGTTCTTGCACATGGAAATTATTGCTTCTGGCCTGCTATCTCTATAAATAGAGAATTTAGATCTTTTGTGGCTTAACCTCAATATTCATCCATTCTAGGGTTAGGTAAGATTCAATGAATCTACCCACTTTTCCATTTTAGTCTGTTCTAGAATCTTCCTCTACAATCCTCTTTGAATTCACCTCAAAATAGTTTACCTTGAATTCTCTTCCACTAGCTCATCATAGAAATCTTCCACACACTTCACACATTTCAAGAAATCAACTTAGTCAACTTAGATTCATTAAATCTTTGATCAAACACTATTCAATGACACTCAGCAATAACACTCTATTTAATCAAAAAACACTATGTTTTGATGCTTGGCCAACACTGGGTTACTCAGTATCCACATACTAAACTATCTTCACTTGGAACCTACTAGATTTCACTTGCTCAGATCATACTAGCTTTCTTCACTTAGCTTCCATTATTTTCTACTTAGCCTGCACTAACTGTGCTCAACTTGCATTGTTTTCTTAATCAGGCTTAGCAAACACTTTTCTTTACTTAGCCTTCTTTAAGTCTTTTCTCAAGTATACTTTTCTAACCTTAAGTTGATAAATAATACACTATATCATCAATGTCTTGTTTGGTCTTAGTGCTCCTTTTATACACCAAATAACTCAACCTTTCTCTAGGTTCTCTTGTTATCTTTCTTTTCAAATCCTCTTCATCAATCAAAAAAATGATAGCATTCAGACCAAAGGAAGCAATGGTCTCACCAACAAGTAGTATGTTTGACATCAGTGACAAAACAATGATTGTTTCATGATAATTTCATCAATCTCCTTCACTTCAACAATCTCATTTCAACATTGATATTTCATAATCTAGGCATTCTTCACTTTTATGTTTCCTCATGTTTTCAATTGTATGAATAGAGAATCCTTCATTTTCTTAGAAAAATCAAAATAATACAGCTTTTAATTACACTTGATAAATTATACAAAATGGAACTTCATTGTTAGTAAGAAAGTATCTATTGACCCTATGATTTTTAAAAAATCTTGTACATATTGCAAGCTAGTTTTTTTAACCAAAGAAAACTAAGATTGTTATGAAAGAGTAAATGAAACAAACATTTTGAGAAGCAACACATCACTCACCACACATTCTTTGATATATTGATTAAAGGCAGGATTGCATGAAATGGCAATTCTTTCAACATATTTATTGGGAGAGTGATTGATCCTTATCATTTTACAAAAGTGATCGAACTGTATTGGAGACTTCAAAGTTGGAGCATCCTCATCTATGATAATGACAATAATGCTTGTGAGAGATAATAATGACATGATACTAAATAATTATTACTAAAATTCTTTTAATAGGGAAGTTTAAACCACTAATATCTTAACCAAATCATAATTTTTATTTTATTTTTAAAAGGATTGTTAGTGCAATAACAAGCCTCAAGTATCAATATTCTCAAACTTGGTCACTCCAGCTTAAGTTCTCGAGAACAAGACAATGGTTGAAGTGAAATCATTCATCGCAAGATATAAGATGGGATTCAAACTCTTTTCAAGGGGGGATCATCTAGATATTATCCTTTATAGATTACTACAATTAGAGAAGCCTTAATAACATTCTATCCAATTGGAATAAGAAGGAGAAGATCATCAATTGGCGTCCCTCATTCAGCACCAAACATGTAACAAAACAACATTATGCAGTGTAGGTGCACTTTCATTACACCATTTTTAAAACTTTTAAAGTTGCCTCCCATAAAGAATTTCCCAAAAATTGTTCCTAGTATGCTTAACAAAGTTTCTATGAAGGATTGAATTATTTCTGAGTCTAGATATGCAAATGTGGAAGCAAATAGAAGTCAAAATTTATTTTTCCACCATGGAGAAGCACTTTTCTAATTTTTTGCAATGGAGAAGTCAACTTGGGATTTTCCACCAAAGGAAAAATGAAGTGTAGTGGAAAATTCATTTTCCACTGCACCTTTCGCAGTCATTTTCAAATTTTCCATTGGAGAAGCACTTTTTGAATTTTTCGTAATGGAGTAGTCAACTTGGGATTTTCCTCCAAAGGGAAAAGGCAGAGTGGAAAACTCATTTTCTGCTACACCTTTCACAGTCATTTTCAAATTTTCCATTGGAGAAACACTTTTCTAATTTTCCACAATGGAGTAGTCAACTTGGGATTTTCCACCAAAGGAAAAATGAAGTGTAGTGGAAAACTCATTTTCCACTGCGACTTTCACAGTCATTTTCTAATTTTTCACAATGGAGTAGTCAACTTGGGATTTTCCACCAAAGAAAAAAAAAGCAGAGTGGAAAACTCATTTTTTGTTGCGCCTTTTGCAGTCATTTTCTAATTTTCCATTGGAGAAGCAAATATTTCATTTTCTAGCAAAAAGAAAAATGCATAGTGGAAAGTTCATTTTCCACTACGACTTTCACAGGAAAAGTCCAATTTTCCACATGAGGAGAGAAAAGGAAAATCTCAATCCAAAATGAAGGTATATGGGGTCTAGCATCAAGATCACTCTAGAAAAATAATTTGTGAATCAATCTACATCAAAATTGTGCCCGCTGCATGGAAATGGAAGATTGAAGATTGGGTGCGCTTTTCGCACTCAAAAATGGAATTTCCACCAAGCATCAAATCCATGATAGAGAGATGGAAAAGAGCTTTAATTGATTAAACAAGGAATGATAATCTCATAATGATTTATTGTTTGAGGATTTGAACATCAATGTGGTATTAAATATAAAATGGAAAATTCATTTTCCACTGTGACTTTCGCAATCAAAGTTCAATTTTCCACCAAAGGGAGAAGACAAAAGTTAGATTTCCACTATAAGCATTCTAGAGAATTTCTCCCAAATTTTAGCAGAGAATTAATATTTTAAGCATGGAAGATAACATTGTTGCAGATTGAAGACATGGATTATAGAGCATTGAAAGAAGAATGGCTGGAAATTTTATTTTATTAATTTTGATTTTGTAGCAATCATATAGAGCAGAATTTAGAAGCTCATATCTTTTGACTCAGTGATTATTTTTCCGATCACTCCAGTCAAGATGAAAATAACTAAGTTTGGAAGAACATATCTAAAAATGAGCTCAATCCAACAGTGGAATAAAAAGATATACCCCACGAAAAATGGCCCATTTTTACTTGGCAAAACTATTTATTTTGCTGTCCACTCAATGAAGGAAAGATTTTGGATATTGATTTAACATATTTAAATGTCAAATATTAAAATATAATTTAAATATGTTAATGTATATCATTATTAACTTTAAAAGTTAATAAGATTGTCAATTTTTAAAAGGAAAAATATGAGAAGTCGAAGAGACAAGATCGGTTATAGAACTGAAAAGTCACTGGAAGAAACCAAACGGCTGCTTGAGAATGTATTTATTGTAAACCTTTTCCATTGCGGAGGGTTCTTCTTTTTTGCAAGAGACAGAGAGCTAGAGTAGGGGGAAGGAACTTAGTTTAATTTTTTGCATTTTCATTATGCATGTTAAGAGTTTGAGTTTTTCTAATAGATTGAGCATAAGTTGTGAGCAAATAAAATCTGAGTATTCTTATTTGTGATGTTCAAAGCAATAGGTATTTTATTAATTAGAGTATTGTTATTTTTCAGTTTTGGGCATCATCTTCCATCTTGTGTTGAATAATGAATGGGTTGTAGATCAAAGTATTTGCAGACGTTCCTATTATAAGAATTGGGATTATTTAACACTCTTTTTCATTTCATTTTCCACTGCATTTGCATACATAGCATTCACATTGCATTACCAATGTCGGGGAGTCATAGGAAGTGTGAATTCCTGGGGTTGGCTAGGTGTAGAATTGAATTCTCTGCCTGAGTTAGTTTTGTCTAGGGCTGGCTTGGTTTTTCTCTTCCATTCTTGAGTTAAGAATGTACCCAATTAGTTTAGGAACAAACAAATTCATTGAATATCATTGATAAGGGAGTTGTACCTTTCAATTTAGAGGAAATCTATGAATCTCATGATAGATTATCCAACTGTTGGTATCAAATTATTTCTCATAGGTTCGGGCATGTAAGAGTTACATTGGAAAGAACAATCTATTTACCAACATGCACGAATCTTTAAAAAATATTGGCATCAATAATTTCCTTCTAGATTCAAACCATAAATAGATTCATAACTAACCTAGAATTACCCTCAAATAATGGAGAGATGCTTTCTTTATCCTACGACCTCAATTTCTCATTATATTTTGACGTTGCTCAGTGCCCTACAACCAAATACAAATTTTTTTTGATCAATTAGCATTATAAAAACTTTAAAAAGACTAAGATCAATATGTTACCAAAATAGTTATAATTAGGAGAGATCAATTTTAGTGAATGAAGTCATGACACATGTCAACAAAGGAAATAAAACATTACTCTTAATAAGATCAAAATGTAGAATGTAGCAATAGTCAAAAACAAGAACTCAGTGATAGAACTACAATGTAAATAGTGAAGAATCATTATCTGTAGCCACTTAAGCATCCTTATGTCTTTGGTTTCTCTCCCTCAAATTCAAAATAATATTCAACCACTTTGAATTGAGAATTCATGTGCAACAACATTCCATATGCGTGGACAATAGGCAAAGTTCAAAAAATGCAACATGTTTACATTAATGACTTGTATCAAAAATGCAAACATGTATTTTTCAGCTCCACCTGATGTCCTATGCATATCAATTGATATTGCATATTGAACTAGGGCCTCCTTCTACATTTCCAAAAACCAAGATAGATGAAACAAATTAATCCAAAATACAGATTTATGCAACAAGTATTATGTTATAATGACCTAAATTATAAAACCATTTGCTAGAGTTGCATATATAAGCCATCATGGTCAAAATGGTCAATGAGGTAAGGGTATATTTTGGTGTTCCAAGGTATTGGGAACATATTCAATTCATATTGTACTTATTGTATGAGGTCTAAAATGGTTTGGGTGTAGTTCGTTGAAAAATGCAAAAAGTTTTCAATATTGCTTGACAACATTGTCAACATCTAAATGTAATCTCCTTAAAAATCTCATCAAATACCTCTCTCATTGGCAAGATGGTTCAAATATAGATTTATTGACAAGGTATTGATATATTTACGATCCAACGGGTCAAATTCAAGGACATATATGTATGAAGGGTTGGTGTAGGGGGGTTCAAAGGAAAACTAGGTTCACAAGGTGATCCAAAAAGTAGCATGAAAACTAATAAGGACTTTAAGGTCATAAAAAAAAAATTAAGCATGGCCATTAGAGCCATTTGAATGAAGTTTGAATAAAAAAAGCATCAAAATGTTAAAGGTTACCAATATGGGAAAATATGCCTAACAAGGGGTAATAGATGGGTTCAAGGATAGATTTAGAGTTTAGTTGATGTTTGAGTCTAAAGGGATAATAAGAGGCTATTTGATGTAATGGAATAAGAAATACATGTTAAAGTTTCAAAAATGGTGTAAGTTGTCAAATTCACAATATAAGGGATTAAGAAACAAAATCAGTCTATTCTATTTATAAGGTAGTTATAAAGGTGGAGGTTGGTTTCAATAGATTGTATTGGTCTATAAATGATGCCAAATAATGATGATAAGTGTAATGGTCAAATGAGTTTTGAGCATCAATTAAGGACAAGTTTTTGCATATTTATGTGTTTTGACTAATATACAATGCTTTAAAATGGTTCTTTTATGGTTGATTTGTTAGTACCTAAGTCATTTTTTTTGTGGATGAAAGCATGATGAATGGCCCTGAATGATATTTATTTGTAGAGAAATAGTTGTTGAGGATTCTGGAGTCCAATTAGTAAATTGTTATGTGATCGGTACTTAGGTGTGATCAGAGATTGATGGAAAACCAATATGTGGAGCATGGTAGTTGAACAGAGTTATTTGTGATAGGCTCTAGCATTAATAGGTCTTAAAAGAGTCATTAAGTGATTGGATGATTAGTTAAGGTACTTGGTGTTGGTTCAATTAGTTTAGTGGTTTAAGAGGATATGTTTGATGTTAGAAGTTGTGATGGATGGTCAAAAAGATGAAGAACCTAGTTCTGAAGAGGTTTAAGGTGTTGAAGTAGATGTGGAAGAGAAAGGTGCTAATGAGGACAATAAGGAAGCAATTCCTATGGGGCTTGAGTATGATGAGTTAGTAGTTTTTCGGATAATGATGAGTCCTTTGAGTGAGAAGAAGGGTATGGAGACTAATGATGTAACCTTGATGGTGAATGAAGCCGTAGAATGCCAAAAGGAATTGCATGAGGTAAGTGACAATTTGGTAGAAGAAATTATTTCAGTGAAAAGGATGCAATGGTGTTGGTGATGGGTCATGAGAATATCATGGAGGCTTTTTATGCTCCAAGAATAGAGATTGGATATTTTTTTGTTACCAAGATAGAAGAGTGTCTTTGGGTGGCATACTTGGTGAGTTTACAGATGTATGTAGCTAGAATGATGAAAATGAAAATATTTGCCCAGATGAAGAGCAGCGAGTAGGATGTAGTGTTCACAATTCCAAGGAAGAATCTTCCCAAGCCATCTTCCCCCTAAAATTCCCTTACATGTGTACATTCTCACAATAGAATATTATCATCAGGCAGTGATACTGGTTATTTTTACAAAGTTGAGAAAAGTGTGTTAGGTGGAGTTTGCTGATGACCAAAGGAGTCAATTAGACATGTCCACATCAACATGGAAGAAATAAAAATCTCCTATTATTCCATGAAGTTTAATAAGATGAATCCTCACATTGGATGGAAATGGCTTTTAAGTTGTTTTGAGTCCTTGCGCAAAAAAGACATTATCATACTGTCTTGACCATGACAGTGATAGTCATAGTAATATATTGATTCATTAAAGGTCAGATCTATATGGTTGGGAACAAAACACTATGATTGACCTTGAAGTGCATTGAGGTTACTTATTTGGTTTGCAATGTGTGTTGGGAAGGTTTGGATCCTTTCATGTGTCACTATTATGTCACTGTCACTATATGACATTCAAATCATATTGTAATAGAAATGGTGAAGCTTTCATTAGGAGTTTGTTCATAAAGCATTTGTAATTGCCAAATCAGTTTCATCCATTTGATCATATTTAGAAGGTGTTATGATGATTTAGTGAAGGTTTATTCGAGTTTCAAGTTGGTAAGGCATTTGGAAAGAATTGATGGGACCATATATTGGTTTTTAGTTTTGATAGGTTTAGTTTGAGTTTCACTTGTTTTTGAGAATCCTTTCATATTCTCTAATTAACAAGGCCAACCACATGAAGGTGGAAGCTCATTTGGAATCTCCCCCCCACCCCCATAATCACTCTAAATTCCCCATTAACAACTAAGTAAATATTTCATTCATTCATTTTAGAATTATATCATTGAATTATTATAATCACATAACATTCATTAAGATGACATACAATTCATTAATACACATAAACATTCATCAATAATTTGTGAACACATCAATCATTACATTCACATAACATTCATTAACATGACATATAATTCATTAATAAATATAAACATTCATCACTAATTTGTGAACACGTGAATCATTATAATCACATAAAAATATTCAATAACATGACATAAAATTCATTAATAAGCCACATTCATAAAAAAATCATCAACACATTCATCATCAGACAAAGTTGTTAACAATCATTTCTTCTTTTGTTTTTTATTTTGTTGAAGATAAAGGCTAATAGGCACATTGTGATTATCTTCAGAATTCTCATGTGGCTCTTATGATTCTAATCTTATGACATGAGGCTTCCTCTTCTTTTTTTGAGCACAATCTGCGATAAGAAATAAATGGGTTTAATTCTAAAAAGAAATTGAATGTTATAAGTAATTCATTAATCTAAATAGCATAACAAGGATTTTTCTTTACCTAATAGTAGCACATCATCTACTATCACATTTTTTTTAGCCCCAACCTCAACATGATCAACGCTAACATCATGCTTTGCATGCTCAAAAATTATCACATAAAGGTTACACCAATTACAATTTAAGATGTTAATTTTTATTAATAATTACATAATTAACTTTAAATAGAAATTGAATATGTAATTGTATCATTGTGATGCACATCAAGGCCTCTATCATGTGTAAGATCTATGCCTTCATCATGATGAGTAGGATTTGTGTCGAGAGTAGAAGGTTACAGTAAAATGTCATGTGCATTATTATCATTCTTTGAAATTAACATTTACCTATGTGTGAACTGGTGCACCAAAATCTTCTATATCTCTTTGGTCATTGGAATCTGTGTGGTGGCGGGACACCACTACCTTATAGGCTTTCTTGAAGCCAATTTTTTTGTCCTCTTCCATAGGTGCTAGATTAAATTCAATGTCCTACATTTTTTGCATAATATCATCAATATTAAATGTATTTCTTATTTGTAATTTTATATTAAAAAATTGATATGAAATTTCATTTATTACTACTTACAAGACATGAGTGGATTTTCATATATCCACTAGAGCCAAGATGGTGTTGACCAACCTTCTCTTTCCTAGCTTGTGTAGCCTTTGATGTGTCCTACAACCTATATATGTAAACTTTGAAAAATGTTAGAAATACGTTAGATTATATAAATATAAAGATCACTAATTTGTGCATAATTACATTAATATTGCCACATAACTATTTTTTTTGGTGGTGGGCTAATTCCTTTATCTCTTAGTCTTATATATTTTGCATCTTCAATGATTTAATTCCACTCTAGTTCTAGAACCATAGGAGGACACTCATACTTCAGATTAAGCTTTAGAGCCCTCCTGTATTGGTCTCTCATAGTCTTTAGATGTTTGCAAGCTTTTTTAAGAGTTTGGACTATGTTCAGAATATTTTGATCAAAGAGATCCTCCATAGTTTTTATGTGTTGATCTTTTAATTCAAAGCCTTGCTCATTCCACCTTTTAACAAAAAACAAAATTGTTAGATAAAAAAATTAGTTCAAGCTATGTACCTTGAATATATTACAACAAATGGATGAACAAAAAAATGTAGCAACCAATTATATGAAGCTACGTACCTTTTACATAATGTGGGCCAAAATATATTCAATGTTAAATCATAAAAAATATCATTTCCTGTAAAATCGTCATGGGATCATTAGTCAAAAATGAGTTATGAATAAGTAAACTACAATTACACTCTAAATAATTACAATTTTAAAGTACCTAGAAACTTAGGAAATTCTAAGGGAATCATATCTTTCTCTACCACCAACAATGATGTCTCCAATGATCTAATAGAAGTAACACAGCCTTCTCTAGGAAAGGCTAGTAAATTATCACTAGTACTAGTATATGTTCTATCTTTATGAGAAAGTGTACCTGTTCCTATACAAAGTTAATCAATGTCATACTATGATCAAATGAACAAGAAAGTACAAATAAAATCATATTTAACACATAACAAAATGTATCAAAACAAGGATTTACCAGCTTTTTGTAGAAGGTGTGGATGTTTGCATGCTTCTTGTTGACAATTCTACCGAAAAAAATCTCAAAGTGCTAGCTAGCCTTGAGGAAGGAGATGTGTGGACATCATCGGCATCTAAAAATAAATCAAATATATAATGTATTGTCTTTTTAAAATATAGATTGCAAAAAAAAGGCAACATTAATATAAAACTGTTAATAATAATCACGAAGAAAATAATGTCCCATTTGATGATTGAAAATTGAAATCACATACCTATAGGAGCTACACAGGTACCATCATCAGGTGGAACAACTTGGTAAGGTTTCAAAAATTGTTGTAACAAAACATACATATTTTGGTTCATGATCCATAAATTAGTATAAAGCATAAATCTTTATTGAACTATTGTCCTAGAAAAAGACTTGTTATTGCTTACTTCCAAATAGTGTACTTTTTGATACAATTCATTTCTTGTTCCCTCTTTCTCTTCTATTGGATTTGGATCCATCACAAGCCCAAGAATTTGTAAATTGATGCTCTTGAGGCTCTTTTTACACATTCTTATAGGGGCACTGGTATATGGGATGTCATCGCCACATAATATCATGGCTGCCATATCAAAATCTATTTTCTCTTGTGTAATATGTTCTTTTCTCTTTCCCTAAGCATCAAATTGTGACAAAAAATCAGTAAAACCATCAAAACAAGTCCAAAACCTTAACTCAAAAATAACATAATAATATGATATTTTGTAAAATTACAATTGCACAATTTTTTTTACAAAAGGTTTACCTATGCTGGAGAAGGGGTGGGACCAATATCCATCCCTCTATCATCTGATGGATTAGCCATGTCACCTTGTGACAAAGAATATAGATAAAAACATCATCATAATGAAAGGAATAGTAAAATTAGCAAAAAAGCTTATTAATAAAATGGTATTTTTTATATTAGAGTTCTAATTGGAACTAATTAGTTTAAATATTACATATAGTGTACTTACAAGACTCATGATAGTAACTTTCTTTGTATCTATGTGATTCAAATTGTAATCTATTAGTAGCTCTTCTCCTAAGCTTATTAAATTTTATATCACATAGAAAAACATGATTTCCCTTACACACCTCAAAAATTCAATTGTGTCGCTTATTAGTTAACCCAAGATGCATACTATTTATAAAACCTAAAATGTTCCCTATTGCCTTTGGCCTTCCATCAATGTACTTAGAAATTTTTTTACTTTGATCATTTTCTTTCCATTGTAGATAATTTTCTGACAGTGCATACCTACGCATACTTTTTTTATACCGAACTATTTGCATCCAATTATTATAATTGTAACAAGGTCCAACATAATCCATCAAACCAATAACTTTGTTATAACTTACCTTTATGCCATCCATGGAAAATAGGCCCAAACCATGTAATGATGATGGAGCTATGCGATATATCCTCTTGTTAACACAAAAATCAATGTTAATTAGAGGTAATTCTTTGGGTACCCATTCTTTCTAAAGATGTGCGTAACTCAAGTTGGCTTGATGTTTCCCTTTGTCTCATCATCATAAGAGCATGACCTCCTTGAGCAAGGAAAAATTGCATGTTTTTATTGAATTTTCTTCTAATCTTTTGGCGTTTAGTTTGTCTCTCTTTCGTCAACCTACTACATGTCTCACTATCCTCTTCTATTCTCACATTTCCCTCACTTAAGGAAGAAAAATTTGATAGATACATATTTGGTGGCACGTGTAGCCCATAAAATGAGAGATATAGTTGAAGGAGCAAAATATTTTTCTATAAAATGAGACTAATATTGATGAAGTTTTCCTAAAGTTAATGTTGAAGGTAAAGAGAAAGCAAGCATTTAACAAACTTATACCTCCTAATCCATGTCACTATGTAGGATCCTCGTCAAAGGGGTATAGTTTCCTGCATATGTAAATCATTTTTCTTAAGTTAGTTACAAATTACATGATGCTTATGCCAAAAATTACATAGAAAATAACATGAGAAATATGAATGCATCATAATCATTGTATACTTTTTAATTTGTTATCTCTACAAATCAAACATATTATAAGTAATTAGCACCAAGAATTGAGCATCATAACAAATACTTCGGCCTAATCAGCTCCTAATACGTTTCCATTCATCATTTCATTGATAATCTACTTCATCCATCTCATCATCATGAACATTGTCATTATTTCCTTCATCATCCAAATAATTAGAATGACCATTCGACATCATCATGATCATCATTATGACTAACATTCCCATCATCATTATCACCATCACTATAACCACCATCATCATCATTTCCACCACCACCATCATCATCACCAATTTCATCAACATCATCATGAACATCTTCACCATCATCATCATCATCATCTCCTTCTTCATCTTTTCCATCATCATCATCTACTTTGTCTTCCACTTCTTTGGTATCTTATTCTTCAATCACATTATAATTTATTGGTCTTCCTCTTGGATCGTGTCTAACAAAAAATGACCAACCTAGTTTATGTGGAACATAAAAGTAAAACACTTTCTCACATTAGCTTAAAAGAACATAGGGTTCATTTCCAACTAGCTCAAATGACCTTGTATTAATCATTGTAAATCCATTATCATGTTCAATAATAGTTCTATCAGGATCATTTTAAGTTAATCATAGCCTGTACCATTTGACATCAAATAGAACTAGTTTGAAGGAATTAAAGTCACACTCAATTTATCGTCCAAAATGTCATAGTATTTGTTTTCATATTGTTGAGGATGCATGTCATTTCTATAAAAAAATATTTGTGACCTCAAAGACTATAGTTATACCAAAATCACAAGTTCTCTTAGTGTCGTCCACCTTTTTTATGCAAAATTTATGGCCATTGTAGTACATAACTTTGTTGTGCTTGACCTATTATTTTTCAAACATGTCAAAATTATGCATCCATCCATGAGTTGATATTAAACAATTGGGTCGTGATAGATTAACTTATACGTACCTTTCCACCTCTTAAACCATTTGTTAGATCAATTACCATTGGCATAACATTGGGATCTCTATTAAAAATGAGCTTCTTTAACCAAAAAAGCAACACCTTTCCATATTAATGAGAGGCCATTTTGTTGAGATTATTCAATTCATACCATCATCCAATCAAGATTGTTTGTACTATACATATGAGGTGCATCCCACTCACGAGCAGTTGTATAAAATAAATAGACCAGTTAGAAACAACTTATATTAATGATGGATAATAATTAATTAACTACAATAACATCTTATAATTACTTCTCACTTTCCACAATATACCTTTTCCCATCAAGTACTCCATTTCAAATATGTTAATGGAGTTGGGATCCCAAATGTGATCTACATGGATCTTTGATGCAAACTTGGGAAGATATTCACTAATGTACACTATGGTCTAGTATACCATATATATCCCTTGACCATGGAATCATCAGGATGTGCTCTTTGTTGAAGCAAGCCCTTCAAAGAATTCAAGTGCCTTTCAACCATCCACATTGACCTAGTTGGTATAGGTCCACTAGATGTATGAGGTAGTGTTCTTGTGCTTTGAAAAAAGTTTAAGGTAGACACTTTTGCATCTCACACAAAAGCTAAGGAATTTTGTTCTTCCAATGCTTTATGTCTTTTTTATCAATTTCTTTAGATTACAACCACCTAGACGGTATTCATCACGCAAAAATATATTAACAAGACTCTACAAAAAATTATACAATAAATTACAAAAAAAGAAGAGCAAGATGCAAAAATAATATCTATACAAAAAATCTAACAAATAACACTTCTAACCTCATGTATTTCCCAAGTTCATATATAATGTGTTTAACACTCATGTTGTTGACTTTGTATGGGAGAGATAGAGGTAGAATGTACTGCAATAATAATAAAATGGTCTTTTCAATATATTATAAAATAAAATAATCAAAAGTATATGATTTTTTACAAACTTATTGTAAATAGAGAAGAACATGACTCACCTTGACAAAGGTATGCCAATCATGTATTTTCAACCATGGCCCAAAATCACCTTTCTTTGATATGAGACTACTTATGTTTGCAGAAAATCTTATGGGAAATTTAGTTTTTTTATGGCTTCAAATATGGCATCAATTTGTTGTTGCATCAATAACCAAGGAATGGCACTCGTATTAAGCTAGTATCCATTGCTATCTGATTCAAGGAAAAATTTAAATGCATGATTGGATTCATCAATGTCATTACAAAGTTTGACCAATTTTTCTTTGTTATACCTTCCATCCAATATTTTTGATAGTGTCTCTATTACATTCTTTCCAGTATGCATAGCATCAAACAAATGCACGATTGGGAGATGCTCGTAGTACGATAACCTACTAAATTGTTTAGGATAGTTTTTAGTCCTTTTGGATGTTTCTCATAAATGCCTTGATAACCTCCATGAATATCAATTAAATCATTACTAAACAAAATACAGTATCCAAATTTCAATTTCATACAAAAACCTACATTAGATGGAATGACATTACCTCGACGATTCATTCTATTGTATTCCAACTTCCACATGTGAGATGTTATTCTTTGTGGCTTTAATGTTGTCTCTTCTTTTCCATTGAAAAAATTTTTTTTATTAATTCAATACTTATGTTTTTTGTGGAGCAATTATCTATGCTCATCGAGCACCTACTTTCCTAAAATTTTTGAATGACAAGATTTCATCTTTGGACCACAAATTGAACATGAAAATTTTCCCTTTGTATGAAGACCTACAAGATCATGTACAATTGGATGACATGTGTACTAGAAGATTCATATTTACAATTATCACATGCAACTTAAACATACAACAAAAATGCATTAGCACTATTACATACCAAAAATATGTGTTAATAGTTTTACATACCACAAAAATGTGTTAGTCTAGGGGTGTCATGTATTGTCCATACAAGCATTGCACAAAACTGAAATTGTCTTTCACCAATTGGTCTAGAGATGTCATACATAGTTACCCCATTCCATATGTCCAACAAATCATCAATCAAGGGCTCAATATATACATTCATATATTTCACTTGGCACTTACCTAGTTGAATGAACATAAACAAAACATAATTATTATGGAAATTTTGATACTATGTTTATAAATTGTTTTAGATGACTATTAAATGGAAAATTAATTGTATTAGGTGTTGAATTGTCTAGAAAACATAGCTGATCATGTTCTAGTTTGAATGTGATATATGCCGAGTGAAATACAATAGGTGTCAAGAATATTTTGATATCCTTCAAGTGCCGAGTTAAGGTGCTGAGTTTAGGTGTTGATCCTATTCTAGTTTGAATGTGATATATGCTGAGTGAAAAATAACAGGTGCCAAGAATATTTGATATCCTTCAAGTGCCAAGTTTAGGTACCGAGAAAGTCTTTAGGTGTCGAGCTGAGCAAGTTATATTCTGGTGTTGAGTAAGCTATGTTATGGTGCTGAGTAAAACAAAATTATATTAGGTGCTGAATTGATCAGTACACATAGTTGGTTGCCGAGTTCAACAAGAAGATAATTGAAGTGGAGTAATTTTGATAAGCATCAAATCCCTACGTTCAAGTGCCAAGTGAAGAAAAATTGTATTAGCTGCTGAATTGCCCAAAAAACATAGTTGATCCTGTTTTCATCATATATGTCAAGTACACAATGGAAGCCGAGCTAAAATCCCTTTATGTGTCAAGTAATAGATAGTGTCGAGCAGATGAGACCAATATGTGTCGAGTAACTCAGAATTCAATAGAAGTCGAGCATTGCAAAGTTAATAGGTGTTGTGTAACATAGGAATTCTATAGGTGTTGACTGACACAGTAATTCTATAGGAGCCAAGCAATCAAGAAACAAAGTGGATGTTGAGCAATTCAGAATAGATGGTGCCGAGCATCAATATTACTATAGGTAATTGAAGTAGAGTATTGCTGATTTAGGTGTCGTGTTAAGGTGTCGATTTTAGAAGGATTGTTTTATGTGCTGAGTAGAGTAGATTTTTTAGATACCAAGTCAAGGTCATATGTATTAGGTGCCAAGTTGCCTGGAAATAAAGTACGATACAAAGCTCATTAATGTTGTATGATTTTATCAGAAGCATTTATGATGACATGACATGCAGAGTATATTTTGAGTGTTTCAAATCTAATTATTCTATGATGACATTTAATTTCTATTTATGTGATTCGATTTCCTAATGTGGCTAAATCTGAGTCATTAAAATGCATCGTCATTAGTATTTTTTCCAGATCTTTCAAGGACATTTTTTGTGCGAGCATAGATGGCTTATATCATGTTGCACTATGTAATTTATTGCTTGAGGAATGACATCTTCAATTGCACATATATGCAAGAGCTCAATTCTGTGATTTGTGCTCATGTTTGTGTTACAAGATGAGTTATGGGTGGGATATCACTCTAGCTTGTGGAATGTGTCACAAACAGCATTTTTCCATCATGCCAAAGAATTTTCGTATATGCTTGTCAATGGCATTGGAGGAAACTGTGTTACTGAGTATTATTTTGAATGAGGTATTGGATCAAATGTTTTTTATTTCTTCACTCACCATCCGAAGAGCTATTTGGCATATCATCGGTGAAGAATTTTTATATCCTTTGGCACTTCTATTTTTTTATCCGTCTTAGCTCATTTCAATTTTCCTTTCCAATGCTATGGATCTCCTGCAATCTCCTGAAATGCTTCAAGCTTTTTCCCATAAGGTAATCCAACCTCACTTCCTGAGTGATAACAAATTGATTTTGGCCTTGCAAAAGTATGACCTATGGAACGGAGTGGCATTAGTTGGTGGTTTTTTATCACATTTTCAATTCTTGCACTATCATGAATTTTATGTTGTTTTTGAGGCACTTAAGCATCCTATTGACACTGGCAGTTTCATTTATTTAAAACATGTTTTGCCACCTGAACCAAGATTAATGGGTGTTCATTTGCTGGAACAAATAAAGTTGGTGGGTCAGGCTATGATTGATTTGCAAAAGGAATCTAATGTTTCAAACTCCAAGGATATATATGTTGCTTCTATGCAGCTGATTGAACAGAATTTTTGGGATTTAATTAATGAGGTTAACTCGTATTTGGATTGGATTCATGGCACTTTAGAGTTATGTTCTGGCTGGGGACCTATTCTTGGTGGGCTTGAGTCAATTGAAGGTGGTTTTGTGTCTCATTGAGAAGATTTGTAAGATAAGTGCTAATTACTAGGATAAGTTTTTCATGAAGATAGTGCTTGGAACAGTCCAAAGAAATCAATGTCAAGGTACTCTCTGGTTCACCGTTGGGTGGTAGTTGATACACCTCTTGTAATTTTTTGCTTAAACTATATAAATCTATGTATATATTAGGGATGATGCTGGGTTTTCTTCACTGATTCTTTCCTAGTTAACCTCGTTGAATCAGACTTAATAAAATATTATAGTGGCTTGCCACTTTTGCCTATAAAAATATATCTATTATGTGCTCCCTCTTTATAGATATCCAAGGAGGAATGTTATTATTAATAACAAAAATAGGCAAGGCCAAGTAAATAGATCTCATCTCTCCAAATGGATTGACGTTGTCCATTAATGCCAATGAAAGCTTCAGATTACAAGATTCTTCTTTAAATATTGGCCATCTATCTTCTATGTCCTTAAATGTAAAACCATCCACATGAATTTGAATAATGTCATCTTGATTTCTATTGTGTGCATGGTAATCCATAAATTGTGCCAAGCTAGTGCACCTAAATAATCGTTGCAGACATGGAATAATGGGAATGTACTAAAGAACCTTGCAAGACACCTTTTTGGTTATTTGATCAGATCAATATCTACTACTATGACAATTAGGGCATTATGTTGAAAATTCATGTTGTTTATGATATAAAATATGATCATTAGGGCATGCATGTATTGTTTAATACAACATTCCAATATCTTTCATAATGGGCGATAATTCTTGGTAAGAGCAAGGTAGAATGTTTGATGGTGGTAAAAAAAACTCACCAAACTATGGGGGAAAAAATGTTAATATAAAGAACATTAATGGTATGCTAACATAGAAGTTGACAAAAATGACATTATACCTTAGCATACGTGAGATTTCTACATTGGTATACCATTCATACCCTTGAAGTTTACTAGCAATAATATAGTGGAGAGAAGCATTGTTTGGGGGCCTTGGTACAGGGGCTCGTATGCATTTCAATTCAAGTTATATCAAGGTTCTCTTCATCATTATTATTAGATGTCTGACTATCATCATCTTTTTCATCTTCATCAGTTACGCCAATAACATCTTCTTTAATCCTATTATTTGGCACATTATTAGCTACGCCAATACCAACATCTTCAAATATGTTCTCTACCTCAGGATTATCTTCTTACATGTGAGCATTACCTTTTGTTTTGATATTCACACCTCCATGTTCCACCAATTCAAAATCCACACTGACCAAGGGACAAAAATATTTTCCCCCTTCAATGTGATCACATTGCCTATAGTGTCTCTAAGCTATTGCGATTAGAATTCTTCGATTCTTTAAGCCGTTGCATTTTTTGACAGGACAATAACATTTTCCATCACCTTTTTTTTTGAACTGAGACCATAATCTAGCAATTGTCACCCTATTTTTTTATGGGTTCATATTGTTAGGCATGGACTCTCTTCATAGGAAAATATGTGGGCTATTAAATTATATCAAATAAACAAACAAGAATTAGTAGTATCTTGTATATAATTGAAAATAATAAAATAATTTATTATTACTATCTCTTTAGTAAGGGTGGCATCTAAACAAATCAAATGAATTATATTATATAAATATATATATAATAATAAGAAAATATTTAATTTAAAAAATATCACTATACAGACATAGATATTTCACTTTACACAAAGACATAGATAGTGTCTTCATGGCAAATCATTGATACATGTAGACATCATATGTTTTCTTTGTACTAAATAACATTGGATGTGGATCTTTATTATGTTCTAGACTAGGTTTTATTCACATTATTACATATTGAGATCGATGTGTACCAAGGTCAAAACAATCTATGGATGGATCTTTAAATTATCTATGATGCATATCTACCTAACTAATACATGAATTTTATGGTACAGTCAATAGGGAATAGAGAATATAGACTCACAAAAGCATTGATTTTAAGAAAACTCAATAACTAGAAAATAAAGTTGTTCTATTCATCATATTTGGAATGCACAAATTATTGTTGGTGCCTAAAAAGCTACGATCCCTATTGTTGTTAGCTTTGATTGGAGAATATATGGAAATTAATTCATAATGAACCTACAACTAGTTTGATTTAATCTGTAAAAAATGAACATACCATAGTAACATGTGAAATTTGTGTACACACATATGATAATGAAATAGATATCTACAAAGGAATCAATAACTAAACATTCAATAGAGTCCATAGGTGGCAAAGAGCTCTTAATCACGAGTATATTGTGTTAAGGATACAATTAAAGCCTTCGAAATTCACAATTGTGTTACTCATGTAGGCTGAATATTTAGATCGATTGTACAGTATCATTAAGAATATCTTTAGATGATGGAATTATGCATCTAAACTTTCTTATTATATGCTTTGCTTGTTTGATTGAGAGAACATAAATGGTTTTTATTGCAATGTGTTTAAACTTTAAAGAACTCGTTTATATACCAAGAATTTTAACTACAAATGGAGGAGAATGGAAGTAGCATTGAACAGTTACAATGTCTCAATCATAACTGTTGGTCAAGATCTAGGTAAGTCAACATTGGTCAACCTAGGGGTTTGACCAAAATCGTGCATTTTTATGTTTATTAGGAGTCTTCCATGTTTTGACATGTATTTGTAGGCATTTGAAGGCATTTAGAGTGAGAATCGACAGAAGTTGCGAAATTGACACAAAAAAAAGTTGCCATGCAACATTTTTGTTGTTGAGCAACTTTTGCCTTCCCAAAATTTGTAAAAGTTGCTCAGCAACAAAAATTGTTGCGTGAAAACTTTTTTTTTTCAATTTTTCAACTTTTTTTGATTCTCATTCTAAATGCCTGCAAATGCATGTCAAAACATAGAAGACTCCTAATAAACATAAAAATGCATGAATTTGGTCAAAAAACACCTTTTGTTTACTTTTTCAAAAAAAAATCAATGGAAGATTAGACTCAAAATTAGAATCAAGTACTTGATTAAACTCAATTGCTAATCATATTTTAATTGAATTAAATGCTACTTGAGAAGAATCAAGATGAATAAAAATGTGACACATATATTATGGAATGTATGTAATACACCTTAATTTGTGCATATAGGCTAACATGTATAGAAAACAATGGATTCAAACAAATCTAAAGAGACTTCAATGTGGTTAAATCTGGATCTAAAGCCTGCTTTCTTGGCTTTTCATCCAATCTGATCCAAAGTTACTTTCTTTGAATCATTGAGTATCACAGTTAATGTGTGGAGCTTACAATATGGCACAATCATAACATTGGCCTTAAACAGGCCCAAAGCATCACTTTTTCTACTTCTTATTCACAATAGCAGAATGACACTAATTTTCTTGATGGCTTTTGATATTTGATCCTAATGGCTGATTGTTAAAGTTGACATTTTTTTTTGAACTGAATCATTGACATGGTGGTGAATTTTTCTATGTTGCTTTCATATTAGCATAGTGGTTATGAAATTATTTTTTGTTGCATACATATTGTAAAACAATCTCACAGACATGCATGTGCACATGTGCGCCAACACACACACACACACACACACACACACACACACACACACACACACACACACCTGAAAGAATGACTGAGTGAATAGAAAGTAGAATTCTTTTGGTGTAGTGAATCATATATTTGTAGACAAGTAAGATCTTGTTCTAAAGGATTACTCTTATGATCCTATAGTCATAATTCCATTTTTTAGCCATTTTCCAAATGATATTATTTTTGTTTTCCTAGGTTACGACAACTGGTTTAGTGCCAAAAATAGTGGACTAAACTTTACATAATTATTTTTTAATTCATAGTTATTATCTAACATTTGCTCTTGAAGGCACATTTCTTTGTGATGCAAAGCTAGGCTCCATTCAATAAAAGAAACACAAAAATTGTCTAGCATGGTGATATCAAGTAAGCCATATATTCTAAACTAACACTATTCAAAATGAAGACAATGGGAGAGGCATATTTCTATGCAACAACTATTAAGGAGCTCAAGCATAATAGAAAGTAGCAAATAACCTATGCAAAAAATATTCAACACCTTAAAAAAAACAAATTATCAAAGATTGATAAGTGGTGTGACAAGAACAAGGGGTATGATCAATCAATAATTAAGTTTTATACAAGATTTTTCTTACAAAGGTCAAAACAGATAATGTTATCAAACCCTCAATTAGATTCATTTTGACAAGTCAAGGTTAGATGGTATAACATGGGCTATCAAACTATTTAGCCAAACAACACAAAAACACTGCACATAAAATGAATGTAAATAACTACATGTTTACTGATGAAAATAGAATGCCAACATGCATGTGGGCCTTCACATATCCATGCCCATTAGCACCACATGTAGACATAAAGGATGCTATGGGCTTATTACAATGAGTTACAAAATTAAAATCTTCCATAACTATTTTCACCTATCTACTATTGATGATTTTTTATGACTCTATGTGTTTAGATATTGAATCCCATCAATCAAAGTGATCCTTATTGACCTCTTGGACCATCCTATAATTGATATCTAGTGTGCATACAAGTTACTAAGTATTAAAGAGGGTCTACATCTTGGTCCATATAGGTGTGAATCCATCTAGATGTTGTGTTTTCCTTCCAACGTATAAAAAGATCCAACTCTATAAGGCTTAGAAATGTTTTGCATGCTTTTAGTATCAATTCTAGTGTAATTTTTCTTAGACAATCCTACATTACTTTGATATACATCTCACTATCCTATTCAACATGAAAAATGTGACCCCTAAAGAAACTCTAGGGTGAAATGAAATTTTTATTCAAAAGTATGGATGAAAGAGAATAGAATTGACTTCATGATTGATGAGTGTAGCAAAAAGAACCTAATTTATTTAATACCCAAATATTGAAGTTGTTAATAATGTGCATGCAAAGTCCTATAAGCTAGGAAGGGTCATCTCTTACAATAGTTTAGGTACAAACATCACTTTCTAAGGTCATTTCTCCTTTCAAGAAAAGATAGATTGTGGTGCACATAGTCATGGAGATATGCAAACCATCCTAGTTATTATGGTCTAATTAAAATTATTGAATTTCAATGTTTATTGCTTTGGTATAGAAATTGATCTAAGTTGCATCCTTACGGTGATTGAAAATATAAACAGAGTTTGTTGGCATTGAGAGTCCATGAATTGGGTTCATTCAAACACAAGAATACTTATTATATGCATTGGTTCATAGGTTCAGTACCCATGTTCAAGAATCAATTATTAAAAGTTATTACAAGTTATCTTTGCTTTAAAATGAATGGGTAACAAATGAAGTACTGATGGAAGCTTTGCTATGCACCTATACTAACCTAGCCTCTCGTTTCTCCCACAAGCCCTAAATTTGTAGGTTGTATGTAAGCCGCTAGTTGTACTACATTGTCAAAACCCTTCCTTTTCCATTCAAAATGATTATAGTAGAGACATGGCTGATAAGAAATCAATCAAGCAAAATTTATCGACACAATCAAAGAAAATTTACTTTTAATAGCATTGATCAGAACTGGTTCCCCTTCTACCTTCCTGCATGCACGCAATTCATTGTATCAAAATGAAATGAAGTTTCACTTTTCTTTTTCTCTTTATTTCACAACAACATCAAATTTTGATGAAAAGTGTGAGGCCTTGCCCCGACCCATCATAGCATAGTGATACATTACTATTATTTTGATATTCACGACTCGAGATGTCAAGGCATTATCTAATGCTTAGAACATACTTTATTATTTCATGTTGTGTGATGTTACTTTCAGATATATTTGATGATTGTCATTTAATGTTTCATGTATATGTATGTTGATGAAATCAGTAATGTAGGATTGAGATTTTGATTTAAGAGATTTTAAATGGTTAAGAATTAAGCAGGATGAAGAAACCCTTATTGATGTATGTTTCAATTTACGTGGATTTTTGATACGTATACATATATGTACATGTGATTTTACGGTACTACTGATGTGTGCAATGAGTGTGCAGATATTTTAGCAAAGAAACCCTACGGAGGAACAGAACTGATCTCTATGTGCTAATTTTGGAAACCTTGTTGTTTTTAATTCACGTATTGTATTGTGAGATGTATGTATGTATCTTTCTGTGTTCAGTGAATGTTAGTGTTCGTAACTATGTTCTTTTAGTGTCGCTTGACACTCGTAAATTGTTTATGTTCTTCATTGTGCTGATTAGGGTTAGTTGTGTAACCTTTGGACCCAAGTTGGTTTAGTTGGTATCAGTTTGCTATTGGGTTCTTAATCGAGGTTAGTCTTCCCTTAATCCAAATTAGTGCTTAATCCGCAATGTTAGAGTAGTTAGAAGGTCCTATTTTATTCCTAGATTTTGTTTGGCTCTAAACCTTTTTCCTAAGGCTTAAAACTTGAAATTATTATACCCAAAGGGTATGGGTATGGGTTAGGGGTCTTTTCCAACCCCTAAGCCCCTTTTATTGACTTTTGAGGCCACTCAAAAAGTCTCATTTTTCCTTTTTGCGAAAATTGCAAGTGGTTATCTTGAGTCACCTCACCTCACCTCCACTTAGTGTTTAACCATATTTTGGGTTGAGTTAGGAGTTTCTAGAATTGCTAGTGGGTGGAAGTAGTTATTGCTCCTTTTGGTGGTTGAGTTTGAGGCTTATTTAGAGGCCCTTCTTGGACATGTGGAGGTTGTTACCCAATCTCTACATTTAGAGAGCAGTTTTTGAAGATTGAAGGAAGAAAGTGGAAACTCTACTCAAACTTGTTCGTTGCCATTACCTCTTTGTGAATGTAGGAATTCTCATCTCCCTTGTTCAGCTTTCATGTTTATTTCATGCTTATGCTACCTTGTTGTTGTTTCAATGTTTGTATGCTTGTGGGTATGTTGGGAAGATTTGAAAACCATGTTATTTTGGATGATTTCCTTTCATGTTTATGTTTGCAATTTTGAGATTTTTCTTGCATCAGTGTTTTGGTATTACTCACCCTTGGAGAGGGCAGAAGTGACCAATTTTGGGAAAGGTCTGTTTAGTCAGACTCCAACCAGTGTAGAGTCTCTTCTCAAGATGAGAAGAGGGAGAAAGGGTAGGGTGTTATGGGCCCCTACCTATCAGCACAAACCTTGTATGATTATGGTATGTTGAAATGGAAGAACGGAAGTTCTTGGTTTATAGCCCTGATTGGGCATCTATTTGGTGTTGTGCTTGACTTCTCCTAGTTGGAAGAATCCACCTTTCCCTAGTTTTGATTCATTGTGAATCCTATTGTGTAAACCATGTATGAATATGTATGTTGATTGTCTCTTGGTTATGCTTGGTTGTCACCTGATCAGATTTTGTTCCCTCCATGGTTCTAGAAATGTGTTGCAGAAAACATTATAAATCCCTTGATAAGGGTCATCAAGAAAATTCAATTAAATTGTTGAAATTTGAGATTGATATCCTATTGTAAATTGTATTTTAAACTTTTTTGTAACTGGCAATGAAGTCGGGTTTTCTTCCTGGTTCTTTCACGGCTGAGCCTTTGAATTAGGTTTGCCAATAAAATTGGTGTTTGAGTAAAATTGTTTATCTTGTGATTTAATCGTAATTTTCAAATTAGATGGATGCACATCAGGAATAAGAGGATTTTATGATGGTTTAATTGAGAAAATTTTCAAGTTCCTTATATGTTCCTTATATGTTCAAAATGATAATTATGTTAAGGAAAGAAAATAACGTCTATGGTTAATATATTGCAATTCAAGTTGTATAGGAGATCATATTAAATATGGTGTTAATATGCTTCAAACTATTGTATCCATGTTTTAATTCTATTCAAAAATATAGACAAAGAAAAATATACATGCATTGCTTGTAATTCTATACTTAGATAAAAAAAAAAAATTTAAAATGTTTTAAGAGAGTAAAACTCTCTGCCTTTTGTATGAGAGATTCAAATTAATTCTTTTGGTAACAGAGAATCAAAAGATTCTCTAAAAAAGATCCTTTTTGCTTATTGAAAAATTAGATTTAAAATTAAAATCAATAATAAAATAAACATCAAGTAAGTAAAAATATCATAGTTATAGTAGATATCCTAAATATCTACTTTCTTACCTATAAAACTTTATTTCTTCAATGCATGTCTTCTCTCCATGCATGTCAGTTTATAAAGGCATTTTTTTTTTTTTTAAATGTTTATGTTGCTAGTCCTATTGAAATCATGTGCTTGACATCATCCTATCACCTCCATGGAAATTACCCCTCTTGCAATGTGTATAGGAAGGAGATTAACATTTTTTAGTTTAACCCTTTCTCTCTTGGCTTGGACGCCACCTTTCATGGCAGGCTTTGGTCAGTACCCTGCCCCCTCCACTTGGGTAGCGCGCTGTCCCAAGCGCAGTGCTTGGGAAGCGCGTGGGTTAGTGGGGGTTGGTGGTAGGGTGTAGGGGGGAGTTAGTGTAGGTGTGTAGGGGGAAAAAGGGTAGAGTTAGTAGGTTAGTTAGTTAGGTTAGTTTTCTATGATAGTTAGTTTTGTTTTATGATTTATTTATTAATAATTATTTTTTATTGTAAGTTCTTTTTAGTTGTTAGTTTAATTAATTTAAATTGTAAGTTATTTTAACTTTAGCATGTTAGTATAGGTCTTAAGTTAGTTAGTTTAAATGTAAGTTTAGTAATAGTTTTTTTAAATAAAGTTTAAAGTTGCTATTAATATTGTTAATTGTTTAAAGCTATTTGTTTTAAATTTTATATATATTTCTTTAGTAGTATTAGTTTAATTTCATGTTTTAATTAGTTAGTTTTAATTTTATTTAAATTGTAAAGTTAAGTTCTATTTAAAGATTAGACACTCATTTTGTATATGGTTAGATCAATTTTAGATTTAGTTAGTTAGTTATTAGTAAATTAAATTTATGACTAGTAGATATTTCACATTAATAACCTTTAATTGAAGTTTGGGATTAATGTTTTGTTTTTAATTATTATAATTGTTTTAGTTCGTTCTAAGTAGATAAAGTATGAAAGGTTAATTGGCTATTTGATATAGGATTAAACTCGAGTTTAATTGATTGGATTTTACGATTAATCTAAACCCAATTTCATTTAGATAGTTATTAAAATAATTTTCACATGATTGCTTAAGCAATGTAATAACGAATCAAATAAACATTGATATCAATTTAATAACGAAGAGCTTCAAAATCTTGACGATGTATTCCTCCACAAGAGTTTTAAACTTAAGATGATGTAGAGAACCTTTACTTAAACTGTAATCACAATCATTTCAAAACTTATAGCAATTTAATCATTATTTTAACTTTAAAAAAAAAATTGTGTGTGTTTTTGCCCTCGTAGTTTGGGCATGACAAAAAGTACTTAATTGTCATCAAAATTTGGACAGAAAACTTAAGTCGCGTCAAATTTCTAACAAATATTTAAAGTATCATCCAAATTTTGACTTTTTTAGGATCATATTTTTAAAAAGTGAATTTGAAAAGCCAAATTGGCCTATCATCAAAAACATAGGTTGAAAATGGGACCTAAATATACAAATGAATAATGTACAACTAGTCCTCTTATGCTAGAATCAAGTCCAAATGTACAATAGATCTTGGAACTTTCTCAGTATTATAGGCTCATTCTAGTAATACCATGGTTGTGTGTCTCTAAAACTTGAAGACAAAACACAAGCTTGGCTTCACAAGAATGCTTCTAAAAGCTAGTCTCATGGTGTCCTTTTAACAATGGGAAAATTTTAATGCATTAATTTTGAACATGTTTTCTTGATTATTTCACATGCACCATCATAAATTTGTTGTCATATCTAATTCTATGTGAATTTAAACCCAACAAATGCATTTAGTCATTCGCATGCCTCCCTTATTATTAGATTGAAAATATGATATGCACTTTGCCTTTGTCTTTGATGTTTGTAATTATGGCTTGGAAATTATCCCCTTTCTGCAAAATCATGAAATCAAGGTAACATTGTTTCATTGCTCAAGAAATTAAAAAATAGACTGACATGAATTCATCAATTGTGCAATCATGAAATTTAGATGATATGACTTTTCCTATTGTGAAGTCACAAAATTAGAACCCTGTGATCTTGGTTGCTGTGAAATTGTAAAATTGGAACCCTTTTCATATTGCTTGCCAAATATTCTGATGTATTGGATCTTCAATGCCAAGCTAATGATGATATTTTGAGTTTCCAAAATCATCATTTTTTAGACCTACTCAATCTCAAACTCTAAAAATTCAAAATAGCTCAATCTTGAGGAAACAATTTTGGAGGACCATCAATGACTCTTTTTGGGGATGCATATTTCTTAATATTATGACAAGAATCTAGGTATCTTTGGGATAAAAACAAGAAAAATTGGTGGAATTGGTCATATTCTAATAATATACACATAATCAAATTTTATATTAAAAGAAAAAAGGTTTAATGTATTGGTCATGAATAGGGAATTCTTGTATGTTCCCATTACTATCCTATAAGAAAAATGAGTATTCTCCAACTTCCTCTAATATGATAAAAAGACCTAGCCAAAAAGAAGCAAATTTTCCATGTTTTCCTTTATCTTGATCTTTTGTATTATACTTTCGTACCCAATCACCAACATTGAATTTCCTTTCCATTAATTTTTTGTCATGAAGATATTTGACCCTTTTCTATTTTTAAATGTTATGTTTTAATGTTATTCTTTGTTTCTCATCTAATTCTGCCAATGCGTTAATCCTTTCATCCATAAATTTAATGTCTTCTATTTTTTCTTTCTTCATGAACTTTTAAATTGGTAATAGGTTATTTTTAGAAATTTTGGTTTCTTTTCCATAGAAAAGTTCAAATGGTGATAATCTGGTTGCCTTCTTTCTTGTAATCCTATCAACCCACAATGCAAGATGCAACTTTGAATCCCATGGTCCTTTTTTACTATCCAACATCCCTTTTGGAAATTTTAAGTATTCTCTTATTGTTGGATTCAATCTAGTAATTTCCTTGAGGATGATACAGAGAAGAATAGGAGATCGGTATGCCATATTTGCTGCAAAATTTTGAAAACTCCTTAGATCTAAAGTGCATGCCATTGCCAACAATTATTTTTTGAGGAACTCCCAATCTAATCAATATGTTATTCATTAAAAAAATTATAACAACCTTTCTAGTGGAGTGTCTTGCTGGTATAGCTTTTACCCATTTAGTGAAATAATCTATAACAACTTGTTGGAATATTCAAATATGGAAAGAGTACTTATGAGAGTGGGGGGTGAATCATAAGTATCACACTTTAGACAATAAAACTTTTAACCTAAAGTAAATTGCATGCATGTAAATACATTAAATAAACATGTAACAAAACTCATGCATCAATAACTCATGACACTGGAATTTGGTAACCCAGAAACCCTCTAGGAATAAGAAGGTAAAACTAGGGTGGGGATGATACTCACAAAAATTTACTGCAGGAATATTGTTCAATCACTTCTGATGGTTTTCCCTGTTAAAAGCTTTACACTGTATTAATAGTGGCCTGGTTAGAGGATTTACAAACACTTAACATGAAGTGTCACCCTGTTAAAGGATTTGAATCACCTAATCAAAAGGATATTACAAAATAGCTGTAAAGCTAACCTATCACCATAGGATTTTCATTCTAATACAATTGCTAGAGAGTATTAGATACAATAAACCTGATAGATTACAATCCTTGATTGCTAAATGTAGGCTCCTTTTCTGCCTTCTCTTGATCTTGATCCTTTGTGATCTGATAACTCTTGCTTTTGAAAATAGATTTCCTTGTGCACCCTTGTATGTCCTTCCATCTATTTACAATAAAATTTTGTCTTCCTTATAAAGACTTCAAAGACTTAGGGTTTGATTTGGATCTACGATCCATATTGAATCTCAATTTCCCGCTCAATACTTGTCTTTTACTGATTGATTGCATGCCTTTATCATTTTATTATATGTTGCATGTGGATCACATAGAAAAAATAAAATATTCAATTTTATCATTGAATCCCTCGAAGTTTACCTTAGGTCGGCTATAAAAATTGTTTGCATCATAGTTTGTGCAATTTCAAACTTTTATGCTGATTTACTGAGTAACTCGACTCTTGAAGTATTGCTGATACTCGGCACATGTTATTTCTTAGATAGCTCGGCACCTAAACAAAACTGTATCACTCGGCACCTATTGCTCTCAGCACTTGTTAACACTTAGCACCTGTTACACTCGGCACTTGTTAACACTTGGCATCTGTTATACTCGTCCCTTGTTAACACTCGGCATCTGTTATACTCGACACTTGTTAACACTCAGCATCTGTTATACTCGGCACTTGTTAACACTCAGCATCTGTTATACTCGGCACTTGTTATAGCTCAACACTTTATCTTACTCGGCACTTACTCTTGATCTTGGTTAAGTGTATTGACACTCAATTGTGAAATTTATTCTTTAAGCTAACAATCTCCCCCTTTGACATGAGTGGCAAAAACACTTAATTAAGATCCTTGTGACTCATTAATTCATCCTACATTCAAAATTTTCTATCTCAAAATTTTCTATCTCCCCCTTTTACCATACTTATCATTTCATTCCTATACTTAACTCCCCCTTACTTAATCACTTCTTCTTATTACTTATTCTCCCCCTTTTTGACACTTATGTCAAGGGTCTTATAATGAAATTCCATACTTAGCCAAAAATGTGCTATTTACTTCAAGGAGTACCTTCAAAGATACATCCCAATTTGCTAATGTGACATCCAATGTCTTATGCTGGATGGCAATCTCTGCTGCTAGGTGTACAAGTCCATCAGATGAAGAAAGATTGGGGTCTTTCCTGAGGATTGTCTTTGCATTTATCTGTTCCTTGTGTAGTAGTTCCAAATGAGGAGTTATTGATGATTGAATTTGCATCAATTTAGCTTTTGTGGTTGCCTTCTCTGCTGTTAAGACAGCTAACTCTCTTTGTGTGTGAAGCGATTGGACAAAATGCTTCTCACTCTGAGCTAGATTTGTGGGGAGTTGCATGCTAGAAATTTTCAGATTATTTTTCAAGCTCACTATTTTTTGGCTAGTGTCCTGTGTGAATGTGGAAAAATCACACAACTTGTTGTACAGGGAAAAGATGTTTCCTAGTACAATTTTGACTGTTATAACTTTCTTTGCCAGTTCTTCTTGTGACAGTGCTATATCACCGGATATTTTACTATTTATTTTACCTTGGAACTTCCTTTTTGACCATTCAAGCAATCTGGCATTTGTTTCCTGGTCTTCATTAGTCACCTAGTCAACTATATTAGATGCTTGCTCTATAATTGGTCTTGACTCATCTGGAGATTGTAAGCAAAAGGCTTCCATGAATATATCTTTAATTTCATTCAAGGTAAGCTTATGCTTGTATTCTTTTCTTAGTTCTTCTTGTCTCCTTCTCTTGTCCAATGCACTCTAAATTTCATTAATCTTTTCTTCAATAAGAATGCTAGATTCATAATATGGGATCTTTATTTCTTCATCAAGCTCAGGAACTCCATAGTGAAATTTCCTAACTTCCTTTGATGAGCTCGAGCCTGGTGTCCTGATTTGCAGCTGTAATCCATCTGTGCTCGGCTGCTGAAGAGTCTGTGTTGGAGTACCAGATTTTGGTAATGCAACCAGTGTTTGTATTGCAGTCTCCTCCTTCTTCTTTGTCTCATCCTTTTCTTCAGCTTGAATATCCCTTTTTTGATTGCTAGGTGGGGTTGAACTTGTTGGTTGTTCAGATGTTTCTTTTATTTCCCCTGTTGTTGTACTTGGCATTTAGAGTGTATAAGTGACTATACTTGGTGGAGGTGGTGGTGGAAGAAATAAAATACCAGTAGTTTGTATGGTCAAAGGTGGCACTTGTGCTTTTACCTTGACTATCTCTATTTTAACTTCTGGATTCTTTAATTCATCAACACTGACCAATACATGATTTGAGCTTAATTTTGCTACTAGTGATGATTGGTCAAGGATTTCCAAATCCTCTGTAGTTAATGGATTAATGTTTGGATTTGAAGTGTCTATAACATCTTTTATTTTTATGTTATCTGCAGGTGTGATGATTGCATGAGGAGGACTAGGAGGAGATACCTGTATGTCTTGCATACTTTGATCTTGTGGCTCAGCTATATCTTTCTCTTCCTCTTTTTCCTCATTATGTGCCTCTTCTTCCTTTTCTTCTTTACTCTTTTTCTCCACTAGTTCCTTCTCTTTTTCTTTGGTTTTTGATACTTTCTTTTCCTTTGTCTTGGCACTTGCCTCTGCCTTATATTCTTCATTATATACATCTTCTATTTTCTTATAAACAATTTTCCACAATCTTGTGGATTTAGTAACTACCTCTTCAATTTTATTCTGCAATATGCTGAATGCTCTATACTTGGGACTGAATATGTTATTATGCCTTTTTACTGCATTTATTACTTGATCTTTAGTCAAATTAGGCAACAATCTAGCTAATGTTGACTCCCTTATTTCTTTTTCCATTTGTAAACAAAAATACCATTTATCCTCTAAAATTTTATACAATTCTCTTGGCATAGATTCATCTAATTCTAGAGGTGTGTGCTTATATTCAGTCATCATAGCATACACAGATTCCTCTAATTTATTTTGCTCTTCTTTGGTGAGCTTAGAAAAATTTAGGTTCTTTAAACCTTTTAAATTATTATTCCTAATTTTTGAACATAATTTATCAACAGCAGTCTGAGGTTTGTGTCTTACCACTTGAAATTGACTATTGTCCTCTGACTCTATTTTCTCCTCATCTGTTTTAGGCTGGGGAATAAATTTCCTTTTCTTTGACTTAGCAGCAGTCTTCTTTGAGTCTTTCTTCTTTCCTTTTGCCTCTTCTTGGGCTTTTTGTGTTGCAGCCCTTGTGGTAGGTCTCTTTGGTGCAGGAGCAGCTACTTTCTTTCCCTTTTATTTAGAAGCAGAAGGAGTTGTGGTCTTTCTCTTAACTGGTGCTTTCTTGGCTTCTTCTACCTCAGCACTTTCCTCTTTATCTTCTCCTAACACTTGAGTCAGACCTTGAAGTTTATCTCCTTCTTCTTCAATGTCTTCTCCCTCTTCTTCTGATGTTCCTTCTTCTTCCACGCCAAATTTTCTCTTGATTTGTCTCACCATTTTCTCTTTCTTCTTTACTGCTAAAGCAGTCTTCAAATTTGTTATCACCTTTGATTTGACAACATCATAGGTTCCAAAAAAATTTGCATTTTTATCAGCTTCTTCTGCAAGTAGGGTTGTTATTGCTGCAAAGGCTTGATCAACATCAAGTTCATAACCTAGTGGCCTAAGCCATCTTACTCTAGGTATAACTGCTTGTATGTAGGTATAATCTATATCTACAAGAAAATAAATATCTTTTTCATATTTCTCAGTCAGTGAGACTGGAATTCTCATTCTTTGTTTCATGGACTTTTTGAAGTCCTCAAAATAACCAGTCATTTGGGCATCAAAATTTTCACCCATCTGTTCAATGTATCCATTAATTTGTTCAACAATTGTTTTATCTTGATTCCATCTTACCTTACTGTCATGTCCCCTTTTCAAATAATTAAAAAATAATAATCTTTGCTAAGACAGGCAGGCCCAAGAAAGTGAAGTTTCGGAAAAAGGGAGTTAATCTTTGGAAACCGTTGGACTAATAAATGATAATTATTATTAAAATATGTTTCATTAACCTCTCTTGGACGTGAGTTACAGTTATGCCCTTTTTAAAGAGGTTTGGAGGCATTTTGGGGGGATTCCAGACTTGATTTTCACTCATTCTTTGTTATTCTTCAGAGGCTGCCAAACCTGTGGAGAAGGAGACCCAAGAACGGGAGTTTGCAGGTTTCCAGGGAGACCCAAGAACGGGAGTTTGCAGGTTTCCAGGAAGGCTAAGGACGGGAGTTTGAAGCCATTCCATGTGCATGCTCATACAGAGTTTGCCTTTGTGCTGAACAGTGCAGATTTGTGAGTTTCCGGGTGTATTTTTGTAAGAGTTTGGTGTTTCCGGTTGAGTATTTCATATCAGTTTTGGTTGCTGCTGTATTTTATACTTTAAGCTGTTAAAATAGAGCTGAATATATATATTGGGACGTGATTAAACTTCTGAGATAGATTATTAGTGTTCTTGTGGTGTTTCCGAGCATATTTTGTGCTATTTCGGGAGCCCGATGAGCATAGTTTTGGTCCTACATTTTTGAGCTGTTGTGTAAAGGCTATACGGATCTGGAAATATCAATTTGTAGGCTGTTATGCTGCTGAAAGTTCTGTAAAAATTTCCATTTTCAGATTCATTAATAATTTGTGAAGTTGTGAAGCTTTTAGCACTATTTTCAACATACCCGATTTGGGGTTTCTTAAGGAATTTGGTGGATCTTTGTGATAGCAGTTGTTTGATTTTAAAGATCTGATTAGAGGTTGGAAATATCATGAAAAATCAGAAAAGGGACATTTCAGTGGTATCAGAGCCATGATCTTGCCAGCCTGAGGGTTTGTAGAAGTTGCAGGTCAGTTTTGACAACTACCCAGATATTGCATTTCAGTTTTGAGAACTACCCAAATCTTGCATGTCATAATTTATGATTGCATGTTGCTTCTAATCAGCTGCATGTAAAAATTTATGGTTGCATGCTACTTCTAATCATTTTCATGTTAGTTCTTGGTGAATTTGGTGGTTGTAGAAGTTTGCATTTCAGTTTTGACAAGTACCCAGATCTTCCATGTCAGTTTTGACAACTACCCAGATCTTGCATGTCATAATTTGGTGGTTGCATGTTGCTTCTAATCAGTTGCATGTCCAAATCTATGGTTTCATGCTACTTCTAATCATTTGCCTATTAGTTCTTGGTGAATTTGGCGGTTGTAGAAGTTTGCATGTCAGTTTTGACAACTACCCAGATCTTGCATGTCATAATTTGGTGGTTGCATGTTGCTTCTAATCAGTTGCATGTCCAAATCTATGGTTGCATGCTACTTCTAATCATTTGCATGTTAGTTCTTGGTGCTTGAAGAAGTTATATCCTATTGGGGTTACACTCTACTTTATCCAGAATGGACAGCTATAGTACAGAGTCTCAGAGGGAACGATCTTGGACAATTGATAGCCAGAGTCAAAATAGTAGAAAGGATGGTTATTTAGACATTCGAGATAAACTTATGAAAATAAGCCATGACATGTCTAAACAGTTGGTTGAGCACCACCGTATAAATGACATGTTATCTGACCCAGCTAAGGTGGATAAGTTGACTGGATTTCTATTTGGCAGATTTTCTCACAGGACAGATGACACAATTCCCAAGAACTTGCATGAGGAGTTTGAGAAACTAGCTGATAGCCAGGTAGTGGTCTCAGATTCTACTTTGCCACAGGAGGTGGTGGGAAAGGATATTACACAGATTGATAGTAACAGTCAACTTGATACTCAAATTGAGACAATTGTTTACAGGTTGTCAAAGGGTGATGCCACAGGTATTCAGGATGGTATAGTTACAACAGGCAGTGACTACAGTGTAGTGGGTTCAGATGATGATTATGAGGATGTTGTTGTGCAGGATGGTGAGATACCTAGTAGAGATGAGCAGACATTGAGCATTCATGAATTTGCTGAGAAAGAGTACCAGGCGCAGTTAGATGCTTCATCACATGAGGTTGAGGCAGGTAGTACTTCACATGATTTATCCCGCCAGCTGAAGGTGAGTGAAGATAGTATTGTGACTTCATTACCTTATCATGACAGGTATGTGGAGTTAGTTGGTATTGGTCATATTACTCAGGTGAGGAGTTTGCTTGAGTTACCAGTTGATTCTAGTTTACGGATATGGACACGAGATTGTTATATTGGTGTTTGGGATTCAGTTGACTGGAGATCTTTAACACTTTTTGGTCGCAGTGTTTGTTTGGGTGCTATCATGGATTTGATTAGCAGATTACACGGTGTTGTCTTTTCTTGTGCCAGTATCTTGTCTGATGTTGGTATTAGTTTTTATACACCGGTGTTGGGCTTTGTTCATATATCCAGTCGACCATACTTGCTGGAATGTGTTGATGATCTTTCATATTTGGCAGTGTGTACAGATGAGTCCCAGGATCATATTGGCATCAATGACATCCAGGAGGATGTAGTGGGCAATTTTGAAGACTTAGTTTCTTTGGGTACAGAGGAGTTGGACAGCAGTGCTATAAATTTTGATACTCTGTATGTTGATATGAGCTTTAGAGTTGATTCACAGGACATGGATGGTAATACTCTAGAGACTAGTAACTTTGAGGATACTCCTTTAGACAGTGCATCAAAGGAGGTTTGTAGGAGACAGTCAAGCCAATGCCATCATGTGTCTAATCAGTTGAGTGTTAGTGACCGAGACATTGCTATCACTTGCCAACATTTTGATGCTGCTCGTCAATTATTAGCAGTTTATGGATGGGGTTCTCCTACTAGTGATGAGCAGGAAGGAAGTTATCTTTCCTTGACAGAGATCCACTCTTTATGGGAGGCTATTCAGATTTTGAGACAGAATTATATGCAGTTGGTAGCTGATAGAGATTATCTTATGGAGTGGGGTAGTACAACATATGATGCATTGTTGGCCAAGGAAGATGAGGTGAGTGAGCTTACTGAGCAGCTTGAGGTGACTTTTGAGATTCTTGAGAGTACACAGTTGGCTTTCAAGGAGTCACAGTTTCATTTGGCTAAGGTGACCATGGAGTTAGAGCGACTACAGTCTTTATCTGATTCTATACAGTCACAAGCTATGGTGTTTGGTGATTCGAGGATGTCCATGACTGAGATTGTCAGAGACAATGGAGATGGGGATGCATCCATCCTTGATACTAACATTGGCATATCAGGTTCATTCCCACTAGAGTCAGGTTTAGTTGAGTTGGGTATTGTAGCAGATTATTGTATGCCTGACAGGGTGGTGGCCTCTAGTACTGAAGGCACAGAGACTAGAGATGTATCAAAGGTCATGTGTGATGTTGGTGAGTCGACAGTTGGCATGGTTCCTGATAGTAATACTACTCCCTTGGTGATATCTTTGGAGGTAGTAGTCAGTTCCAACATGGTTGATGATCAATTGCAGTTAGTTTCATCTGGATTACAGTCTGAGCCACTGACTGAGATTGGCGCATTCTATCGGCATTACACTGTGAGGTACGCTCATCAATTTACCTTTGATGACCATGTTGATGAGATTATGATACAGAGATGTACTTTGGTTCCTAGTGCTTATCATCAATTATGGAATAGTTTGATGCCTCGAGATGAGAGTTGTGATGGGCACGACATGGCGATAGGTTTTGTAGTTGATAGCTTGATAATACATGACTTAGAGCAGGAGTTTTGGAGTGATGCTTCAGCAAGTGTTGTTATTGATTCTACTCCTTTGGCTATGACATCTCTTGACTTAGCTAGTGATCAGTCACAGTGGGTTGTATCACTTGTTCATGGTGAGTTGTTGACTGAGGTTGGTTTTTTTAATCAACATTATATTGCAAGGTATGTACATCAGTTAACAATTGATCCTTATGCTGAGGAGTTGATGGCAGGAAAATTTGGTTTGGGTTCCATTTCTTGTTGTTTATCTTGTGATGGCTTTTCACCATCAGGGGTGCATGGGAGTTATGGTTATGAGACAGTGGCCAATGATCTACAGAGTTGTGTTGACTGCAGGAGTTGTATAGTGTGTGGATTCTCCATACTTGGCATAGTTTCATTTGAGAGCATTCACCATTGTTGCAGAGTTGGATTGTACATTCCATATAGGCCAGTGGAATGCATTGATGGTATTTACTATGTTGGTAGTCCACTTTACTTGGGTTTTGATATTCTAAGAGTTTGTGTCTCATGGGTTTTTGACTGTGGTAATGGTGATTTTGGAGTTTGGTTGAGCTATAATTGCCAGTTTGATTATGGATTCCTCTTGGTCATATTGCAGAGGATCTTGCAGGAGTCTGTGTTAATTGGTAGTAGTATAGTTCATGACTACATTTGGGATCCAGGAGGATTGATTGGTTTATTGTTCAGCCATTGCTTGAGGACAAGCAATGTTTGGGGAGGGGAGGACTTGTCATGTCCCCTTTTCAAATAATTAAAAAATAATAATCTTTGCTAAGACAGGCAAGCCCAAGAAAGTGAAGTTTCGGAAAAAGGGAGTTAATCTTTGGAAACCGTTGGACTAATAAATGATAATTATTATTAAAATATGTTTCATTAACCTCTCTTGGACGTGAGTTACAGTTATGCCCTTTTTAAAGAGGTTTGGAGGCATTTTGGGGGGATTCCAGACTTGATTTTCACTCATTATTTGTTATTCTTCAGAGGCTGCCAAACCTGTGGAGAAGGAGACCCAAGAACGGGAGTTTGCAGGTTTCCAGGGAGACCCAAGAACGGGAGTTTGCAGGTTTCCAGGAAGGCTAAGGATGGGAGTTTGAAGCCATTCCATGTGCATGCTCATACAGAGTTTGCCTTTGTGCTGAACAGTGCAGATTTGTGAGTTTCCGGGTGTATTTTTGTAAGAGTTTGGTGTTTCCGGTTGAGTATTTCATATCAGTTTTGGTTGCTGCTGTATTTTATACTTTAAGCTGTTAAAATAGAGCTGAATATATATATTGGGACGTGATTAAACTTCTGAGATAGATTATTAGTGTTCTTGTGGTGTTTCCGAGCATATTTTGTGCTATTTCGGGAGCTCGATGAGCATAGTTTTGGTCCTACATTTTCGAGCTGTTGTGTAAAGGCTATACGGATCTGGAAATATCAATTTGTAGGCTGTTATGCTGCTGAAAGTTCTGTAAAAATTTCCATTTTCAGATTCATTAATAATTTGTGAAGTTGTGAAGCTTTTAGCACTATTTTCAACATACCCGATTTGGGGTTTCTTAAGGAATTTGGTGGATCTTTGTGATAGCAGTTGTTTGATTTTAAAGATCTGATTAGAGGTTGGAAATATCATGAAAAATCAGAAAAGGGACATTTCACTTACCCATAGAAGGAAATTCTTTCATCAGATAGAAAAACATGAACATCAAAACTGATCCAAATTTGCATTGAGCTCCCTTGCTCTTCCTTATAGCTCCCAGATTTTCATTCATCTATTGAAACATGAGCTCTGCCAAATCATAAGTGTGATCCCTTTTGATTATCTTGTATGCAACATCAACTGCTATACAAGGTACACTGTTTAACCTGCTTGATTGATAGAATTTATGCGAAATGATTCTTATAGCAAAATCTAGTAGGGGATCTGTGACTGTATCGATAGTCATTCTTCTATTGTTCCATTTGGTACCTGTATTTTTCTCTATCACTTCCCTTTTGTCACTTCGCAAGGTCTTTGGCCGATCTAGGGTTGGAATACCAGTAACCCTATGAATAGTTTTCTTGGTAAATTTTACTGGCCCTGAATCTAACCAAAAAGCTCCATCATGTATTTGGCTCAGAACTATCCATACCCATTTAGTTTTGAAAACAGTCAAAAATGCTAGGGTTTTGGTTAATCCTTTTCTTTCTATTATTGAAAACTCATTTTTCAATACTTTGTTTTCACATAGTTTATCATATGCATTATGGATTTCTAAGTCTCCTATGGCACCAATTTTGCAATTATAACATCTGCGAACATCTTGGACCATAACAACTTTATCCAGAATAAATGATAATGCACCTGCAGGATCATTCTTGTATGCTACTTCTGGAATGGGCTTAAATTCAGGTTGTTTAACTTCGTTGTTGACCAACTGTACTTCATGACTCTCTATACCCTTAGTGGTTCTTGACTCGGATGCCATTGTTTGCCAAATTAGGGTTTATGATTTAAACAAGTTTATAAGTCCTACGTAGCTCGGCACTTAAGTAAAATACCTTAAATCGATGAAACTTGTCTTGAATCATTGTTGAAATCTTCATAAATGGCTTCTGAGCTGATCTTGATCTTCTCCACTTTTCTCAGGTTTTCTTCTTGTTCGAATGGTGGGAAAATGATTGAAAATCAAATTTATGTACCCTTCAAAACAGAGTAATAAATGCTTAGTACGTTGCCAACTATCTACTTGGCACCTGAAAAGTTTTGTCATGACTCAGCTCCCATTGTGTTTTTACTTTACTCAGCTCCTATTGATATTTCAAAGCTCGGCATCAACTATCAACTTGGTCGTTGTTAGCAACTCGGCTCCTGAAGGCAATCTTTGACAGATCTTCACAAAAGTTCTCAATTTTGACTTAGCATCTTTGCTTATGCTGATTTCATTTTTGCAGTTCGTATATGTCTTGGGACTTATTTATGATGTATCTTGGTTTATCAATCCCACGCACTTATTCTTTGCTTAATTTGATGAAGTGTGATTACTTGACCCATTAGGTGAAGTGATCTCTGTACTTGATGTGCTATACTCATGTTTTTTTCTCCATGTCTTATTCATTTCACTTCTGATATGTCCAACATCTATCTTTGCCTTTCCATTGATGAACTCAGAACTTGATGCCTTTGACCTTGTTAGGCAATTCTTGCTGACATGACCAATTTTTAAGCAATTGAAAAATATAGTTTGACTCAACCATCTTTTTTAGTTCCCTCTAAAATGTGTTCTTATGCAGTTCTGTGGGATATGTCTATATTCTTGATAATAGTGACAATTGTACCTGGTGTTGTAATCCCAAAATTCATGGTTTGATGTCTTTGCTAGTTGATTTACTGTCCACATAAACTTTGATCTACATTCAAAAGCTCTATGTCCATACTTTTTTCAATTATAACAATGTCCATCAAATCTTGATGTCTTGATAGTTTGGGTTCTGCATTCATATGCTTGATGACCTTGCTTCTTGCATTTATGAAAATGATTTGTGCTTTTGGGTTTGTCATGCTGATGGGCATCCTTGCTTCTACAGACATTAGATGTATGTCCCTTCTTTCCATAGAAATGACATGTAGGTTTAACATCTTTACCTTTTTCACTTCTTTGTTCTGCACTCTTTGATGATTCTCCTACTTCAGTGCTGTTATATCCAAGCCCTATTGTATCATGGATTGATCTTGGAGATTTCAGTATTTGCTCAAAGTATTTGATGGCTTCACTTGATTTATTGAGATTTTCTGCCACCTCTCTTTCTCTATTCAATTCATTCTGTATTTGTTCCTTCTGCATCTTTAGAGTAGAGATCTCAATATCTTTCATGTTGAGTTCATGATGAAGATTCATCATTTGAGCAAGTGTATCCATCTGCATGTTTGAGATCCTTGTCAATTCAGTACATTTTTCTTCAAGTCTATTTGCAAGATTCCTTTTGTCATTTTCCATCATGACCTTATCATCAACTACTCTTTTCTTTTGTTCAGTAATTTCACATATCATTATAGCCTGTGATTCATGTTCCATCTTGAGAGATCTTATCTCATCTGCTTGAATTTTATTTTTCTCCATCGGTTATGCTATTGCTATATCAAACTCTTTAGTGTCTCCACTGGAAAATATGTTGGTGGTATCAATCTCCTTGTAGTGTATATCATTTTCAACTATGGCTAGATCCTTCCTCTTTTTTAATGAGTTTCTCAATTTGTTTCTGAATTCCTCCAAGCTCTATGCAGAGCAAGTTGCACATCTATCACCTGATTTTCAATGATCTTTCCAAGTTTGAAAGCTTCCATCTTTAAATCTTTTCCTCCAAGCTGTTAGGATTTTTTTTTGTGAGAACCTGGATCAGCTCTGATACCAATTGTTGGAATATTCAAATATGGAAAGAGTACTTATGAGAGGGGGGGGTGAATCATAAGTATCACACTTTAGACAATAAAACTTTTAACCTAAAGTAAATTGCATGCATGTAAATACATTAAATAAACATGTAACAAAACTCATGCATCAATAACTCATAACACTGGAATTTGGTAACCCAGAAACCCTCCAGGAATAAGAAGGTAAAACTGGGGTGGGGATGATACTCACAAAAATTTACTGCAGCAATATTGTTCAACCGCTTCTGATGGTTTTCCCAGTTAAAGGCTTTACACTGTATTAATAGTGACCTAGTTAGAGGATTTACAAACACTTAACATGAAGTGTCACCCTGTTAAAGGATTTGAATCACCTAATCAAAAGGATATTAAAAAATAGCTATAAAGCTAACCTATCACCATAGGATTTTCATTCTAATACAATTTCTAGAGAGTATTAGATACAATAAACCTGATAGATTACAATCCTTGATTGCTGAATGTAGGCTCCTTTTCTGCCTTCTCTTGATCTTGATCCTTTGTGATCTGATAACTCTTGCTTCTGAAAATAGATTTCCTTGTGCACCCTTGTATGTCCTTCCATCTATTTACAATAAATTTTCGTCTTCCTTATAAAGACTTCAAAGACTTAGGGTTTGATTTGGATCTACAATCCATATTGAATCTCAATTTCCTGCTCAATACTTGTCTTTTACTGATTGATTACATGCCTTTATCATTTTCTTATTGACTGCATGTGGATTACACGGAAAAAATAATAGATTCAATTTTATCATTGAATCCCTCGAAGTTTACCTTAGGTCGGCTGCAAAAACTGTTTACATCATAGTTTTTGCAATTTCAAACTTTTATGCTAATTTACTGAGTTACTCGGCTCCTGAAGTATTACTGATACTCGGCACATGCTATTTCCTGGATAGCTCGGCACCTAAAAAAACTATATCACTTGGCACCTGTTGCTCTCGGCACTTGTTAACACTCGGTACATGTTACACTCGGCACTTGTTAACACTCGGTACCTGTTACACTCGGCACTTGTTAACACTCGGCATCTGTTATACTCGGCACTTGTTAACACTTAGCATCTGTTATACTCGGCACTTGTTAACACTCGACATTTGTTATACTCGGCACTTGTTAACACTTAGCATTTTTTATACTTGGCACTTGTTATAGCTCGACACTTTATCTTACTCGGCACTTACTCTTGATCTTGGTTAAGTGTATTGACACTCAGTTGTCAAATTTATTCTTTAAGCTAACACAACTAGGATCCAACTATACCTATTGCTTGACTTATTATTGATCTCTGGAATGGTTCTTCCACTTGTAAGGTTCTAAGAGTAAAAAGTCCATTATATTTCAATTTTCTTGAAAAAAATTGCTACGCCTCACATTTTCTAACATAAGCACAATAGTTCTTGAAAAGATATAGCTAGTAATACCATGCTCGTAGAATCTTGTGAGCAATTGTCTTGGTAGAGAAATGTCCTTCATATACCCCTTAATACAACTCTTTTAAAATTGAAGCTTCTTGGTAAATATATAGGTAGAAGTGCAATATACCATCTTTATTTTTCAATAAAGATCTCCTTGGATGAGGATATATTCCATTTGCCTACAACTTTATAGTTCTTTTTTTAATTCTCATTCAAATCCTCACGATAATTCATGTCCCTTAAATAATATGCAATATTAGTGTACCAAGGGCAATTTTCAATTCTTACTACATAGTACTTTTCTTCCACTTGATTTATCTATGTTGCTTCAAAGTTAAAATTAGCCATAAGTTTGGCTTATCCTTGACCTCTTACTAATTTGGTTATTTTAGCTTTGATATTGAATTCCTAGGTTTGATTAATCCATTGGTACCTTCTTCTCGCAGTCTCTATTTGTCTAAAAATGTCCTTGACTATAGCATTGGGGACATATGCTATTCAATCAGCACCTACCAAATATGGCTTGAAAGCTTTAACTTCTTTTACTAGAGCATACGCTTGATTTTTATTGATATAATAATTTGACCAAGATCTCTTCTTTCTTCATTCGTTGATGGTCTCACCATAGGCTTTTCATCACCATCATAAAAAAACTTTTTATGACTACTATTGTCTTATACTCATTTCATGGATATTAGGAATGTATTCTTCTTTAGAAGAGTCATCCTCTCTCCAAAAGGGTTTGGATGATAATGTATTCACCATTTGTTGCTTATCTCCTGGATGAGTTTCTTCTTACAATATGCTTCTTGTCACTAAATATTTCTCTAACGTATGAGGTAGCTTCCAAGCTTCACACTAAGGATTATTTTCAACATAATGGTTACTTTTTTTCAGATGGTCATTTCTTTATTCCTTAATGGTTTTCCATCTTTCCAGGATGTGTTATAAGGCATACCTTGCAATCTATATTTATATGTCTTATAGTAAGTTTTATAATTCCTATTTGACCTCATTCTTTCATTCTTATTGTATTTGATATGAAGATCCTTAATCACACCTAGAAATTTTTTAATTTTTCTTCATCTTTATTCTACTTAGGGGATTTAGGATCAAATAGTCTTGTGTTTTCTCTCTTTCCAAGTTCTCCTGTAGCCTTTCTATCATTCTAAATCATCATAGCAACTTTAAAGGCTTCTTGTAATATACTTGACCAATGACACCTTATATCATAGTATGTTTTACTTTCAACAACACTCATGTAAAAATTTATAAGGAAGGAATCAACAAGTCTAATATCTTGTAGTATTCTATTTAAAACTTCATTAAACTTTTGTTGAACTCAATAATTGACTCATTTGTTGGATACAATTATTAATTATGTATTGTCTTTGATGTTACACAAATGTCATATCAGCCATTAGACAGAGTCTACCAAGCTCAGATGGTTAGCAAAGCAATTTATAGTGACTACCGAGTGTTCCTGAACATTACACGGTAAGTTAGCTCTTACGAAGCTCACTCAGGCATCAAAGGATTTTGTAGCAAAAAGTTAATGTTAACCGAGCCCAAGGTTAACAAAGGGAAAGTCAATATCTACCGAGTTCACTCGGTCATCGAAGAAAAAGTTAGCGTTTACCGAGCTCACTCGGTAAGCGAAGGAAGGTCAGTGTTTACCGAGTTAACTCGGTCTCTGAAGGAAGTTGCAAGGTTTGTAGTGTTTACCGAGCTTCACTTGGTTAACACTGGGGAAACCATTCTAGTGCAGCGATCACCGAGCTGGGTCGAGCAGCGGAGAATTTTATTATTCTAAAGAATTAAGTTTAATTTTTTTGTGCAATGTTTGCAGCTAAATTATTTAATTTTTTTTGTTATTGTAACTTGTAATTGAGCTGACTTGACAATCTGCAAGGTATATATGAAACGTCAAGTTGTGAATTCAAAAAAAAGTAAGAGTGTGGATGCATAAGAGTGTGAATGTATGAATAAGTGAATATTGAAGATATGAGTGAATGTTGTGAAAGGATTAGATATCCTTAAGGAGCTGCAAAGTTGTATTCAATCAGTGAGGATCCAGTGAAGCAGAATAGAGATCTATATTTAGCAAAGATAAGTTGCATATATTTTAGATCACTTCATTGTTGCTTTCTAATCATTGTAACAGTGATTCAAATCTCTTAACAGAGTTGGTTTAACAACCATTTTGTAATCCTCTAACAAGGTGACAATTTAGTTGAATTGTTCTTAAGACCTCCAACAAGGCCACTCCTTACAGGGTGATTAAATCCTCTAACAGGGTCACACCTAACAGTGTGTTTTGTAACCTTTAATAGGGTTGGCTTCTAATAGGGTTCACTTCAGAAGAGTGAAAATTGGTAACTAGTTACTTGGTGGTTTTTCCCAAATTGGGTTTCCATGTTAAATCTGGTGTCTCTTGTGTTCATGTTATTTCCTTTATGCATGCATGTTAATCACTTTAAATGCTAAATAAGTTAACAGAACGTCTATCAAGTCTCAGCATTTATTTGTATGGTTACCGATTATCAGCAGCAACTATATTTTAAGACAGCTAAGGATCTGTGGATTTATTTTTGTGGTAACTAATTCACCCATCCCCTCTTAGTTACTCCATCTATATTTCCAACATCATTGACATTTTTCTTGATATAAGTTAATTCATGTGAGGAAAAGGATGTATCAGTATGATTTCCAAATTGTTCAAGAAATGAGTCAACAGATTCTTGCCAACTTTATATATATTTATCAAGAAGTTCTATGCACCATTCTGCATCATCATTAGTCAATTACTAGAAAAATAGTTTCATAAACACATCTTCATTATGTTCTTTGAATTCTTTGACAATATTTTTGAGGTTAATCACATGTGTTTCTGCAAATTGATCCTTTTCTCCAAAGAATTTTGGTATGGTTGTTCTTAATTCATTTGACGCAATGTTTGAATAACCAAAAATCCTCATGAAATATAATTTCTTATACATTTATATTATCATAGAGGCCCTTGTCCCTTAGTTTATATGGTGAAATTTTTGTCTTCTTTGATTGTTTCTCATATTATTTTGATTATTAGCTTTGGTATTTCTCCAACTACCTTCAGTACCATCTTCCTTATTTCTATTTTGAGTAGATCCATGAATTTGATTATTCTCTCATGACCCATTCCTTCATTTTTTTTATACAAAGGATTTTTATTTATAGTATTAAATGAAGAGTTTCTATTTTTATGAGTGTATTTAGTTTACTCACATTTTTCTTTTCTTTTCTTTTCTCCAGTCCTTTTTGGAGTAGTGATTCATCCTTTTTGAGGTCTTCTCTTTCCAATAACTCTTTTGGAACATTTCTTAGGGATTTTGGTGCTCTTCTTGGGCATAATAATATTTGAAGATCTTGTGTGAGTTCTCATTAATCTTGTCTTCATCATTGTCCACTTGATGAGCTTCAAGTTATTCTTGATTAAGAAATAACCCCATATTATGAAATGAATTTGCCTCCCCTTCCTCACCATTATTTTCTTGATCATAAGTACAGAACTCTCTTTCTTTGTATGGAAACTTATTGTATCCTATGAATGACATATCAAAAGATTATTTTCCCTTTTTATTCCTCTTCTAAGGAGTGTGTTCATGATATTATTTTCCAAAATGTAATAACCTTCTTCCCCATATTAATTTGAGGTATAAATATCTATTAATTTTCTTCTTCTCAACTATAATAGTTGATCATTCATGAATGCATATATTCATAAATGATGAACTGAATCACCATTTTTTTCCAAAAGGAATATTCACTAGATCTTCTAGGTTCTTTCCCTCCAACAAAGTACAAAATAAAGTTCTCTAGTCTAAAAAACTCAAATTCCTAGGTTACTTCACAATCTAAATTGTGAGCAACTCTCTATAGAAAAGTCACCATTCTGTTGGTTCTCAAAAAATTTGTTTGAATTCCTACAAGTCTTTCCCACTCAATATTGTGAATCACAATACAAACTTGGTCAACATCAAAAATTAAAACTTAATAGTTCAATCTCCACACGTTAAGCTATGTAGACCTAAGTGGGTGTACCTTTATCTCAACCCTTGAAATGAGTTGAGGCTTGTTAATGCAAAATTTATGGCTAATACTCTTGAATTGGCAAGTATCTTCTCAAGGAGAAATCAAATGCTTGAATGTTTTGAGTGTGTATGAAATTTGTTAAATATAGATTATAAGGAATGAAATATGTAATATAATGTATGCAGATGAATATGATATAGAATATCACCTTCCACAAAACTATACTTATCTTCAAAACTAAAATAACAGTAGTCCTTTTTCATAGGGAGAATAAAGTCAATTTCAATATCAATTATGAATATCAAACTACCTAGAGACAGGCGCTCTACCCTCAATCACTGGATAGAGAACTTGGAGTCTAGAAACCCTAGATAATTGAATGTAACTTCAAATTAAGAACACCAACTAAACAAAAAGTACATAAGCATATGAGTTTTTCTTAATTGATGGTTTGCGCCAATTTGAATCTATCAACAACAATGTTAATCCAAGAGGACAATTCACAAATACCAATATTGATGATCAATTCTTGGCCATTGGAACATAAATAAAGAATCTAAGTTATTAATTCAAAAAGAAGATTACATTTGGGTTGTGATCAATTGTAATATCTATCCTATACTACATACATATATTTTATTTTTTTATCTATCACTATATCTATCCTAAGGTCCTGGTACCCTTTCTTATAGAAAATGAAAGGGTGCAAGAAGCTTCAGACCTTTACAAAAACTAACTAATAACTAATTGCAACCATTCACAAAAATCTACAATAAAAGAACGTAAAAATCTACAAGAATTATAATTCTTGTATCATATCCAGAATTTCATCAAAATAACGATGCCCTTGAGGATCTTGAAACCCTACAAGAATCTCTCAAACCTCATCCTTGTCCTCCTAAATATCTAACTTGTGGTAGTCATTGGCTTAGCTTGTGTAATTGGTTCACATTTCCTAATCAATAGCATACATATTGTTAATGATGTCCATTTGGTCCTCTTGTGCTAGAGTTAAGTTTGGTTGTACAATAGTCCTCAAAACATCCCCTAGATTATAGGCTTGTACTGGTAATCCCATGGGTGTGTGTCTCTAAAAGCTATAGACAAAACACTATCCTAGCTTCACAAGAATGTTCATAAATACCAACCTCACAATGTCCTTTTAATAGTAGGCAGAATTTAATGCATTAATTTTGAACATATTTTCTTCAATATTTCACACATGCCATCATAAATTTGTTGTCATATATAATTCTATGTGAGTTTAAGTCCAACAAATGTATTTGGTTGTTTGCATGATTCCCCTTTTTTTAGATTGAAAAAATGATATGCACTTATCATTGATTTTTGTAACAATTATCTCCTTTCTATAAAATCATGAAATTGAGGTAACATTGCTTCATTGCTTGAGAAACTGCAAATTAGATTGACATAAATTCATCAACAATACAATCATGAAATTGGGATGATATGACTTTGCCTACTGCAAAGTTGCAAAATTGGAACCATGTGATCTTGGTTACTACAAAATTGTGAAATTGGAACCTTGTGATCTTGGCTGCTGTGAAATTGTAAAATCAGAACCCTTTTCATATTGCTTGTTTGATATTTCAATGTTTTTGATCTTCAACACCAAGCTAATGATATGCGTCTGAGATGCTAAAAATTGACATTTCACAAACTTGGTCAATCTTGGCTTCTGAAAATGCAAAATAGCTCAATCTTGAGGAAAAGATTTTGGATTACCATTAGAACCCTCATAAGAAAGGTACATATATCAAGAGAATAACCAAAATTACCTTCTAATGATTAATCCATACATGGGGGGTCATTGAGAGAAGTGTCATTTTCTTATATCAATATATCCTCATTGAAGGAGGGTATTTAGGAGAGCACAATGAAACTAATCTATAAAATGTATTCATAATGGACAAACGAAATTGAAATAAATGATAATTAAGTACATAAAAATAAAATTTAACATATTTAATGTAATAATAATTTATGAAATGAAATATTATTGTAGTTTTTATTTTTATGGACACAAGTAATGTGAAATTGAACTAGTTGCCTAAATGCATAAAATGTAGCAAAGATGTTATGTAAACACAAGATAATTAAATGCATATAAATTATTTCTAGAAATCTAAATAAGAAATGAGATGTACGTGGTTGGGTTCACCAAAATGCAACACAAGAAATAGGTTTCACAAGTTTATAAGGGAAAATAAGAGAAACTTGGGCCTATCTCCTATATTCCATTCAAAGAAAGATGACTCACTAGGCTAAAAAAGACCAAACAACTAAGTGGGTGCATTAATAATTCATTATCATTAAGATCTAATTGTACCAATGTGATTAAAAAATGTATGATTTAGGTCAAAAAGGAGAAAAATGTGGTTTTCCATAAGCATGAGTTGTAATGAAAGGTACTCCCCTTATTAACACAAACACACACACAAACAAAATAGAAAAATAACAACAATTTGCAAGAATGAGAAATGGGCTTCTTATTATCTCTAATAAAATAAAGTTACAATATTTAGAAATGGAACATGCAAAGCCACATGGGAATTTCCTTACAAAACTATGTAGGCCAGAACTACCATATCATATCCTAAACTATGTTTATATGAGCAATTTTTACTGCCCAAGAAAGTTCTCAAAATTTTAGCCCTAAACTTTCAAGTTGATCAACCCTAATATATTATTATTCATATTTTATTACATTAAACTAGGCCCCAACAACTTTTAGAACTAAAAAAAAATTGAAGGAATTAATTTCTTTGATTTCAAGTAGCATAACTTCCAAAGACCATACCTCATAGCTAGTTGCTTTGATTGGCTATTATGACCCCATTTTGAAAATGCCACAAACTATTCTACAACTTCAAAAGTGAGTTCAAAGTTTTTATAACCTTCTACCAATACTAAATATCTTCAATAACTTTACAAATAGACTTGATCTTGCAAAGAAACTTTACTAGCAAACTGATATGTCTAAAATGAACCTCTAGGGAAGAAATTAGAACATTTTAAGCTCAAACAACCTAGTTACTAAAAATAGTAAGCTTTCAAGATTAGCAACTCTTCACTAAGATATCCCTTATTGAAAAAGACAAAACAATAAATATATTTTTGGGATGATGCAAGACTACCCTTACACGTAGGATGCTCCTACATCAAGGTGAATGAGAATTGACAAGCCAATTTTGGTATTAGAAATGGAACTTACAACTTGTAAATGACCTATGAATTCAATTTTAAGCTAAACTAAATGGATTAATTCATCTATATAATGAATATATCCCATGACTAAGTAATTTAAGATGATAGTACCATTGCACTTTTCAACATTTTTTAATTTTGGACTATATCTAGAAACTTGTACCTTCCAAATCCAACCCTAAAATTGGTGTCACCTATTCATATACATAGAAAAAGAGATAAATTATTGTGTAGAGAGGGGTTTACTAAAATCAAACCCCAGTCTTAAATCAACTTTGGAATTAAAATAAACACTCAAATTAAAAGCATGCTAGTAAAAAGGAAATTCTAGATCTAAAATATAAAGTATCTTATACTTTGATGACACAATCCTTCTTTGAATGTTGTCATTAATATTTATGCAGTAACTTGACTCCACAAAAGAGCCTTAATGTAAATTAAAAAGGGCATGCCTTGCACATTGATTTTTTTATTTTTCCATGATGCTTGATAAGGAGAAAGACAATGACTCAGATGCTTGAAGACTTGAATGCTTGAATTATTGTAGATGAGTGTTTGTGTTGTTTTCTTTGTTAATTATGGTATTTTCAACTTGTCCTTCAATGAGAGAGATAATCTTGATATGATAGATAATTATTACCTTTGAAAATGCCTTAGGAAGCTTGAAATTTTCCTTAGGGTGCTTGAAACACCAAAAGTATTGTGTAATGCCTACCCCTAGTTCATATGTTCATGATTATTTCAATGATGATATAAGTATGTTCATATAGTGATTTCAATTATTTCATGATGATAGTTGGATTATTTATATGTGTTTTCTATAGTTACTTATCTCAAACTTGCATGTGTATAGTGTACTTGTCTATTTTACTTTATGATTAACGTTCCTGATGTAGTTGAGGGAGGGAGTTGTAGTCACCTGCTAGTCGAGATCTACATCATGTACCACTTCTTGCCATTGCCTATTTAGTATAGAATGTATGTGTATGTACATGCATGAATTTTAAGAAGATTGCAGGTACTGGGTATCGACTTCCCTAAATTGCTAGGATGAGTGTATCTTCTCGTAGTATTTCAATGGTATAAATGGGTAGATAACTCTTGAGTTTGAATCCTAACCTAAGCCAATTGTCCTAGAATGTAGGAAAAGTATCTCAGTTAGTTTTATCTTTTTGAATTCATTAAGTGATGTGAATTCGTGATTTTTATCCTAGAGTTTGTTCTGGTATTTTGTGCTTTATGATGGATTTTGGTAGTTAGTCTTGTTGGTCTGTGATGATTTTTTGTATTACTTAAATTGAACTAAAAGATAATTTAATGCCTTAATAAAAAATTATAAATAAATTTGATATTTAATTATATGTAATTAATTGAAAAATAATTAAATAAAGGAATTAATTTTAAAGATTTTATTAAAGTTCTAACTTAGGCATATTTATATTTATTAAAACATCTCGTAATTAATAAGATAGAGTAAGCAATCATTTAATAAAGTTTATTTTAATTAAATTGCATAAAGCATATGCAAGAAATTAAAATATAATAACTATATATAGAGAGAGATAATTATTTAAATAAAGATATTTTGTAAATAAATATCTAAATATTTGTGCATGAAAATGTAAAAGATAATAAAATAATAAAAGAAGTTGATCAATGAGTTCCCTCTTAGGGGAGAACTCTTTATCAGAGATCAGGAGTTCATTTTTCAATAAGTAGGGATTTTGGAGAAGCGATTTCAGGGAAGGAAGTTTTCAGAGAAAAGGGATTTTCTTGTGTTTTTCGTGTGATTGTGTGTTTGTGGATTAGCATCAGATTCAAGTACAATCTAGTGTTTAATTTTGCAACAGTTTCAATTTTCCAATCTTCTATCTACTTTGTGTTTAGATAGATCTGTTATTGGATAATTATTGATTTCTTTAATGAAACCCTATTGTGAATCTGAGTTTATTTTTGTTTCAAAGTTATCTATGTTTGAGGAATGGAATTTTTTGAAAAACCCTCATGCTTGTAAATTTTAATCAATTGGGTTTTTGTTTAAAATCAAAATATAGAATGTAAATTCAATTGGCTTAGCTGGGTTTCCCTATTAGATTAAATTTGCAATATTTTTTTTTTTTTAAATATATTTTAAAAAAGTATTGAGGGTTCTTGTTTTAAATTATTTTTAGAAAGAAATATATTAAAAAATAGCGAGGGAGGTAGGTCCCACACCCCACCTCCAATCCTGGTGGCAGTACTAGTCACGGTTGCATGAAGCAGGTGTTAAGGTCGTAGACCGCTACAGTAGCAATCCCTTTTAAGGGCCAGTCAGTGAGACTAAAATGTAATTATTTTTAAAATGTCTTTTTGAATTTTAATTTATTAAACTTTTAAATTATTAATTTTATAATATATTTCATATTATCATTAATTAATTTAGTTAATATAATTTTAATTATTATTAATTAATTTAATTAAAATGAAATGTAATGAGTATTTTTTTAAAAAATAATTTTTATTATATTATTAAATAATTATTATTGTTATTAATAAATTAGTATAATTTTATAATTATTATTTTGGAATAATTTAATAATTAATAATTATTATTGTGATTAATAATTTCCTTTTAATTATTAAAGTATGTTATTTTATTAAGTAATTTCTTTAAAATATATGATATTAGCAATTAATTTTATTTATTTGCTAATAGGATGTTAGAAGGAAATTATTTAATGAAAACCTTTTTATTATTTAATATTGTTAAATAATTACTGGTTAATTATTTAATAATTTATTATTTAATATATGATCCTATAGAGACGATAATTTTGTGAGTTAGTTGTAAATGGGTGATCGAATTTAAAAGTGGAAATGGCTTCTATGATAGGGGAAATTTATAAAATTTATAAAGTTGAAAACTTACAAATGAAAACCTAAACTCTTATGTTTTGATAATGAATTGAACTATGAACAATGTTTAAACAACTTCATATGAATTGTTCAATCATCTAGGATTCTAGTGAACTTAGAAACCATAGTGATTCAACCAACTAGAGAAATGGAAACTGAAAACCTGATTGAGATTGAAAACATTATGAGCTACAATACATGAAAATGAAAATGAGAACTTGAAAACCTGTAAGTGAAAATTTAACATTTATGTTTTTCAAAACCTAATGAATTGTGAAATTCACTTTTGTATGTGCTTTATGTGATGTGTGATTTACTGGTGGTGGGGTTTTCAGGTTTGACTTAGCTTTGGCCAATCAGGATGTTTACCAGAGGCTTAGGGGTTTTGTTGTGTGATGTCATGATGATGTTTTGTACATGATCTTTTATACCTAACCATGGTGATGTGTTGCATGTGTGTGTGCTATGATGAGTTTGATTAGATATTTTGATATGGTTTCCAGTTTCTTATGTAGAACTAAGATTAATGGTGTGAGTTTCCTAATATAACCTTTGAATCTTCGATCAGTTATCTTTGGATTGTTTTTCAGTTGCTTGTATAGGACTGAGGTGATATTATGATTTTTTTATGGTGATGTCATGTTATGACATGGATTTGGTTTATGTGTACTTGATTTTGGATCAATCCTATTTAGGATGATTGTATTGGTGAAATTTGTGATTTTGATTAGTGATATTTTAGTGCTTTCCAATTGCTTGTTTAAGAACTGATGTGTATTTTATGATCGTATGAGATCTTCTGCTTTTACTGAGCTTAGGGTAGGTTATTTGTATGTCATGTTGGAATGTGGCTTGCAATGGAGGCTAGAGCCCTAAAGAGGCTACCTTGGTAACCCATTGTAGGTTATTTTAATAAGTGATAACATCTCATTGAATGGGTTTAAAATGAAATAACAAGATATGGTACCACATAAAGTCACTACGGGGGCAAAATCATGAGAGACTACCAGGGTAACCTTAGAGTTGACTCGTTAGTATGTCTTGTCTCTACGAAAGGATACTGACACTACATAGAGCAATTAGGGGGCAAAAGTCTAAAGAGGCTACCAGGATAACCTTAGAGTTGGTTGATGTGATGACACTTACCCACTTACACAGTAAGTTCCCTACATGTCTTTGTTGCCTTTGGGTTTAGTTGATACTTGTGTCTTAGTTGATACTTGTGTCTTGGTACCCTTTGAGATACTTTTCTTCAAGTGATTCTTTGAACCTAGATGTTGGTTTTGACTTTTGAGTTTTTTATCTGTATGGGACTTGAGTATATCTCCTCTGTACGATGGGAATGGACCTTTTTGGCTTTCACGAGGTCAAGTGGTAGTGCATTTTCTTATACAACTGAGATCTGATAGTTCAATGTCGTGGTTGGAGATCCCTATTCTGTACTCTCTTTCATTTTGTTTTGTTATGTACTATGATAGATGGTTATACTCTAAGTGTATTGTATTTGATTTCATAGATCTTACAAGACTATGTAATTTATTTTATGATGTATATTGTTTCAGCCTCTCATAACCTATGACTTGTACAGTGGATGATTGTGCATTTTGTTTATTGCCAAGTGGCATCCTGTAATTGTATATTGTTTAAATGGAATTTGTACTTGTAGTTATTCTTTAATATGGATGTGTTACATATTGGTTTTGGGTATGTGTAGGATCATGGTGTGCCAAAAAGTGGCAATGTGAAAAAAATAAAGTTTGAACACGTCTAAAAGCGCTTCAAAATATGTTTTGACTTTTTTTCACCTATCCAAGTACCAAACTTGGAAAGTAAAGCCCAAGCCTTACCGGATATCAAATCTCATATCGGATATCTGATATGAGATTTGATATCCAATACCGACGGCATAAAAATTGGAGGAAAAAGGCACAAAAATTAGAGGGAAAAATGAATTTGTAAGTGATATAACTAATTTGAGTTATGAAATATGCAAAGATATAATATATACTCTATAAATATATAATATAATAGCATAACTATTATATATAAAATAATATATAATCTATATATTATATAATAATATAATATTATATAATAATATAATATTATATAATAATATTATTATTATATATACATTATAATAATAATGTAACATAAAGATATAATATATAATCTATTAATATATAATAATATATTATGTTATTATTATTATTATTTTTACTATATTTTTATTAAATATAATAATGTAATATATTATATATATGTTATTAATACATATTATTATTATTATCATATATAAATTATAATCTATAATATATTATTATTATTATTATCATATGTAAATTATAATCTATAATATATTATTAATATTATGACTTATGTTATTAATATATAATAATATATTATGTTATTATTATTATAATCTATAAATATTATTTATATATATATATATATAATTATTTTTACTATATTATTTCTATTGGAGTCGTTTATATGGGTCGAAAGGGCTCACAGGATGACCTATGACCCCTTTTGACACATTCCATGATGACATATTTCTCTAAGGGATCCTAGGACCCCTAGGCTCATATTAGAATAGTTTATATGGGTCAAAGGGGGTCACAAGATGACCTATGAACCCTTTCGACATATTACAAGATGACATATGTCCGGACCCCTAGGGACATATTAGAATCATTCATATGGGTCGAAGGGGGTCATAGAGTGACCTATGACCACCTTTGACACATTCCACGATAACATATGTCCTTAGTGGTCCTAAGACCCCTAGGGACATATTAGAATCATTCATATGGGTCAAAGGGGATCGTAGGGTGACATATGACCCCCTTCAACACATTCCACAATGACATATGTCCCTAAGCATCCTAAGACCCCTAAGGACATATTAGAATCTTTCATATAGTTTGAAGGGGGTCATAGGGTGAACTATGACCCCCTTCGACACATTACATGATGGCATATGTCCCTAGGGGTCCTGGGGACATATTAAAATGCTTCATATGGGTCAAAGGGGGTCATAGGTTGACCTATGACTCCCTTTGACTCATTAAATGATTACATATCTCCCTAGGGCTCCTAGGACCCCTAGGGACATATTAGAATCATTCATAGGGTGACCTATGACCCCCTTCTAACCATTACATGATGACATATCTAGGACCCCTAGGGACATATTAGAATCGTTCTTATGGATCAAAGGGGGTCATAGGTTGACTTATAACGCACTTTGACACATTACGTGATGACATATCTCCATAGGGGTCCTAAGAAACCTAGGGACATATTAGAATGTTTCATATGGGTAAAAGGGTGTCATAGGTTGACATATGACCCCCTTCAACCCATTAAATGATGACATATGTACATAGGGGTCATAGGACCCCTAGGGACATATTAGAATCGTTCTTATGGGTCAAAGGGGGTCATAGGTTGACCTATAACCCCCTTTGACCCATTACATGATAACATATGTCCCTAGGGCTCCTAGGACCCCTAGGGACATATTAGAATGCTTCATATGAGTCAAACCTATGACCCCCTTTGACCCATTAAATGATGACATATATCTCTAGGGGTCCTACGACCTCTAAGGACATATTAGAATCAATCATATGGGTCAAAGGGGGTCATAGGTTGACCTACGACCCCCTTCAACCCATTATATAATGACGTACATCCCTAAGGTTCTTAAAATCCCTAGGGACATATTAGAATCATTCATATGCGTCAAATGAGGTCATAGGCTAACCAATGACCTCCTTTGACCCATTAAATGATGACATATGTCCCTACGGATCCTAAGACACCTAAGGACATATTAAAATTGTTCTTATGGGTCAAAGGGGGTCATAGGTTGACATATGACCCCTTTCAACCCACTAAATGATGACATATGTCCCTAGGGGTCTTAGGACACCTAAGGAAATATTAGAATAATTCTTATGGGTCAAATGGGATCATAGGATGACCTATGACCCCCTTCGATCCATTACATGATGGCATATGTCCCTAGGGGTCCTAAGACCCCTAGAGACATATTAGAATCTTTCTAATGGGTCAAAGGGGGTCATAGGGTGACGTATGACCCCCTTCGACCCAATACATGATGACATATGTCCATAAGGGTCCTAGGACCCCTAAGGACATCTTAGAATGCTTCATATGGGTCAAACGGTGTCATAGGTTGACCTATGACCCCCTTCGACCCATTAAATGACAACATATCTCCCTAGGGGTCCTAGGAGGACCCCAAGGGACATATTAGAATCTTTCTTATGGCTCAAAAGGGGTCATAGGTTGACCTATGACCCCCTTCGACATATTACATGATGACATATGTCCCTAGGGGTCCTAGGAACCCTAGGAACATATTAGATTCATTCATATGGGTCAAAGTGGGTCATAAGTTGACCTATGACCCCCTTCGACCTATTAAATGATGACATATGTCCCTATGGGTCCTAGGACCCCTAAGGACATATTAGAATAGTTCTATTGGGTCAAAGGGGGTCATAGGTTGACCAGTGATCACCTTCGACACATTTCATGATGACATATGTCCCTAGGGGTCCTAGGAACCCCCCTTTGACATATTAAATGATAACATATGTCCTTAGGGGTCCTAGGACCCCTAGAGACATATTAGATTCGTTCTTATGGGTCAAAAGGGGTCATCGGTAGACCTGTGACCTCGTTCGACCCATTAAATGATGACATATGTTCATAGGGGTCCTAAGAACCCTAAGGACATTAGAATCATTTGTATAGGTCAAAGGAAATCATAGGTTGACCAATGATCACCTTTGACACATTACATGATGACATATGTCCCTAGAGGTCTTAGGAACCCTAGGGACATATTAGAATGCTTCATATGGAACAAACGAGGTCATAGGTTGACCTATGACCCCCTTTGACATATTAAATGACAACATATGTCCCTAGGGGTCCTAGGACCCCTACGGACATATCAGAATCATTCTTATGGGTCAAAGGAGGTCATAGGGTGACCTATGACCGCCTCGAACCATTACATGACGACATATGTTCCTAGAGGTCCTAAGACCGCTACTGACATATTAGAATGCTTCATATGGGTCAACGAAGGTCATAGGTTGACTTGTGAACCCCTTTCACCCATAAAAATGATTCTCATATGTCCCTAGGGGTCCTAGGAACATATGTCATCATGTAATGGGTAACCCTTTGACACATATGAACAATTCTATTATGTCCCTAGGGGTCTTAGGATCCCTAGGGACATATGTCATGATTTAATGGGTCGAAGGGGATCATAGGCCAACCTATGACCCCCTTCGACACATATGAATGATTCTAATATGTCCTTAGGGTTCTTAGGATGCTTAGGGACATATATCATCATGTAATGTGTCGAAGGAGGTCATAGGTCAAACCATGACCCACTTCGACCCATAAGAACAATTCTCATATGTCCCTAAGAGTCCTAGGGACATATGTCATCATGTAATAGATCAAAAGGGGTTATAGGTCAACCTATGACCCCCTTTGACCCATATGAACAATTCTAATATGTCTCTATGGGTCTTAGGAACCCTAGGGACATATGTCATCATTTAATGGGTCGAAGAGGGTCATAGGTCAACCTATGACCTCCTTTGATCCATATGAACAATTCTAATGTCCCTAGGGGCCCTACGACCTCGAGGGACATATGTCGTCATTTAATGGATTAAATGACCTATGACCCACTTTGACCCATATGAATAATTCTAATGTCCTTAGGTGTCCTATGACCCTTAGGGACATATGTCATCATGTAATGGGTTGAAGGAGGTCATAGGTTGACTTATGACCCCCTTTGACCCATAAGAATTATTCTAATATGTCCCTAGGGGTCTTAGGACCCCTAGGGACATGTCATCATGTAATGGGTCGAAGGGTGTCATAGGTCACCTTATGATGCCCTTTGACCCATAAGAATGATTCTAATATGTCCATAGGGGTCCTAGGACCCCTACGGACATATGTCATTATATAAAGAGTCAAAGGGGGTCATAGGTCAACCTATGACTCCCTTTGACCCATAAGGACGATTCTAATATGTCCCTAGGGGTCCTAGCATCCCTTTAGACATATGACATCATGTAATGAGTCAAAGGGGGTCATAGGTTAACCTATGACTCCCTTTGACCTATAAGAAACATTCTAATATGTCCCTAAAATTTCGAGGACCTCCAAGGACATATGTCATCATGTAATGGGTTGAAGCAGGTGACCTATGACCACCTTTGACCCATAAGAATGATTCTAATATTTTTCTACGGGTCTTAGGACCCTTAGGGACATATGTCATCATGTAATTCGTTGAAGGGGGTCATAGGTCAACTTATGACACTTTTTGACCCATAAGAACGATTCTCGTATGTCCCTACGGGTTCTTAGGGACATATGTCATCATGTAATGGGTCAAAGAAGGTCATAAGTCAACTTATGACCCCCTTTGACCCATATGAACAATTCTAATATGTCCCTAGGTGTCCTAGGACCCCTAGAGACATATGTCATGATTTAATGAGCCAAAGGGGATCATAGGCCAACCTATGACCCCTTTCGACCCATATGAATGATTCTAATATGTCCTTAGGGGTCCTAGGACCCCTAGGGACATATCTCGTCATGTAATGTGTCGAAGGGGGTCATAGGTCAACTTATGACCCCATTTGACCCATGAGAATTATTTTCATATGTCCCTAGGAGTCCTAGGGACATATGTCATCATGTAATGGGTCAATGGGGATCATAGGCCAACCTATGACCCCCTTTGATCCATATGAATAATTCTAATATGTCCCTAGGGGTCCTAGGACCCCTAGGAACATATGTCATCGTTTATATGTCTCTAGGGGTCCTAGGGACATATGTCATCATTTAATGGGTCGAAGGGGGTCATTGGTCAACCTATGACCCCCTTTGACCCATATGAACAATTCTAATATATCCCTAGGTGTCCTGTGACCCCTAGGGACATATGTCATCATGCAATGGGTCGAAGGGGGTCATAGATTGACCTAAAACTCTTTTTGACTCATAAGAATGATTCTAGTATGTCCCTAGAGGTCTTAGGACCCATAGGGACATATGTCATCATGTAATGGGTCGAAGGTTTTCATAGGTCACCCTATGACCTGCTTTGACACATATGTCATCATGTAAAGGGTTAAAGGGAGTCATTGGTCAACCTATGACCCCCTTTGACCAATAAGAATGATTCTAATATGTCCCTAAGGGTCCTATGACCCTTTTGGACATATGTCGTCATGTAATGGGTCGAAGGAGGTCATAGGTTAACCTATGACCCCCTTTGACCCATAAGAAGCATTCAAATATGTCCCTAGGGGTTCTAGGACCCCTAGGGACATATGTAATCATGTCATGGGTCAAAGGGGGTCATAAGTCAACCTATGATCTTCTTAGACACATAAGAATGATTCTAATATGTCCCTAGAATTTTGATGACCTATATGGACATATGTCATCATGTAATGGGTTGAAGCGAGTCATAGGTCAACTTATGACCACCTTTGGCCTATAAGAACGATTCTAATATTTCCCTAGGGGTACTAGGACCCCTAGGGATATATGTCATCATGTAATGTGTCAAAGGGGGTCATAGGTCAACCTATGACCCCCTTTGACGCATAAGAACGATTCGCATATGTCCTTAGGGGTCCTAGGGACATATGTCATTATGTAATGGGTCAAAAGGGGTCATAGATCAACCTATTACCCTTTTTCACCCATATGAACAATTCTAATATGTCCCTAGGGGTCCTAGGACCCCTAGGGACATATGTCATCATTTAATGGGTCTAAGGGGATCATAGGTCACCCTATCACCCCCTTTCACCCATATGAACAATTCTAATGTGTCCCTAGGGGTCTTAGGACCCCTAGGGACATATGTCTCCATGTAATGGGTCAAAGGGGTTCATAAGTCAACCTATGACCCCCTTTGATCCATATGAACGATTCTAATATGTCCTTAGGTGTCCCAGGACCCCTAGGGACATATGTCATCATGTAATGTGTCGAAGGGGGTCATAGGTCAACCTATGACCCCCTTCGACTCATAAGAACAATTCTAATATGTCCTTAGGGGTCCTAGGACTCCTAAGGACATATGTCGTTATGTAATGGGTCGAAGGGGATCATAAGTCAACCTATGACCCCCTTCGACTCATATGAACGATTCTAATATGTCCCTAGGGGTACTAGGACCCCTAGGGACATATGTCGTCATGTCTGGACATATGTCATCATTTAATGGGTCGAAGGAGGTCATAGGTGAACCTATGACCCCCTTTGACCCATAAGAATGATTCTAATATGTCCCTAGGGATCCTAGACCCCTAGGGACATATGTAGTAATTTAATGGGTCGAAGGGGGTCATAGGTCAACCTATGACCCCCTTTGACCCATAAGAAAGATTCTAATATGTCCCTAGGGGTCCTAGGACCCCTAAGGACATATGTCGTCATGTAATATATGAAAGGGGATCATAAGTCAACCTATGACCCCCATGGACCCATAAGAGCGATTCTAATATGTCACTAGGTGTCCTAGGACCCCTAGGGACATATATTGTTATGTAATGGGTCAAAGGGGGTCATAGGTCAACCTATGACCCCCTTTGACTCATATATATTAATAATATACATATATATTAATAACATAAATATTAATATAATAATATATATTAATAACATATATATATATATATATATAACATTATTATATTTAATAAAAATATTACATTATTATATATATTAATAACATATTCATACATTATTATATTTAATAAAAATATTATGTTATTATATATATTAATAACATATATATATATATATTACATTATTATATTTAATAAAAATATTACATTATTATATATATATATATTAATAACATTCCTATATATATATAATATATATATTACGTTATTATATTTATTAAAAATAATAATAATATAAATTATATTTATAGATTATAATAAGAATAACATAATATATTATTATATATTAATACATTATATGTTATATCTTTACATTACGTTATTATATATATATATATATATATATATATATATATATATATATATATATATATATATATATATATATATTAATACATATTTACATAGTAATATAACAAAAGTAATTTATATATCATAAGCTATAACTCTTAAATTCGATTTTCCCTCCAAAATGGGTTGGGATTTCAAATTTTCTACCAAAATTTATCGAGCCATATCAAATATCCGATTTCAAATCGGATATCTGATTAGGCTTGGTATTTACCAAGCCTACCCAGTCAACCCAAATGATTTGTCTAAAGAGGGTTTTAGTGATACTCAAACTTCGGGTAGCCGTCTGACAATGTTATTTTGATCAAAATTGAATGAAATGAAATGAGTTCTTTAATATCGCTCTCGAGATTTCATCAATATAATTTCTATCAAATTCTAAGTTCGATAAGTATTTATAAGTTAATTATAAATGAAGATTATTGTAAAGTGCTAATTGACATACTGATTGAAAAATAGCTATAACTTTCAAATAGTATAACTTTTTTTTAATCTAAAAGTTGCATCACATTCTATGCTTCACCTAGTATAACAAAAAAAATTAAATTAAACTAAATTTGGTAAAATTTTCTATTAGTTAAGGTGGTTAGACACGGGACTCTTTTTTTTCGGAAAAATTTTGTTAGAAAATTCATATTTAATTATTTATTTGGAATAAATATACCAAAAAATATGCTTCACATCCGGGCATGAGTCTAATTTTCATATCTATAATTATATTTAAAAAATATTATCATTTGATTTTGATTAAAGTGGTCAAACATACACCTACTTTTTATTTTTGGCCTGAAATTTTTCGTAGTACTACATTAAAATTCAAACTTTTGACCAATCAATTATTTTTTTCTCCTGATAAGGCCTAGTAGCTTAGAAACTATATTCAATTTTCTACAAATTATTTTCTTACAATATTTTGATATGAAGTCCATAACCACTTTAAATTATGTGTCAAGTTGACATAACCATGATTTGTTGGTTTTTCATTGCCACTTAAGGCCATAGTTTGGTTGACCATGATCCTACACATACCCTTTTGGTTTTAATATTAATAAGACTTAAATGTGATTCGATGTCATGGGACTCTTAAGAATTGTAATCTATTTTAGGGTATGTGTTTATGTGAATGTTAATGCTTCCGCTATTTTATATCTATGTTGTTAAGTTATTATCTTTATCTTTTTAAAAAAAAAGTTTGACAAACTTAGTGAAACTTTAGTTTAATTTCTTTTGGGTCACCTGGCATGGTGTTACATTTGGTATCAAAGCCTGAGTTTCTACATTGGGAGCTCTAGGTATATTGGAATGCCACTAGTTGTTAACTAGTTGAACTGAAACAAAACTTAAATTGGTATATGTATTTATTACAAACTTGAACATTCAAACTAGTTAACTAAAATGAAATTTAAACAGTGTTATGTATCTTTTACAACTTGAACACTTGAAAACTTTAGACTTGATTTCTTGAAACATAGAAATAGGCAAAACTTTAAAAACTCTTGAGTTGAATTTTAGACATTTTTTTTATGATTGTGCTTTAACGTGGTATGTCTTAGATTAACTTTATGAACATTTATGTTCTTGACTTTTGATTTATGTCTATGCATTATAACATTTATGCTTTTCGATGGATTTAGAGATGTTGATCATTTGTTTGGAGTATTTTAGGGAATCTATTTAAGTATTTGTTAAAAAGATGAATGTTAGATCAATATGATTTTTCATTTATTATTAAACCAATATCATATTGCTCTAAGTTACTAAAAGTGTATACATAGTTAACTTATTTGTATTAGTTCTTAAATGTGATTTTTGTTTGACATTATAGATAGTATTCTTTCAATTTTAGTTACCCTATTCATTCTAGTAGACTTCTAAGAGTGAGCCTAAGTTTAGGGGGAGTGGATGTAATGTTTACCCCTAGTTTAGTTTTATCTTCTTTGTAGGCTTCCAGGAGTAAGCCTAAGTCTAGGGGGAGTGGATGTAATGCCTACCCCTAGTTGACCTTTCTAATGGTATTGTCAAATTCTTTTAGGCATGTTTTATGTTTCAATTCATGATTATTAGTACTTGGTTACCAGGTTTGATTAGATGTATTTCACATTCAGTTGATTAATGTGATGAGTTATTTAGTTATTTAATTATTTCATATGTTCATGATTATTTCGATGATGATATATGTATGATCATACAATGATTTTAGTTATTTCATGATGATAGATAGATGGAATATTTTTAAGTGTTTTCGATGGTTACTTACCCCATACTTGCATGTGTATGGTGTACTTGTCTATTTTACTTTATGATTGACGTTCTTGATGTGGTTGAAGGAGGGAGTCGTAGTCACTTGCTAGTTAGGATCTACATGATGTAACACTTCCTTTCATTGTTTTTTTAGTTTAGAATATATGTGCATGTACATGTGTGTATTTTATGTAGATTGTAGGTACTGGGTATCGACTTCCCTAAATTGTCAGGATGAGCGTACCCTATTGCAGTGTTTCAATGGTATAAGTGGAGAGATAACTCTTGAGTTTGAATCCTAACCTAAGCCAATTGTCATAGAAAATAGGACAAGTATCTGAGTTAGTTTCACTCTTCTAAATTTATCAAGTGATGTGATTTTTACCCTAGAGTTTGTTTTGGTATTTTGTGCTTTATGATGGATTTTTGTATTTAGTCTTATCAGTCTGCAATGATTTTCTATTTTAATTAAATCAAATAAAAAGATAATTTAATGAAAATTTTATAAAGAAATTTGATATTTGGTTATATTTAATTAATTGAGAAATTAATTAAATAAAGAGATTAATTTTAAAGATTTTATTAAAGTTCTAATTTAGGCATGTTTATATTTATTTAATTTAATAATTATTATTTAGGAGTATCATTTTAATAATAAACTCTAAATAATATTATTAGTTGAAATAATAAATATATTATTAAAATGTCTCATAATTAATAAGAGAGAGTAAGCAATTATTTAATAAAGTTTATTTAAATTAAATTGCATAAAGCATATGCATGAAATTAAAATATAATAAATTAAATAAAGAGAGAAAGCTAATTATTTAAATAAAGATATTTTTTAATTAAATATCTAAAATTTTGTGCATGAAAATGCAAAAGATAATAAAATAATAAAAGAAATTGATCAACAAGTTCCCTCTTGTGATTGCACAATCAGAGCCCCAAATTTAGTGGAGAACTCTTTATCAAAGATCAAGAGTTCATTTTTCAATAATTGGGGATTTTGGAGAAGTGATTACAAGGAAGGAAGTTTTTAGAAAAAAGGGATTTTTTCGCATTCTTCATGCAATTATGTGTTTGCAAGTTAGCATCAGATTCAGGTAGAATCTAGTGTTTAATTTTGCAATAGTTTTAATTTTCCAATCTTCTGTCTACTTCATGTCAGGATAGATCTATTCTTGGATAATTGTTGATTTGTTTGATTTCTTTAATGAAACCATGTTGTGAATCTAAGTTTATTTTCATTTCAAAGTTATCTGTGTTTGAGGAATGGAATTTTATGAAAAACCCTCCTGCTTGTAAATTTTAATTAGTTGGGTTTTTGTTTAAAATCAAATTTTAGAATATAAATTTGATTGGTTTATTTGGGTTTCCCTATCAAATTAAATTCGCAATATTATATATATATTTTAAAAAATTGGGGGGTGTTGTTTTAAAAAAAAATTTAATTATATTAAAAATCAAGTAAAATAAAAATAGGGAGGGAGGTAGGCCGCACACCCCACCTCCCCTCCTAATAGTAGTACTAGCCGCAGTTGCATGCAACCAGTGTTGCGACAGCAGCAATACTACTACTATGGCACAGACCATTGTGATAGCAGTCCCTTTTAGGGGTTTGTCGATGGTCCTAAAACATTATTTTTTTTTAAAAAAAAAATTAATTTATTAAAATTTAAATTTATTAACTTTTATAATATAGTTTATAATATTATTGATTAATTTAGTTAATATAATTTTTAATTATTATTAATTAATTTAATTAATATGAAATGTAATGAGTATTTTTTTTAAAATAATTTGTATTATATTATTAAATAATAATTATAGTTATTAATAAATTAGATTAATTTTATTAATTATTTTTAATTATTATTTTGGAGTAGTTTAATATTTAATTATTATTATTATGATTAATAATTTCCTTTCAATTATTAAAATATGTTATTTTATTAAGTAGTTGATGCAGGAGCATCTTGCATCACAAAAAAGGGGGTGTTATCAAAATTATAAATTGAAAAAATTGTGGAGAGAGAAAGTGATGAAAATTAGAGGAAAGATAATAAAAAAATAAAAAAGGGAAAAAGAGAAATTTCTATTTTCAAGGTGCACAAGTGACATAAATAGAAAAATAAGAAAATGGTTGTCACATTATTTATCAATGTATGTAGGTGGCATCTTAGAAGTTTGTGGAAAGTTCCTTAAATCATGTATTTAATATGTCTTGTGATCCACAACAGAAATTTAATTTTCTAATTGGGCCACATGATGGTGCTTAGTTGTATTTGTGTGGGAATTTAATATTTGTTTTAAGGTAGTTGTATTTACCTTTTATCCCACACTAGTTGTGTTTGTAATATCTTGAGTGGTAAGTGCCTATATAAGAAAGGCTTATGATCATTTTTAATCAAGCTCTTCAAATATAAGCTCTTCAAGTGTAAGCTCTTGTAGTGAAGCTCTCATGGTGTAATTTCTTGTGAGCAAGCTTGGAGGTGAAAGATCTTAATGTGTAAGATCTTGAGAGGAAGTTTCTTCTTTGTGGAAGTTCTCTTGGTGCAAGCTCTTGGTGAAACTCTTGTTGTGAAGACTCTTCTTGTGGAAGCTCTTATTTGGGAGTTCTCTTATGTTGAAGCATTTGTAGACTTCTTTTGGAAGAAGTCATATCTATGATGTCATATTGTTGATGTGGTAAGAATTTTCAAGTATAATAAGAGAATGCTTTGCAAAGCATTTTATCTTTTCTTTGTCTTCATATTTTTATATTCTTGGTTATAAGTTGGTAAGGGTGGTGTAGCCCTTCGTCAAATGGTATCAGAGTGGGAGTTCCTGAGTATGTGGATAAATCATCGAACGTGGAGAAATTTGCACCAGAACCTTGGGTTGGGTGAAGTTTGTCAAGGAGTTCTTGATTGTATAGACTGATCATCGAGTGTGAGAAATTTTTCACAAGGTGCTTGTGTTGCATGAAGTTTGTCTTATTAAGACTTGATTATGGATAAGAGAAAGAAGAAGATGACTTTTGTGATTGGATGGATTATGAGGATTCCTAGACTTGAGAAAATTAGAGCAAGAAATCAAGAGGCATTGTGAGTTGCATTCTTTGATTTACAGAAGCAAGTGAATGAATTAGAAGTAGAATTATGGAAGAGAAGAGTGTGTCACTGGGAAATAGATGTTGATGATTCTTTGGATGCAGAAAAGAAAGAAGATCCAATGGAGTATTACACATGTGGTACAAAAGAAGATCAAGAGGATGAAGATACATATATTTGTGAACCTAAAGTTGAAGAAGATGAAGAGCATGAAGATGAAAAGATTTGTGAGCCAGAAGCAGATGAAGATTATTTGAAGACTATAGTAGTAGAGGATGCATACAATTCCTTTGTTGGAAGTCAAACTATTGAAGTGGTTGCATGCCTTGTTGAAGACATGAAAGCAGCAAACAAATATAATTGTTTGGAAGAGGTAATTTTTTAGGAATCATAGCATGCTGAATTTAAAATGAGTTTGAAAGATATTGATGATGGTTTGCATGAGGATCTTGTTAGTGACATGTGGTATGCAAAGAAAGATTTATATGGTGTTGCTGATTTTATTACATATTTATTAAATCCTATAAGATTGGAGAAGGATGAGAGTTATACTTGGACAGAGTTCATTGCAAGGTATTTTCAGCAACAGACAATTGTTCTAGCTAGATGTTGGAAAAGCAGAAAGAAGGAAATATATCGGCAACAGATACTTGTTCTAGCTATGTGTTGAAAGAGAAGAAAAAAAATGTCATTGCCAGTTGCTTCATTTTGTGATATCATATTCACAAAATTTTTCCTACCATGGGTGTCTAATGCAAGAGCATCTTGGATCACAAAAAAGGGGGTGTGATCAAAATTATAAATTCATATATATATATAGTGAAGGAGAGAGAAAGTGACAAAAATTAGAGGAAAGATAATTTAAAAAATAAAAAAAGGGAAAAAGAGAGATTTATATTTTCAAGGTGTATAGGTGGCATAAATAGAAAAATAAGAAAATGGTTGTCATTTCATTTATCGAGGTGTGTAGGTGGCATCTTAGAAGTTTGTAAAAAGTTCCTTAAATCATGCATTTAATATTTGTTAGAATCCACAATGGAAATGTAATTTTATAATTGGGCCACATGGTGGTGCTTAGTTGTATTTGGGTGGGAATTTAATATTTGTTTTAAGGTAGTTGCATTTACTTTTTATCCCACATTAGTTGTGTTTGTAATATCTTGGGTGGTAAGTGCCTATATAAGAAAGGCTTATGATCATTTGTAATCAAGCTCTTCAAGTATAAGCTCTTCAAGTGAAAGCTCTTGTAGTGAAGCTCTCATTGTGTAATATCTTGTAAGCAAGCTTGGAGGTGAAAGATCTTAATGTGTAAGATCTTGAGAGGAAGTTTCTTCTTTGTGAAGCTCTTCTTTGTGGAAGTTCTCTTGGTGGAAGCTCTTGGTGAAGCTCTTGGTGTGAAGACTCTTCTTGTGGAAGCTCGTATTTGGGAGTTCTCTTATGTTGAAGCATTTGTAAATTTATTTTGGAAGAAGTCATATCTATGATATCATATTATTGATGTTGTAAGAATTTTCAAGTATAATAAAAGCATGCTTTGCGAAGCATTTTATCTTTTCTTTGTCTCCATATTTTTACATTCTTGGTTGTGAGTTGGTAAGGGTGGTGTAGCCCTTGATAAGTAGTTTCTTTAAAATATATGTTATTAGCAATTAATTTTATTTATTTATTAATTAATTAATTAATTTGTTAATAGGACATTAGAAGGAAATTATTTAATGAAAATATTTTTATTATTTAATATTATTAATTAATTGTTGGTTAATTATTTAATAATTTATTATTTAATATATGATTCTATAGAGATGATAATTTTGTGAGCTAGTGGTAATTGGGTTATCGAATTTAAAAGTAAAAATGGGTTCTACTATAGGGGAAATTTATAAAAGTCAAAAACTTAGAAACGAAAACCTGAACTCTTATGTTTTGATAATGAATTGAACAATGAATAATGTTTAAATGACTTTATATGAATTGTTGAATTGTTTGGGATTCTAGTGAATTTAGAAACCATAGTGATTCTAGAAACTAGAGAAATTGAAATTGAAACCCCAATTGAGATTGAAAACATTATGAACTACAATACTTGAAAATGAAAATGAGAACTTGAAAACCTATAAGTGAAAATTGAACGTTTATTTTTTTCAAAACGTAATGAATTATGAAATTCACTTTTGTATGTGTTTTATGTGACATGTGATTTATTGATGTTGGGGTTTTCGAGTTTGAATTAGCTTTTTTGAGTTAGGATGTTTACCAAAGGCTTGGGGGTTTTGTTCAGTGATGTCATGATGATGTTTTGTACATGATCTTTTATACCTGACCATATGTGTTGTGTGTGTGCTATGATGAGTTTGATCATATGTTTTGATATGCTTTCCAATTTCTTGTAAAGAACTGAGATGAATGGTGTGACTTTCTTAATATAACCTTTGAGTCTTCAATCAGTTATCTTTGGATTACTTTCCAATTGCTTGTATAGGACTAGGGTGATATTGTGATTTTTTAATGGTGATGTCATGTGATGACATGGATTTTCTTTAAATGTGTACTTGATTTTGGATTAGTCCTGTTAGGATGATTGTATTGGTGAAATCCGTGATTTTGATCAGTGATATTTTAGTGCTTGTTTAAGAACTAATGTGTATTTTATGATCTTATGAGATCTTCTGCTTTTACTAAGCTTAGGGTAGGTTATATGTATGTCATGTTGGGAAGTGACTTGCAATGGAAGTCAGAGACGTAAAGAGGTTGTCTGGGTAACCCATTATAGGTTATTTTAATAAGTGATATCATTTCATTAAATGGGTTTAAAATGAATTAATAAGATATGGTACCACATAAAGTCACTAGAGGGTTAGAGTCCTAAGAGACTGCCAAGGTAACCATAGAATTAACTCATTAGTATGCCTTGTCTATACGAAAAGATATTGATGCCACATTAGAGACACTAGGGGGCTAAAGTCCAAAGAGGCTGTCAAGGTAATCTTAGAGTTAGCTCATGCGATGACACTTTCCCACTTACATAGTAGATTTCCTATGTGTCTTTTTTGCATGGGGGTTTAGCTGATACTTGTGTCTTGGTACCCTTTTAGATAGTTTTCTTCAGGTAATTCCTTGAACCTAGATGTTGGTTTTGACTTTTGAGTTTTTTATCCATATGGGACTTGAGTTTATCTCCTCAAAGTGGTGGGAGTGGACCATTTTGGGTTTCACGAGGTCTAGTGGTAGTACATTTTCTTATACCATTGAGATCTGAAAATTCGATGTCATGGCTGGAGTTCTCTATTCTATACTCTCTTTCATTTTGTTTCCTATGTATTGTGATAGATGGTTATACTCTAAGTGTATTGTATTTGATTTCATAGATCTTACAAGATGATGTAATCTATTTTATGATGTATGTTATTTCAGCCTCTCATACCCTATGACTTGTACAATGGATGATTGTGCATTCTATTTATTGTCAAGTGGCATCCTGTAATCGTACAATGTTTAAATGGAATCTATACTTGTAGTTATTCTTTAATATGGATATGTTATATATTGGTTTTGGTTTTAATATTAAAAATACTTAAATGTGATTCAACGTCATGGGACCCTTAAGTATTAGAATCTATTTTATGGTATGTGTTTATGTGAATGTTAATGCTTCCGCTATCTTATATCTGTGTTGTTAAGTTATTATCTTTATCTTTAAAAAAAATGTTTGACAAACATCGTGAAACTTTAGGGTAATTTCTTTTGGGTCACCTGGGGGGCGTTACATATTGAACTTGCACTTGAGGTAAGAATGTGAGATCAAACGATGGGAGGTAGGTTTCTTATATACCCCAATTCGATGGGAGCTTGAATTTCTTGCTCAACCTTTAACACCAACTCCTAATTTTAAATTTTAAATTTTAAATAAAACATTGGGGACATATTCATATAGAATGACTATGTCCTACCAGAAACATTCAATTTTGTACTAGGGATCCTAATTGTAGAGAGCATGTTAGAATGACAAATAGTATCATGGCTGGAGCACCATAAAATAATGTTGGGAGCCCATAATGCATGACAAAGGGGGTCATGCTAAATAAGGAATTAAATAGTGATACAATTATAGGATGATACAAAATCCAACAAAGCAATTAAATAATTGCAAAAAAATAATTTCACAGTAAATAATTTGTATAGTAAAATGAACTACAAATTAAATACCATACCATTTAATTAAGCTAACGGTAATATATTGCAAACCAATGGAAAGGTACAAAGGATGTACTAAGAAGAAAACCATTTAAATTTTTGGAAACATTGTGTGAGCATTCTAAATGATGTTTAGATTATTTTAGAGGGTGGAGGCATTTCATTGTCCATATGATTCATATGGTACGGGTATTAATAGTGGCTGGAAAAACCCTTCATGTCCCAAGATGATTTTTTTGTTTTCTGACAAATTGATAGATATTTTTTATCTTTTAGGATATTTTGATATAATGGAAGGGTCAAATATGGCTCAATCCACTCTAAATAATCATGTAGATCCCATAATCAATAATTATGAAGCTTAAAATCTTCACAACACTTACAAAAACTATCAAATTTAGATGAATAAAAACTCAATCCTAACTTTCTTTGACATCTTGGACTCAACATTGAGCTTATTTCTCCAACATTTTCCAAAAAACACCTATAATAAAGATTTCCAATCCAACAATATCTCAAATCCATAATGAGAAGTATTTTAAAAGGCCATAATTCAAATAAAACGTTGAAGTACTAACAAACTCATAATGAAATTGCAGACTACAAAGGATCAGCAAAGAAATATAATTTTGCAAGAGAGTGTTGCAAATATGAGCTCACATGACTATTAAGAATTTGATAATGTAATACATGGGATATGTTACAATGTATAAGAATGTTGATTATACAGACAAGGTTTGATGATGTAGGGGAAACCAGCTTCGGTACATACATTAAATGCCTAATGAAAAATAGTAAGTGCCAAAAGAAAATATTAACTAACTTATGAATAAAATTAAATAATGAAAAATGGCTACTACAATGTAAGGATAATTACATAATTCTAAGTAAACTTGATATATGAATATGTATCCACTAATAACTAAATAGAAAATAACATCATTCACAATAACAAAAAATTGATAAATAAATGGCTAATTTTGGCCCTTATTTTCTCCCCATTTCCATGCACTTGTTCTTACCTGGACTATTCTAACATTTAAAACCCATGTACAAAGGATTTGGTAGCTTCATTATACCCAAATACTTTACCTTCATAATTTTAGTTCATTCATTCCATTTGTTTAGAAACCACAATCTCATTATATCAAGAAGAGCCTTATTTGAATGTTATTGTCAAGCTTACTTGAACCTTCTAGGATTTGTCTCATGAATCAAAAGGTTTTCTCTTGAACATCCATTTTAAGAAATCTCTTTTAACTTTGTTCTATTTTATTTGTAACTTTGTTACTCATTTTAAAGTAGATAGAAAGAATATGTGAAGAATTTCAATGATACTCTTCAAAAGTTATAGTTTATATTCTTAGCTAAGAAAAAAAAAACTTTGTACCTTGTAATCCTCTTATAGAACTTGTGCAAAAGATAATTCCATTTTTGGAATGTTCAAATGGGAAGAGTACTTCTAAGAGGGGGGCGGGGGTGTGAATCAGAAGTAAATAGTTTTTTTTCTTTTAAACCCTCATTAACACATAACTGAAAGTAAAGTACATGCATGTAAACATATAAGAAAACATGAAATAAAAGCATGCATCAACATATGACACAAGAGATTTGGTAACCCAGAAACCCTCCAAGAATAAGAAGGTAAAATTGGGGTGGGGATGACACTCACAAAAATTACTGCAGCAATATGTTAAACCACTTCTGATGGTCTGCCCTATTAAAGGCCTTACACTATGTCAATAGTGACTTGGGTAGAGGATTTACAAACACTTTACAAGAAGTGTCACCTTGTTAAAGGATTTAGGTTGCTAAACCCACCTAATACATAGGATTTTCAATCACCTTCTCCAAAGGTTCTCCTACCTAGCTGTTAAGCTAACCTATCAATATAGGATTTCCAACATATAATACAATTGCAAGAAAGTATTAGAACAATAAACCTAATAGTATGCAATCTCTAATTGTTGAATTCAGGCACTTGATCTGCTCTCTCTAATCTTCATCCTCTAAGATCTGATATTTGATTGTGTTCCTTGTCCCTTGTACTGTTCTGATCAACTGGATATGAAATTGCTACTCTGTTCCTCTAAGTCTTTCCTTCTTCACACTGAAATTTTTCTATAGTCTCCCCATACACTATTCTCTCTCACACATGCAATGGAGTTTTTGACCTCCTATTAAAGATTGTGAAGACTTAGGGTTAGGTATGGATCTACGATCCATATTGAATCTCAAATTCTCGCTCATACCTTGCATTTTTCTCATTGGTTGCATGCCTTCTCCATTTTTTTTATTGGTTGCATGTTGATATCATAGGTAAATGCAAAGGCTTAATCTTATCTTCTTATCTCTTCGTGAGTCATGCAAAAATGATTTTACATCTTAGTTTGTGAAGGCACAAATTATTATGTTGATTTTGTGTTACTCAGCACATATTATGTTACTGGTGCTCAACACATGAATGTTCCCATATTGCTCGACACATGTTACATTTTTGGATTTCTCGGCATCTATTACACTCTATTTTTCTCGACACATGAATATTCCTGAGTCACTCGGCACATACTACGCTCTGTCTTGCTTGGCATGAATTGTAGCTCAGCAGATGTATACTACTCGTCATCTATTACTTGCTCGACACCTAAAGTCACTCGACACCTGTTAAGATTCTGACTCAGCAACTACTATAACTCACTGGGCATACATAGTGTACTCGACATACATGGTGGAATTGGTTAAGTGTGTTGACACTCAAATGTCAAGACCATTCTAAGACCAACAATCTCCCCCTTTGAAATGAGTGTCAAAAACAATTAACTATGCATTAATGAACTGATCTGATTGAGTACATTCTTTATTCTTGCTTTTCATACATGCAAAATTTCAAAAATTATTCAAAATTTTGTGAGCAACAATATACCTTATGACTCCCCCTGAGTTGATTATGCCTAGTCCATTCTTGAAACTGAAATTTTGTGTTGATGTGCCTGATTCTCTCTATCCTTTGTCCTATTCCTATTCCCTATGCCTATATATTGTATCTAATTTGTATGAGTTCCCTATTTCAGATCTATTTTCCACATGCTTGTCAAAAAATTTGCATCTCCCCCTCACTTTGTCTTATTTCTTGTCTCCCCCTTTTTGGCTATCTACAGACTTTCAACTTTATTCTCAAAATGAAAGAAAGAATGTAATCAAAATTATCAAACTTTGGTATTCTCCATATATCTTCATATATCTCCATATATCTCCCTCAAATGTATATATCTTCCCCCTTTTGACACTGATGTCAAAGGGTTCTAAGGAGTAATACCATACTTAGTAAAAAATGTACTATTTATCTCCAGGAGTATCTTTAGAGCTACATCCCAGTTCTCCAATGCAATGTCTAATGACTTGTGTTGGATGGCAGTCTTTGCAGCAAGGTGTACAAGTCCATCTAGGGTAGAAAGATTTGGATCTCTCTTTAGGAATCTTTCTGTGTATGCTTGCTCCTTCTGGAGGACCTCTAAGTGTGGGGTTATGGAGGACTGGATCTGCATCAATTTTGCCTTTGTGTTTGCCTCCTCTGCTGTTAATATAGCTAATTCCCTTTATGTGTGAAGTGTCTATGCAAAATGCTTCTCACTCTGAGTTGGATTTGTTAGAAGTTGCATGCTAGAAATCTTGAGATTTCTTTCCAAGCTCATTATTCTTTGGCTAGTCTTTGTGTGAAGTTGGAAAAATCACACAATTTGTTGTACAATGAGAAAGTATTCCCAAGTACAATTTTCACTCTTTCTAATTTCTTAGCCAATTCAACTTGTGCTAATGCTATATCATTTGTTATTTTCTCATTTACTTTGCCCTGGAATTTTCTTTCTGACCATTCCATTAATTTTACATTTGTATCATGGTTTGCATTAGTCACCTGGTCAACTATATCTGATAATTGTTCTATTATAGGCCTTGTTTCATCTAGTGACTACAAGCTGAAGACATTCATGAAGATGTCATTTATCTCATTCAATGTTTTCCTATACTTGTATTCTCTTCTCAACACTTATTGTCTCTTTCTCCTATCTAGTGCACCTTGTATTTCATTTATATCTTCTATGGTGAGGGTACTGGATTCATAGGAGGGAATGATGATCTCTTCATCAAGTCAGGATCTCCATAGTGAAGTATCTTGGCTACCTTTCTAGAGCTTGAGCCTGGTGTTTGAACTTGTATTGATATCATATCAGTGCTCGGTTTTTGAAGAGTTTGAGTGGGAGTAACATTTTTTGGTAATTCAACCAATGTCTGTATTGCAGCTTTCTCCTCATCTCTTGTTTCTTCCTTCTTTTCTTTGGATTTCCCTTTATCACTAACAATTTTTGGGGGTGAGCCTATTAATTGTTCTTGTCATCCTGTATCTTCCCTTGTTGCTGCACTCAGCATCTAAAGTGCATCACTTACTACTTTTGGTCAAGATGGTGGCAGAAGTAGTAGGAGTTTAGTACCATCAAAGGTTGAAGGTGGTTCTTTTGTTTGCACCTTGAGTTCTTTTGGATCTGCTACTGCCTTGTTTAACTCATCAACACTGATCAACATTGGGTTTGTACATAGGCGAGCTTGTTGTGTAGATTGATCAAGGATCTTTGAGAGATCCTTTGTAGTTAAAGGATTGATGTTTTGACATGAAGTGTCAATAACATCCTTTATTTTTATGGTCTATGCAGGTGTGAAGGTGGCATGAGGAGGGCTAGGAGGTGGCATTTGTGTGTCTTGCACAATTTATTCTTCCTATTCATTTGACGCCTTTTCCTCTCCTTTAGTTGTATTCTCTTCTTCTTCCTCCTTATTTACTTCCTCACCTTTCTTCTCCTCTTCATCTTTCTTCTCTTCCACTCTCTCTATTGTCTCTTTTGCTTCTTTTCTCTTTGAGCTGGCCTTTGCCTTGTATTCCTCGTCAAATACATCATCAATTTTTTTGTATATTGACTTCCACAATTTTGTGGATTTATTTACAACATCCTCTATCTTATTTTGGAGGATGCAAAATGCTCTATATTTAGGAGAAATTTTTCTATTATGCCTTTTATTTTCCTTAGTTATTTGACCTTTAGTCAGGTTTGGCAACACTCTAGCTACGGTTGATTATCTTATCTCCTTTTCCATTTGTAAACAAAAATGCCACTTATCTTCAACTATCGTGTATAGCTCCTTGGGAATTGTACTATCTTATTCTAGCTGTATGTGTTTGTATTCTACCATCATTGCATACACTGATTCCTCTATTTTATTTTTCTCTTCTTTATTGAGCTTATTAAAGTCTATAGTCCTTAAACCATTCAAGTTTTCTTTTCTAATATTTACACATAACTTGTCAATGGCAGACTTGGAGGGATGATTTATCACTCTAAATTAGTTGTTGTCATTAGACTCTGTTCTTTCTTCATCTAAGTTTGGCTGGGAAACATATTTCCTTCTCTTCCTTGGTTCTTTACCAGTCTGCTTTGTGGCTTTCTTCTTCTCTTTGGCTTCATATTTTTCCTTTTGAGTTGCAGTCCTGGTGGTAGCCCTTGTAGTAGGCTTCTTTTTTTTACTTCAATGGGCTTTTTCCCCTTCTTTGCTTTGGGCTAGGATGCAGGCTGAGTTTTGGCTTTCCTTTTGGTGCCTTTGGCTTTAGTGGGTGCTTCCTTAGCTTCTTCTTCTTTAGAACCTTCTTCTTTGTCCTCTCCTAGGCCCTGTGTCAATTCCAATGGCCCTTGCCTTGGTTCGTCTTCTTCTTGTTCACTCTCATCTTCATCTTCATCTACTTCTTCTTCTACTACAATGCCTACTGCTTCTATATCAGCTCTAAATCTTTTCTTGATCTTTCTTATCATTTTGTCCTTCTTCTTCACTACAGAGGTTGTCTTCAAATCTATTACCACTCTGGATTTGACAATATCATAAGTCCCAAAGGGTTTTGCAACCTTGTGTATCTCTTTTGCAAGTAAAGCAGTGATTGTAGCTGAAGCTTGGTCTGCATTAAGCTCATATCCAAGTGGCCTAAGCCATCTTACTCTAGGTACCATGGCTTGGATGTAGGTGTAATCTATGTCAACCAAGAAACAAATGTCATTTACATGCTACTCAACCAGTGATACTGGTATCTCATCCTTTGTTTCATGGACTTCTTGAAGTCCTCAAAGTAGCTTGTCATCTGAGCATCAAAATTGTCTCCCATTTGCTCAATAAACTCATTGGCTTGTGTGACAATTGTCTTGTTAGGATCCCCATTTACCTTTCCAACTAATGGAAATTCTTTCATGACATAGAAAAATATGCAAACCAAAACTGATCCAAATTTGCATTGAGCTCCTTTAGATTTTCTTATGGCTCCCAAATTTTCTTTGATTTGTTGTCGCATGAGCTCTGCTAGATCATAAGTGTGGTCCTTCTTTACAAGTTTGTATGCAACATCTACTGCTATACATGGCACATTGTTCAATGTTCTTAACTAATAGAATTTTGAGATATGACTTTGAGAGCAAAATCAACTAGGGGTTTAGTGATGGTGTCAATGGTCATTCTCCTATTGTTCTATTTGGCACCAGTTTTTTTCTCTATGGCATCCCTTTTGTCACTTATCAGGGTCTTAGGCCGATCTAGGGTTGGGAATCCAGTAACCCTATGAACAATTTTCTTTGTGATCTTCACTGGCCTTGTTTCTAACCAAAATGAATGAATTCAACTCAACACTATACAATCCATTCAGTCTTAAATACAATGGGGAAAACTAGGACATTAGTTAAACCCTTCTTCTCAACTACTGAGAACTCATCCTTCAATATAGCTTTGTCACACAGCTTTTCAAAGGCATTGAAAATTTTTAGGTCACTTATGGCTCCAATCTTGTAGTTATAACATTTCCTGACATCTTGGACCATTACTACTTTGTTTGGAATGACTGACAAAGCACTAGCTAGGTCATTTTTATACGCGACCTCGAGAATGGTTTTCAATTATGGTTGCTTAAACTCATTACTGACAACTTGGACTTCATGACTATCCTTTCCCTTTGTGGTTTTAGAACCAGATGCTATCTTGACTGAACTAGGGTTTAATATTTAAATAAACTTTCAAATACTGTGTAGTTTGGCACTTGATGAAATACCTTTGAATCAAAGTGTTTAGGTGGAATTGCTATTGAGATTAGTGCAAATTGTTGCTAAATCATTGTTTGATCACCTCTTCACTCTTCTCATTTTTGCTCTTTGTTTGAATGGCTTGAAAATGAGTGATTTTGAACTTTATTAGGCTCAAAACCTAGTATTTATTGCATAGTGCTTACAACTATACACTTGGCATCCACTATTTTCTATTTACTCAGCAACCACTAACATATTTCATTCGGCATCAACTAGACATTCTAGCTTGGCATATACTAAAGTTTCACTTGGCATTCAAGGGTAGCTTGGCATCTTCTACAAAATTTTCAATTTTTAACTTGATATCTTTTCTCATGCAGATTTCTTCTTAGCAACACTTCTTTGTTCTTTTGGGCTGATGTATGATACATCTTTATATATATCAGCCCCATGTACCTATCTTGTGCTTAATTGGATGAAGTGTGATCACTTGAAATCTTGGGTGAAGTGATCTCTTCATTGGATGTACTTGATTGATCTCTTCTTTGCCATGTCTTTTTCATTTCTACCCTAATGTGTTCCACTTCAACTTTTTCTTTACCCTTGTTGACTTCTGACTTGGGTGCCTTGGCCTTTGTTGGGCAATACTTGCTGACATGTCTTGTCTTCAAGCAACTAAACCATGTGGTTTGGCTTAACCACCTGCATAATTCCCTCGAAGTGTGTTCTTATGCAATTCTGAGGAACATGACCATATTCCTAATAGTAGTGACAACTTTGCCTAGTATTGTAATCCCAATTGTAGTGGTGTGCATAGTTGTTTCTCCTTGCAGGCTGATTAGGTGTCCACATAGGCTTTGATCTGCACTCAAAAGCTCTATGTCCATACTTATTGCAGTTGTAATAGTGACCATCAAATCTTGGTTTCTCATGGTCTTGGTTCTACAGTCTTGTGTTGAGTGTCCTTACATGTTACACTTGTGACAATAACCTTTGTTTTTGGATGTGTCCTGCTGATTGGTCTTTCTACTCCTACAAACATGAGCAGTGTGCCCCTTTTTATTATAGAAATTACAAGTGGGTTTGTAGTTCTTATCTTTGTCACTCCTTTGCTCAACACTCTTTGATGTTTCACCTTCTTTAGTACTGGTGAATCCTAGTCCTGAAATGTCATTACTTGATCTTGGTGATTTTAGCAACTACTCAAAGTGCTTGATGGCTTCACTTAACTTGTTGAAGCTCTCTGCTATCTCTTTTTCTCTTTTCAACTCATTTTGCAATTGTTCATTCTGCATTTTTCAGGGTAGAGATCTCAATGTCCTTCATGTTTAGCTCATGATGAGCATTCATCATCTGACTAAGTGTATCCAACTACATGTTGGAGATCTTTGTGAGTTCTGTGGACTTATCCTCAAGTTTGTTTGCAAGATTTCTTTTGTCATCCTCAAGCATGGTTGTACCCTCAATTGCTCTCTTTTTTTGTTCAGTTATTTCACAAAGCATCATGGCTTGTGATTCTTGTTCCATTTTGAGAGATCTTATCTCTTATGCTTGAGCTCTATTTTTCTCCATCAATTCTGCTATTGTTGCATCAAACTCCTTGGAATCTCCATTAGAAAACACTTGTTTGGTGTCAATCTCCTTGTAGTGTGTGTCATTCTCAGCTATGGCTATCTCCTTTCTTCTTTTCAAGGATTTTCTCTGGCTTCCTCTACCTTGTGTAGAGCGAGGTGCACATCAATCACTTGATTGTCAATAATCTTCCCAAGTTTGAAGACTTCCATCTTCAAACCTTTTCTCTAAGCTATTAGGCTTCTTCCTTGTGAGAACCAAGAGCTCTGATACCAATTGTTGGAATGTTCAAATGGGAAGAGTACTTCTGAGAGGGGGGGTGAATCAGAAGTAACTAGTTTTTTTCTTTTAAACCCTCATTAACACATAACTAAAAGTAAAGTACATGCATTTAAACATATAAGAAAACATGAAATGAAAGCATGCATCCACACATGACACAAGAGATTTGATAACCCAAAAATCCTTCAGGAATAAGAAGGTAAAACTGGGGTGGGGATGACACCCACAAAAATTACTGTAGCAATATGTTCAACCACTTCTGATGGTCTACCCTATTAAAGGCCTACCCTGTTAAAGGCTTTACACTGTGTCAATAGTGACCTAGTTAGAGGATTTACAAACACTTTACAAGAAGTGTCACCCTGTTAAAGGATTTACAATAGGTTGTTAAACCCACCTAATACATAGGATTTTCAATCACCTTCTCCAAAGGTTCTCCTACCTAGCTATTAAGCTAACCTATCAATATAGGATTTCCAACATCTAATACAATGGCAAGAAAGTATTAGAACAATAAACCTAATAGTATGCAATCTCTAATTGCTAAATTCAGGCACTTGATCTGCTCTCTCTGATCTTGATCCTCTAAGATCTAATATCTAATCATGTTCCTTGTCCCTTGTACTGTTCTGATCAACTAAATATGAAATTGTTGCTCTATTCCTCTAAAGTCTTTCCTTCTTCACACTGAAATTTTTTTATAGTCTCCCCATACACGGTTCTCTCTCACACATGCAACGGAGTTTTTGACCTCCTTTTAAAGATTGTGATGACTTAGGGTTAGGTATGGATCTATAATCCATATTGAATCTCAAATTCTCGCTCATACCTTGCATTTTTCTCATTGGTTGCATGTGTTCTCCATTTTTCTGATTGGCTGCATGTTGATACCATAGGTAAATGCAAAGGCTTGATCTTATCTTCGTATCCCTTCATGAGTCATGCAAAAATGGTTTACATCTTAGTTTGTCAAGGCACAAACTATTATGTTGATTCTATGTTACTCGGCACATATTATATTACTAGTGCTCAACACATGAATTTTCCTATATTGATCGACAAATGTTACATTTTTGGATTGCTCAACACCTATTAAACTCTATGTTTCTTGGCACATGAATATTCCCAAATCACTCAGCACATACTACGCTCTATCTTGCTTGGCATGAATTGTGACTCGGCACATGTATACTGCTCAACATCTATTACTTGCTCGGCACCTGAAGTCACCCGGCATCTGTTAAGATTCTAACTCGACAACTACTATAACTCACTCAACATACATAGTGTACTCGGCATATATGGTGGAATTGGTTAACTGTGTTGACACTTGAATGTCAAGACCATTCTAAGACCAACATCCATAAACTATTTAACATTTTATTTTTGCAAGATTATAAATTTTTAGCCAAATGTATTGACCCATGTTTCATGAATAGTTGTTCAAAAGAGCCAATCTCTCATGAGAATGAATTAAACACTTAAAACTCATTTTATCTAGATGATGCTCACAAAGGCGAATAACTAAGCCTTCTCAAGAGGTAATCCATATGAATACTGATATATGCTTAACTATGGAGATTCCTCCAAAGTTAAGTCCACTTAGCTTATTACCCCATTTTACCTTTGCTAAGAGAAGACTAACATAATTATAGAAAAGGTCCTTGATCTAACAACAAAAGTACAAGCTTTGTTTCCTTTATTTAGAGACATAATGTAGAATAAAAGAACGCTCTTTCTCTACATTATCATTTGTATAAAAGTTTCATATATCTATCTTGTAGCTATCAAAAATTCTTAATTTCTCATTGAAGATTTATCAAATACAATTGTATGATCCACAATTGTATTTGAGAGATGTGTGTTGATAGAAAATAAAGATATAAATCCTTTCACCCTACCATTACTTTTCGTAAATGCAAAATCATTTTCTCAAACTTTAGTCATGATGATCTAGAGGAAGGCGGTATAAATATTCGAATCTCACCCCTCTTTCACTAGCAAAGTGTTGTTTCAAAACCAAAACATTAGAAGGATAATAAGATACTAATTATAAATATAAATTTATGGATAAAATACTCCTCAGTTTTAATATTATAAAATTAAATGGAATTGTAGGGAAAAATAATTTCTAGAAAGTACTAAGGTTTAATAAATTGGTAAATGAGGGAATACAATTAAAGGTATCTTAAATACAAAAGACTTGTGATTAATAGGTGACTAAAAATATGAGAGGCTTGCAAGTGGAAGTTATATTTTATTAATATTTAAATATTAATTTTGTTTATTTGACTAGACATGACGTAATTAATTTTAAAAATTAAGTTTTTTATTATATTAGATTATAGCTAAAATTTCACCACATCCTACTTTATATCTAGACATATTCATACAATCTCATCTAACATAATTTAGTCCTATCTATTCTACTAGAATTTTCTCCTCTAGTAATATAAACAAGAGCTCTTGATGAGCTAGAGTCACTACCTTTAGCGGGAGTGGGTGCTTAAATGTACACATTTGAGCATATTGTAAATGTGATATTTGAAAATGTTGTATCATGAGTATTGCCAAGGCGGTTTTTAGTAGCATAGGAATGTGATTTTGTGTGGCATGAGTACTACTAGGGCAATGGTTAGTAGCATAGGAATGTAATTTTGTGTGTACTATAGTATCAAATGCACAAGTCATTCATCCTTAACCAATTAGTCAATGTTGAAATTGAAAACCGCCAATCCAATGCTAAATATATATGTATGTCAAATACATCCAAAGAATATATTTCAATGAATTAAACAATACTAACTTTCAAAACACTAATATTTCGATATTTTATTAGACATTGAATCAAACAAAAACAAATGATTTGTCCCAAAAAAATAATGGAAAACAATAAATATGTGTAGCAAAGCAAAATGCTACAAGAATTGTCAAACAAAAAATATTATTTCTAGCATGTCAATATTTTTGAAAAAAGAATTCAAAATTCAGATCTAAGAATTTAGATGGAGAAACTCTCTAAAATTCATGATGAAAATCCACAATCTCAATTGGAATTGATGCAATTAGCAGAACGAAAATTATTTTTGAAATATTAAGTGGAAAGGAGTAGTGGAGAACAATGCTACATGTACCATAAGAAACTAGAACATTTGAGAAATTATTTCAAAGCAAGCAAAAGCATATTTTTATTTTCCATTTATCAAAAGTCATATACAAGTTTATAGTTGCAATATACTTTTTTCAGCTACATATATAGTTTTGGGATCATACAAAATAGAGAAATTTGTTGTGTTGTTTTCACAATAAGGAAGAAAGTAAAATTTTAAAAAGTTCAAGTTAAATATAGGTTGGATTTGAGTGTGACAATTTGTTGCTTGTAAGTTGCAGCTAATGCATGTCTTCATTGTCCCTGCAATATACCAAAGAGAGGATTAGAAGTCATTGTTAAGGTAGTTAGAACAATGTACTATGAGGCAGTATAAGTTCTCTAAATTTTTTATTAAGTATGAGTTGCGGTATGGTATGTGTTTAGTGTTACCTTAATAGTTGTTACACAATCCTGGCAAATTTTTGTTTGATTAGCAACTCAGCCCAAAAGAACCTATGTTTGATGATCATTTGAACTTCCTACTGATTATTGACATGTGGCGGAAGAAGAACTTGTGATCCTTTGTTCATCTAGGAACTCAGTTCTACAAAATGTACCCTGCAAATAGTAACCTGGAGAATAGTTAACAATAATAATTGTTTTAGTGTAGTAAAAAATTAAATTTTATGCTACATAGAAAGGTAAATAAAAATTTGGTTGCTCTTTTTTTCATGAAATCAAATGAAGTATATTAAATTAAAATATATAAAACAGATTATATAATGAAAAAGAAGCATAATTTGGAGCATTATAGGTAAAAATAGATAGGAGTAAATCCTTGCCAAAAAGGGTTTAAAAAATTACATATTGGACAGTTATGGTTGACTAAATTGTATACTTTTCAAAGTGAGCAAAGCCCTCATCACTAGTGTTGTCATGCAACAAATCTAACACACTGGTTTCCAATTTTGTCCAAAAGAATTTGTAGGTTACAGAGGAATGCAGTGAGAAGAGTTGTGTGAAGTAACAAGAAAAGGCATTTTTTCAATCAGGATTTTTTAGATGGCAAATGTTTAGCACTTTGATTCATGAGTTTTTCTTAGTGATTCATGAGTTTTTCTTAGTGTTGGGGCAAGTTACAACTTCTTGTAGTATAGAAAGAGCAGAAAATGGAAAAAAATTGGGGCAAGTTAGAGCTACTTGTAGTAAAGAAAGAGTGGAAAATGGTAGAATTGGGGCAAGTTAGAGTTGCTTATAGTAAAGAAAGAGTAGAAAATGGCAGAATTGGGGCAAGTTAGAGCTGCTTGTAGTATAGAAAGAGCAGAAAATGGAAGAATTGGGCAACAGATGTCCAATTGCCTGAATTAGTGAAGAAAACATCTAAGGATTCAAATCATTCACTAAGATTGTGAAGATGCAAAATTGATTGAAGAATTGATCTGTACATTACTATGTAGTTCTATCTAGAACTCTCAACGAATAATTTTTCTAATAATTCTAGCCCTTTGAATGCAATTTGAATGAACACAATGTAATACCATACTTCATGCAAAATAATTTCCTAAACATAAGAAGCTGTACTTTGGAGCTTTATTTGAATTTTATCTTTTTCAATTTTTTTCACATACCAAAACAAATTAGTGATATATTTTTTTTTAAATAATAATTAATCGATCAAATCAAATTACATTACAAACTTTCATTCAATCTCTTGAATTCACAAACTAGTATGAAAGCTAGTAACAGGATTCAACACAAATTTTCTATTTAGCATTGTTGCTTCTCCAGATTGACACAAAATGTGGGTTTATAGAGGGTGCATGTCAAGTGTTTGACAAAATGACTAACAGGTTCATCTCGTCGAACAAATAGCCAAAGCTTTCAATAGTCAATCTCTGGGTAACATCATAATTTGTTTTGCCCACTTTACTTCCACTTCACCTGTTCCCAACCAGGTCTTGGTCAAGACGCTCCAGGTTTGTCTTATGATCAAAAAGAACTTTGACATGAATTGAGCATTTTGTTTGTTTAAATGTGCCTCAAATTTGAATTCAATGCTTCTATACCCACATCTTGTAAAAGAATAAAATAGCATCTCAATTTGGTTTCAAATGTGTTTTTCAATTCTGATATCCATGATTGAATGACTTCTTTGTGGATTACAATTTCTGATAACGAAATTTTGTTAGAAATGTTTTTCTTTTTCTTTTTCCTTTTTGCTTGGTTGGTCTCTTGATAACAGATGTACATCTCTCAATATATAAATCTTGAATACTTTATAAAGCTTATAGTATGATTGGATGTGATATTTGTTCTTTCCCATAATCTTTTAGTGATTAGAACTCTTATCGTGTAGGGTTGATAATTGATTGAGTACAATAATGTGTATTTTCGACTCAAATCATTCTCCAACCCAGCACATTCTTTTTTTCATGTTTCCATATTGTGCTAAGATGTTTTTATGTGTGCAAACACCAATCCTAACATTTCACCAGAAAATGTTTGTGCGTAATCTTTAGTCCCCCGACAACTCATACACGTTGGAGTTTGGACACGTGGCGAAGAGGGAACATAAAATAAAATGATCGCATTTCCACGCTTTAGATACAATACAACTTAACTTGTGCTTTTGTCGTTTTGCTCGACAAAATTAATATGGGCTGTGGGAGTCGGGACCATGATGGAATAGATTTGTCATTTCTTTTTTAAATCTGTAAAACAAATAATTAATAAATAATTTCAAACACACAAATTATGTGGTGAAGGAAAGATGCGGCTGGCGATAATACATACTTTCAAACACACAAATTATGTGGTGAAGAAAAGATGCGGTTGGTGATAATACATACTTTCAAACACACAAATTATGTGGCGAAGGAAAGACGCAATTGGTGAACAGATAAGTTTCTAAGTAATTTTCATCATTCAAAATATTAACATAAGTTATATAAATTTGATTTATAATTTAGGTGGTGATAAAGAATTTTTATTTTGTTATAGAAACATCTCAGCTTATATAGGTAGCATATTTTTCTTTATATATTAGATTAATACAATATGAGTAACAAAATATCTAAGCTGGAAGCTTCTTTCAATTAACTATTATTCACTCATGTATTGAACCTAGCCCAAATGCACCTATGGGATTTTGAACCTTGCTTTCTCTATCTCATACCATTATCCTCACTAATTGTGCTCAATTAATTGAGCTACAACCTTTTGATTTATCATTAATAAACACAAAGGTGATTAGTTAGCTCGTTCATTTACTTTCAAAGTATCTTCACATGCTTTTTTGATGAATAGTCCTTTTCTATTAATAAATAATATTTAAAAATTATTAAAAATAATAATTTTTCAAAAATGATTCTTTTACTTATCAAGCGATTGAACATATTATGTAGAGTCAATAAAATGGTATGCGTAACTGACAGTTATTTTTGTTGTTTACTAGGAGGATTAATTATACATATATCTAAAACTTATTTAAAAAATCCACTTGCAAACCTTTGTAGTTCATTGTCATTAGTGTATGAGAATTGCATAAAGTAGATAGAAAAGCAATTTCTATATGTGTACCTTATTAGATATATAGATCAATCAATTGTTGATTTAATAATAGATGGCAACAATTCACAATCATTTTTCTTTGATAGGTAATCAATTCAATCATTGATTTAATAATAGTTGTTGAAAAGTCACTATCATTTTTCTTTTATCAGTAATAACATCTTACTGAATCTTTGAAATAGTGTGTCACATATGGGGGACCCCATCCCCGTGGTGAGATTATCTAACTATTGGAAGGTATTAACACATCCATTTTACCTTTCCAAACTGCTTGAGGTTTATGTTATTCAACTACTTTTTTCTTGGACAATCAACAACCACCTTTAACACTCTGAATCACATTATCTCTCTATGATAACTCATTATCTCTCTAATGTATTCAATTGCACACTCTTTATAGCTTGTGTACCCTAATTTCTCTTAGTCCTTATATTTCCCATGCCTTTTATGTCTATAATCATGTCTATGGTCAACTGTTGGAGGGTACACATACTCTGTATCTTGAGCTAGTGGATGTGGGTGTGCAGCTTGAGGACTAAACAATTATCACTATAAACTTCTAGTGTTGTTTTTATCATCAACACGTTTTTGCAACATGACCTAGACTTTTTATTATGATTTCATCCTTTGGATCACGAAGACAAGCGAGAAGTAGGGTCGTGTGGGGATTTGGGGGGATTTAAACCTAAAACATCATTTCAACACAATTTTGTAATGGGAGTTCTCATTGCACTACAAATTAACACCAAAAGTCACAATAATTATTGTGAATAGTAATAATAATTTATTATGTATTTGAAAAAGTTTTGAATCAAATGTTTGATATCCCCAAGGCATTTACAAATCTTTTGAAGTGTGTGATATTTTATGAATTAAATTCATCTCTTAATTATAATCATTGTAAATTAATCCAAGTGCAATACAATCATTCTTAAGAAATATTAAATACTTAACATTGTTAAAATTGTATTTTATTATAATTTGTATTTTCATAAGTTTATCATGTAAATAGTTATACATAATATATTATCATAATAAATTAGTTATATAGATCATGATTTCTAAATATGATCTCAAAATATGACTTAAATGGTGCACTTAAAAAGAAACTATAACCACTTCAAGTTTATAAAGTATAATTTTCTTTATGAAATATAACTACCTTTAATTTATATAGTAAATGTAAAAACAATTTTAGATATTAAAACATTATATATATTAATGGGTTAATTATAAATGATGAAAAGTGTATATATTTTTCATTTTCTTTAATATTCTGAATTTGTAGCAATTGAGTTATCAAAATAAAATATTGTTTAACATGGAAGATGGTTTAGTTCATATAGAAGTTGCTCAATTCACACTTGATTCTGAATCTTATCATCACATATCTTTGATTTCATTTCATGTGTAATTTATTTTCCTTCTTTGATCCAAATAAATAAGTGTGGACTTGTTTTGAATTGAATGTGTAATTGCAAATTTTACTACTAAAGTTTTAAAAATAAAATAAAAGTAAAAAAATAATTTTAAAAATGCTTTTTAAACCCCTTGCACTAGTTGTTAGAAGTTGTTAAAAGTTGGCCAAAGTGAAAATTTCTCATTTACTAGGATGATGTATTTAAGAATTAAACTAGTTTGAAAATGAACCATCTATAGATTAATTGAAACTTACAATTTTTTATTTGGTAGAGGAATTTGGTGAATAACTGAAATATTTTTTAGTACATCATCTAAGTTTGTTGCACCATTTTTTTAGCTTTGAATATTTTGTAATACCCTCCCAAATGATATCTTTTATGCATATGTATCATGACATCATTATGGGATTGTAATAATTGTTGAACTCTATATTTGAGCTTTGTTATGGATAGTGGTTATGCTCTTAATATGCTTGAGATTTATATTTTTATTATATCTTCAGCTATGGATTTTCATTATGAGGCTAACCCTAATAATGTGATGGGTTATGTTATTGGACCCTACCCTTATTTCAAATCTTATTCATGATGCTTATGTGTACTTGATACATATTTGTATTTTTATATCAGTGATCTATTTGCATGACTATGTATGAAGTAATAGTCACTCACTTTGTGAGATACACACAATGTCTAGATCCTTTTCATATGTCTACACTATATATTTTGTATATATATGGACATGTATACTATCTTTGTGATGCAAACTTGTAGGTTTCAGGCATCGTCTTTACCTGGCTTCAGAATTCCAAGTGTACCCTTAAATCTTCAATGTTTTTTTGTTGCAAAGATAGGACCAAGGCCCCTACATGAGCCTTCTTCTTAACATTATCCAATTGTGAACATTATGATTCCTACTTTATTGTTCAATCATTAGTTTGGCAAACCCACATTCACCTCACCTAGTTGGCAATGATTGTGATCTTTGTTATTAGTATCATCTATCCTCTTGTGAGCATTCATGTTTGACATTTTTTCTTGATGACTTTCAACATGCTCTTTCTTGGTTAAGAGATTCTAGGGTCACTCAATTGTGTTGTTTTAACTTCTTCTAGATTCATGGATATTTGATGTATTTGTGACTACTCAAACTTCATTATCTTGGAGTTAGGTTGTATTTAAGCCTTATATTTTGTTATGCCATTGATATCATTTTGATGCAAGAGCATCCTGGGTGTAAGAGTAACTTCCATCACCCAAAAATATTTTCTTTTTAGTCTTCTCTATTTTGATAAGGACTAGTAGTCAGGGTGGTTACTATTTATGGGAACTTGCTATTTTTAGTAAGTTTGTCACACAAACTCAGAATGTTCTCATTTTCTACATGAAGGTTCATTTTAGAGTTATAAGCCTACCATAAAATTCTCATTGCTCCAACTTAAGTATCAGAGAAGTTATTGTGAATTTTCAGTGGTAACATTTGTAGAAAAATCTTCAAGCTCACCATTGGAGGCCTTAGAGTACCCAGATGAGGTACGAAAACTTGATGGAAAAGCACTTGCATGATTCCAAGCATGTAGATCAAGAGCTAGAATTTCCAAAAAGTGGTTATAATAGTCAATCAGAGCAACGGTCTGAGAGTTATGGCCTTCCAAACTTGGGCTACCCAAAAATTTATAAATAATTGTCAAAGATGTATTTCACCTACTCTATATGTTTTCTTAGGGTTTGTCGGCCCTAGGTATTAAGTTTTAATTTCTAGAACCTTCTCAAGCAGCATTAAATTCCCTATTTAAGAAAGACCCGAACATTGTCTAGAATAGCTCTAGGTGATAGTTCACAACTTGTCTTGCAGATTATTATAATGAAGGGGCCAATGTGGGTTAGCATATTGTACTTGTGAATTCTATAATTTTGCATTTGCCATGCAAATAAGAAGTCAATAATTTTTTCTTGCATTTTTTGTTGTTTCTTTTCTTCTGTTATGTGTTTATGGTATTAAGAGGAGCACCCTTCATCAAGTGGTATCAAAGCTAGAGTTCTTGAGTGTGTGGTCAGATCACTGACTATGAGGCAGTTTGCACTAGGACCATGGTTTGGGTTGAGCATGTAGATAGATCGTCGATTTTGAGGTAGTTTGCACTAGGGTTTCAACGAAAGCATGAAAATGCCTCCACGAAGAGAGCATGGCGAAAGAGTTGTATGTGTTACACTAAGGGTTTTGGAGCCCTCTAAAGAAAAATGCAAGCATTGCAAGAACAAATATGTAGATGAATAAATCTTCCCATAAGAGATGAAAGCGAGGATGGGGATGAAGTAGAAGAAAATGTCAAAGCAGAGGCAGTTCTAAACCTAGAGGAAGAGAGGCTTTTTAGGGCCATCTCCAAGATTGGAAAATGACCTAAGTTTGAGTTTCCCACATTTTTGGGAAATCTTAACCCAAAGGAGCTAATTGATTGGATCAATGAACTAGAGGAGTACTTTGATATGAAGATAATGAGGATCCTAATTGGGTCAAGTTTGTGAAGGCAAAACTGAAGGGACATGCAAAGATCTGGTGTCAAGAGGTTCAGTTGGAGTGAAATAGAAAGGAAACGGACAAAATCACTAGATGGGATCAGATGATAGCTAAATTGAAGCAACAATTCATTCTTGTATGAGCTTGATCTATGTAAGAAAATGTGAGGGTTGAAGCAAGTGGGAAAATTTGTTCAAGAATATACCAAGAGTTCTACTGAGTTCTCATGAGAAATGGTCATGCTGAAGCTGATAAGGAAAAAGTGGCCCGTTATCTTAATGGGTTAAGGCCAAGTATTCAATATGAGTTGAGTCTAGTTCAAATGAATAGTATTGAGGAGGCATACTAGTTTTCTCTAAGAGTTGAGGAGAAACTGAGCAAGAAATTTGACAACAAGAATAGTGGAAGAGGTCACAGTGGAAGATCTAATGGACAATCTTATGGAGGTCATAATGATGATCAAAAGAACAAGGATCAGGTTGGGAGTAGCAATCATAATCAAAGGGGAAACAATTCCAATTGTTTCCATGATCAAAATAATAGAGAGCAAAGAGGAAGAGGTAGAGGACAAGGATTTGGATGAGGAGGATTCTATGGGAAATGTTTTCACTGTTAAGAAGAAGGGCATAGAGAATTTGAATGTTCCTCGCACCAAGGAAGGACAAATCAAAGAACAGAAGATCAGGCTAGAGTTGCACATGTTGATGAAGATGCTAGATCATCAAATTATGAAGATGTTGAAAGAGGAGAAGTCCTAGTTAACAAAGGAGTCCTACAAAGTGGTGAGAATGAACCTGATCAAAGAAGGAGATTGTTTCACACAAGGTGTAGATGTTAAGATAAGTGTTGTGATGTGATCATTGATGGTGGAAGTACTGACAATTCAGTGTTAGAAATGATAGTCACCAAGTTGAAGCTGAAGAAATAGAAACACTCACATCCATATCATATTGCTTGGGTGCAAGATAACCACAAGATCATGGTCAATGAGCAGTGCTAAGTGAAGTTCAAGATTGGAAGCTACCAGGATGAGATGCTATATGATATTATACTAATGGACATATGTCATATGTTGTTGGGTAGGTCGTGGCAGTTTGATAAGCATGCTATATACGATGGGCGAGAAAATACCTAGACTTTGACCAAGTATGGAGTGAAACATAAGTTGAAGTCATTGAAGGATAAAAGAGAAAAGGTATATAGTGCTGCCAAAATATGTTTTGTTGATCGAAAAGAGTTCCTCAAAGGTATGAAGCATGAGCATATGTGTTTTTCTATTATTACAAAAGATAGTAAAGAAGAAGTAGAGGGGGTACCTATAGAGGTTGCAGATATGTTGGTAGATTTTCATGATATTGTATTAGATAATGTACCTGATGGATTACCCCTGATGAGGAAAATCAGTCACCAAATGGATTTGGTTCCAAGAGCCAGTTTTCCAAACAAGGCAATGCATAGAATGCCACCAATAAAAAATGAAGAGTTGAACAGACAAGTTAATGAGTTGTTGTAGAAGGGGTTGATTCGAGAGAATCTAAGTCCATGTGTTGTACCAACAATATTAGCACCAAAGAAGAATAGAGAATGGAGGATGTGCATAGATTCTCGCACTGTCAACAAGATCACAATCAAGTATAGATTTCCATTGCCAAGAATGGATGATATTATGGATTGTTTGAGTAGAGTTGAGTATTTCACAAAGATAGATCTAAGGAGTGGGTACCATCAGATCCGTATTAGAGAAGGTGATGAGTGGAAGACTACTTTCAAGACAAAATAAGGATTGTATGAGTGGTTATTCATTCCTTTTGGGCTAACCAATGTACCAAGAAATTTCATGTCGCTCATGAATGAGGTACTGAAGGAGTTTGTGGGTAAGTTTGTCATTGTTTACCTAGATGATATTTTGATCTTTAGTAAGACATTAGAGGAGCATTTGAACCATATTCACAAGGTGTTTGATAAGTTGAGGGAAGAAAAGTTGTTGATAAACCTAAAGAAGTGCATTTTTGTAAAGAAAGAGTTGGTGTACCTAGGATTTGTAGTCTCAGTAGAAGGTCTAAAAATAGATTGGGAGAAAGTGAAGGCTACCCTTGAATGGCCTACTCCAAAGAGTGTGACAGAGGTAAAGATCTTTTCATGGACTATGTAGTTTTTACAAAAAGTTCATAAGAGGTTTTAATAGTATTTGTGGACCCTTGACTAAAATAATGAGAGGGAATAGGAAAGAATTTAAGTGGACTGTAGGAGTAGATAAGAGTTTTAATCTATTGAAACATAAGGTTACTAAGCAGCCTATTTTAGCACTTCCTAATTTTAACAAGGTGTTTCAAGTAGACTATGATGCTAGTGGTACTGCAATAGGAGTTGTTTTGAGCCAAGAAGGTAGACCTATTGCTTATTTTAGTGATAAGTTGAATGATGAAAAAATAAAATATTCTATTTATGATCAAGAATTTTATGCTATAGTTCAAGCATTGAAGAAATGGAGACACTATCTTCTTCCTAAGGAGTTTGTTTTGTATATTGATCATCAAGCTTTGCAATATTTGAATAGTCAAGGAAAATTGAATCAAAGGCATTTGAAGTGGGTTGAGTTTTTGTACAATTATATTTATTTTTTAAACATGGGATTGGGAAGTCTAACAGATTTGCAGATGCTCTTAGTAGAAGACAACTTTTTTTGATAGAAATGTAGATAAAGTTGGTTCGGTTCAAGGAACTCAGTACTTTGTTCCAAAGATCCTAATTTTGGTGAAGCATGGAAGGCTTGTACAGAACTTGTTACACTTGACAGGAAAAAGTGGTTGGATTTCATGATCTAGGATAATATGTTGTGCAAAGGATGCCAGTTGTGCATTCCAAGAAGTTCAATGAGACAAAATCTCATCAAGGAAAAGCATAGTGGAGGATTGGCTAGACATTTTTGGTAGGGATAAAACCATAGCGTTGGTTGCTGTGAATTATTACTAGCCACAGTTGCAACAAGATTTGAAGAAGTTTGTATAGAGTTGCAGAGTATGTCAAATGGCAAAAGGAGTGAAGCAAAATATAGGGTTGTATCAGCCATTACCTATACTAGAGAAGCTATGGTTACATGTTAGCATGATTTTTTTATGGGACTACCAAGGACACGACATGGACATGATTCTATTTTTGTGGTGGTTGACAAGTTTTCAAAGATGGAACATTTTATTCCTTGCAAGAAGACTAGGGATGATGTTCATGTGGTAGAGTTGTTTTTTAGAGAAGTGGTGAGACTACATGGTTTGCCAAAGAGTATAGTTTCAGATCGAGATGCCAAATTTGTTGAATATTTCTAGTATAAATTGTGGAAGAAGTTGAAGATAGATTTGAAGTTCAATTCATCACATCATCCAAAGATTGATGGAGCAGTTTGGGAAATTTGCTGAGATGTTTGGTTGGAGACAAGCCAAAAGGATGGGGGTCTGATTTTACCACAGGTGAAATTTTCATATAATAATTCTGTCAATAGGAGTACTGGTAAATCACCATTCTAGATTGTATATGGGAGTAGTCCCAGAAATGCTTCTAATTTGAGATAGTTAGATAAAGGAGAGATAAGTAGTACTGAAGCAAAAGATTTTGCTAAACATTTGAAGAACATCCATGAGGAGGTGAGGAAGCACATCATAAAGATGAATACACAGTACAAGGATAAGGAAGATGTGAAAAGGAGGCATAAGGAATTTTAGATTGGAGAAGAAGTCATGGTTCATTTGCAAAGGAGAGTTTTTCAATGGGTACATATAATAAACTAAAGATGAAGAAGTTTGGACCATGCAAGATAGTGAGAAGGCATGATTCTAGAAATGCCTATGAAGTGGAGTTGACTGCTAAATTGAATATTTTACCAATATTTCATATTTCATATTTGATAGAGTATTATAAAGGAGGTGATGGAGATGAAGTTGCAGAAGCACGATGGAGTATTCCAGTAGCTAGTTTGGCTACAAAGAAGATTGAGGAGATACTAGATAGTTGTGTTGGCAAAATTACAAGGAACAAAACTTATGAGGAATACCTGGTCAAATGGAAAGGGAGGCCAACAAAGGATTCATCATGGCTAGCAAGGGAGGAGGTTCACCATCTTGATTTTCCTCTAAACACTTGAGACATGATAGAATCACTTCTCAAATTACCCCGAGTGTCTGATGCAGGAGCATCCTGGGTGTAAGAACAATCTTGCATCACCCAAAAATATTTTATTTTTAGTCCTTTCTATTTTAATAAGGACTAGTGGATAGGGTGGTTACTATTTATGGGAGATTTCTATTTTTAGTAAGTTTGTCATTTGAGCTTGGAATGTTCTCATTTTCTTGATGAAGGTTCATTTTAGAGTTATAATCCTACCATAAAAATCTCATTACTCTAGCTTAAGTATCTAAGAAGTTATTGCATATTTTTGGTGGAAAAATTTGTAGAAAAATCTTCATGCTCACTATTGGAGGCCTTAGATTTCCCAGATGAGATCCAAAAACTCGATGGAAGGGTGTCTATGTCATTTTGAGACTGTTGATCAAGAGTTGACATTTCTGAAAAGTGGTTATAATAGTCAATCAAAGCAACGGTTTGAAAGTTATGGCCTTCCGAAGTTGGGCTATCCATAATTTCTAAAATAATTGTCAAAGGTGTATTTGGCTGACTCTATATGTTTTGTTAGGGTCTGGCAGCCCTAGGTATTAAGTTTCAATGTCTAGAACCTTCCCGGGTGGCATAAAATTGCCTACTTAAGAAAGGCCCGACAATTGTCTAGAACATGATAGTTCACAGCTTGTCTTGTAGATTACTGTAAAGAAGGCGCCCATGTGGGTTAGCATATTGTACTTGGGAATTATGTAATTCCACATTTACAATGCAAATAAGAAGTTTATACTTTGTTCTCACATTTATTATTGTTTCTTTTCTTCTATTATGTGTTTATGGTATTAAGGGGAGCACCCTTCATCACATTATGTGTATTATTTAATTATGGTAGGTGATAATGAGATCACATATTTTGTTAATTTAATTTTTAATATTTATTAATTTATAGTCAATTTCTATAGAAATACATGTATAAATATATGGATATAACATGTTTGTAAATAAGTCTATATGTTATAAATAAATAAGAGATCTAGATAAGTATATGGGATGGGAACGTGTGCACATAGACACACACACATATAAGTTGCATTCATATTGTTTGCATTAATCATGTTTATATGCAAGTTATTGTAGACTGGATAACTTGCCTTAAGGGTAAATATATGTTGGTATAATTAATTATTAAATAAGATAAAAGGGAATTATAGATTAATAAAGTAAATAAATAATAAATACTTCTTAGGAAATGATAATATAACAAATGGTCAATAAATCATTAGTTATAATTTGGTTGGAGGTGGCTCTTTCCCCTACAACTCCTCCTATATACAAATGAGAAATGCAAATCCATGTCAACCATATGCACAAGGAGAAGTGCACATTGAGGGAATTAGAGATCATTTGCAAAGTGAAAGAGAATTATATCATAGATGCCAAGATTTCATAGGAAGTATGTTATAAATTCTTTTGAGAGAGAAGGAGAGAAGGATGGTTATGATTAGGAGATTAGTTTCTCGGTAGCCTTCTCAAGTATTATAATTGTTGGATCCTATTCTAGAGGATATTAATCACCTATTGGTTTGATTGGGACCTACCTGGGTTTCATCTAACAAGGATTCTCAACAAGAATATAGTTAGAATCTATCCCTAGAAGAGATCATTTTCTTAAAAGATGGATGTTATTATTTTGTATCAATATTGATCTTCTCTTTATATGTCAAAAAATTGATTAAAAAATTTATAATTATTTTATTAAGTGACATCTATGTTGGCAATATGTTTATGGATCATTTAACGTTCTCCAGGGTATTTTATATAAGTTTTGAATCTTTTGTGATGTCAATTTCTTGTTATCTCATAAGGACCTATGTCTAGTCTAGGATAAAATTTGAGTTTAATATTATGTATAATATGTATTTGATGATTATTATTGGAAAGGCTTCGAGGATATATCAACTCAATCATGATAAAAAAATTCTTCAAGTAGCCTGATCTTGCTAATTTTTAGTTGTAAGATCAATTTGGAGTTTTGTCTTCTTCTTTTTTCAAACTCTGTAAAACAATTGTGTCAAATCCTTCATATATTTACATTGAATTGTGTTAATGGCTTTCTTTACTATCAAATTATAACAATTCTTTAATTAGAATGCATTTTCTTCTAGTCGGGTTGTATTGATTCAAATTTGACTACATGTTGAATGCTTCTATAATAGTGTTGAACAAAATTATTGATTGTGTAGTTCTATAAATCAATTCCATTATTTTACAATGTAAATATGAACCTTTTCTTATTTTGTGTTGATTCCTTAGGCAATTGCATTAAATCACTAGAAGGTCAGATTTTAGGTATTGGGGCTTTAGGGATTTAATAGATATTGAAAGCTGTAAGGGTATGATTTATGACGCATTTGATATATGTATATACTAAATGTTGTTGAGATATCACATTAGATACATTTTTGAATGTTTTTCTATATTTTGAGTTGATCTTTATGTCATGTTAGGGTTTATGGTAGTCTAGTGGACTAACGACAACTAGTGATCACTAAAGTCTGATCCAATGATATTGTGATGTTGTAACGGAATATTTTATGATATTATTATCTATGAGAAGTAATCTTTTTCTTGTGTAAGTGGTAAACTTATAAACCCTAATTGAATGGATCTCATTAGGTGTTGGATCCCTAAGTGGTCACCAAGATAACCAATTGAATCTTGATGAGCTATCTTAATCAAGTAGTAACCTTAATAAATTGACTAAGAAAGGGGGAAAATAAATTAAATTAAATTAATTGATGTTTTTCACGTGCCACTAGTGGTAGTAAAAACTTGGGATTAGAATGGGAGAAGGGTCTTTTATGATGGTAAAAATAAAGAGCCTTGTCTCCATGGATAGGTATTTGGTACCACACATTCCTACTTAGAATTTGGGGTCTAGATAGATCAGTGAATAATCCAAGGAGTGAGGACTATGTGATGAAACTCTCCTAGTGGTGGTCTAGAGTCTTCATGCCTTTGATTTCAATCACCTTTTGTAGCCTTATTTGACTTTTCTATTTTCGTTTATGTTGTTTTTTGGGAAGGTATTTGACAACCTTGGGTATGTCCTAGTTGTCTCCTCTTGTTTTGACCTTGGTGTCTATCTCCTAGCTTGGGGAAGTGGGATTGTAGGTCCTAGATTCCAAGTAGTTAATCTTTATTATATGGAGGTGTTTTTCATGGTTACATGGATGATTATTCCATGTATGCACTAGAAGACTTTGTATTTTATATTGCATTATGTTGAGATATATCAACATTTATGTATTCTTGTAAATTAAATCTCTAAAAGGGAGTTAGATGTATATGAAATTATGATGTATATTGATGTAATTTTAATTCAAAAGACTGTAGTTGAGAAGGTTATTTCTAGGTGAAAAGAAAGGGAATAGATTATATTATAATTTAAATATGTTATAAGAATTAGAGGAATTTGATTAAGTTACTCAGCCATATTTCTTTTGTCTCCTTATGTTACTAGTCTACCAAGGAAATTAATCTAGGTGTAGACATGTTTATCAACCTAGATAAATGCTTGAAAGAAATTTTGTCTCTTGATTTAATATTCAAAAGAAATAAGTGTAGTGATTGAATATGTAAACAATGGTAGTAATGAATCAATAAAATGGGTTAGTAATTTGATTCATAATAATAGATTATTCACCTATGTTCGAAAAAAAAATGAATGAATTAGGAATGTCTTATTTTCCTCATTAAAATGGACATATATTATTAAATTTCATAGGCTAAATTATACCTTAAATAATTACTAAATTAGATCGTCGTTCTTTAGTAGTGACATTAGGGAACCTCTGGGACATAGGCTAGATAACATTCATGTAATTTTAAAACAACATTATATTTCATGCACATTGAAATCAATAAATAGAAAAGTACATTTGGTATTAGTTTTTTTTTTTTTAATTACTTTCATCTTTAGTGTTTAGAGTCCTTTTCCTTCCAAGTTCTATAGTGGGATGTTATCTTTGGTATCAAAACCCTAGGTTGCCACACAAGGAGTTCTCTAGAGTATATTTATTCTTAACCATTTGTGTTTCAGTTTATTCCCTTTACAACTTGATATTAGAAAGCCAAAACCTACTCATGTAGATAGTGTTTCCATAGTAGGATTGAGAATCTATCTAGCCTAATTATCTTCTTCTATGGTTTCCAAAATGCCTCCTGTAACCTTGCACCATATTAAATTGGAAGGACTTCAATTTAATGATGGTTTAGCAACTATTTAATGAAAAATAATCATTCATTTTCATCACTCCTCCTTTCTTTCCCTTTCTTCTCACTTCTCCTAGGCAAAACTAGGGTAGGACCTAATAACTCCTATTTAAATCTCCTATTTTCATGGCATACAACTCGACGAAGGATCTAACTACCTAGGTCCCCCCTTTTCTTCATCCAATCACTTGAAATCTAATTTGCACACTATAAGGACTATATCTTGAGTTGTACACCTATTTTTTGGGATCTGGGGCCTATTTTGGGACCTTGAAGGAATATCAAAGATTTTGGGCCTAGGTTAGCAGTCCATAGTGTATCCTTTCTCAATCAGGGATGCATTTTATCCCTATTGGGCCAATCATAGACACAGTGTGTCCTTGCTTAGGCTCTCTTTTGAGTCTGCTTCCTAGGTACTTTGTCCAAATTGATTCAAGGTGTTAACTTCAAGGCACAGTTAACTTGTAGGAGAAAGTTAATTATGAGCCCTTTATAAACCCATCCATTTATTCCATTTTGCAACCATCATTCACATGCACACTAGCACTCAAGCACTCAAGTCTTCAAAACATTGAAATGTTTAAGCATTCAAGTCATTCTCAAGTACATTCAAGGAGATCATTTTGTAATCCATTGGAGAGGAGATCTCTTGCATCCATACTTCTTCTACATTTATACTTCTTTTACATTCATGTCCTCTTGATCCATGCAATTGGTGAAGTGATAATATTACATTTGATTTGAGAAATCCTACTATTGTATGGTGAATCCATACATTTTCTTTACATTTCCAATATATTACTTCAATTTCAATGTTAATTCCTAAGTTGGGTTTTGATCAAGGAAAATTCCCCATCAACAAACAAACCCATTTTTTTTGTAGGTTACACATCTTAGAAAGGCAAATAGGTTACACATAAGATACCCTTTTTGCAAAACTTCAAAAGTGTAAAATCTGATTTAGGTTTAGACACTGCTAATTAGGGTCATATGTCTTCCTTTCTCAAGGAAAAGCCATCCTTACTAAGAAAAGTAGACTTTTCTAAACAACCAAATGATTTATGGGTTATGTGGATCTCGTAGTTTATGGTCCAAGTCACAAGAATCATCCATTTTGGAAATTGTTTGACAAACTATTTATAGATTTGTATTTTACAAGGTGAGTTTCATTTCCTTCTCTATTTCAATACATATCTTCATTTTTTTACACTTAGCTCCTACGTCTACTTAATTTCTCTCCATATCTCTTGATACATTAGGGTTTTAAGGACTTTTGCATTATTTCTCTAACCCTATAACCATTATATCTTTATTTGCATTAGTGTTCCTTCATCACTTGGTTGGCACTAGTCTTCCTAGATCTAGTTACCTTATATTTGGAATTGAAAGGATCAATCTCTTTAACTTTCATTGGAGATACAAGGTTTTCAAACCCCCAAAATGTGAAGTAGTTGAGACTTATTCCAATTGCTTCACATCTCACCTTGTACAAACCTAAGGTAGGAGAAGATCCCAAGACTCCTATTTCAGTACTCATTGGGAGAGATCACAAAGTGATCATGAGGAGGATAAATACTAGAGAAATAGAAGGGAATAATGGAATGAGAACCAAAGTGGTGACTTTGAGGTGCACAAATGAGGAAACTTATTCAACATATTTTGCAGTGACTAGATGCAATAGAGAAAAGGGTTAATTGTGATGATACACATCACTCTTATCACAAGGATGGAGAAAGGGATATAATATTTAGGAGAATAAATAATATTGTAGAGGATGATTCTATTCCTATTAAATATGTGAGGTATTTAAATAGATCTATTACACCTACCTTTGATGGATGCTAGAGTGGGTCCACAATAGAGATGTGACCAATATATCTAGAAAAGTATGTTTTCATACACATAAATGAGATTAACACAAAATAAATATGCATGATCATCTACTTGAGAGACTTTTCTTCAGCATGGTGTTATATGGAGGAGGAAAAACTTTAGGTAGATATCTCTACAAATTCATGGGAACTCTATTTGGAGATCTTGGGCTTTTAAATTTCTATCTAATCAATGGAGACAAAGTAGAGTAGAAAAATTCCATAATCTAAGTCAATTATTCTTATCTATAGAGGAGTATGAGTGAAATTTATATGAACTTGAGTCATACTCAAGGCATAAGGATAATGCACCCATGCTTCTTTAGCATTCAATTAGAGGTATAATTGACCACATTATTGACATTGTAATAGTTTATTAACCCAAGAATCTTAAAGAGGAAATTATTAAGTCTCTTTTTGTATAATAGAATGAGCCCTTAGATTTAGGTCACTATTTTGGTAGTCAGGTAAATAGTGCCTCATTTAGGATCCATTTTGATAGGGAACAACTTTTATGGATCATTAAGCTCTAAGAGTCATCATTCTTCCTTCAAAGGAATCCAACACCATTAAAAGAATAAATTTCAAAATAATCATGGTAATGGTGGATCTCAGTGTGATCACTTCTTCAAAATGTTTATGTTAGGAATGGGGAAAACTCTTAGCCAACATTGGGTTTTCATCATAGTGTTGGTTGGGATAGTTATCATTAGTTGAGTGCACCTTAGTTAAGGAAGAAAGTTTCAAGAGGTATACTATTATTTTCATGTCATACATAGGAAGCCTTAGATTCCATAGTTGGTGACATCACATAGAGTAATTGTTGCAGTAGATTATAAGTAAGTTGAGCATCAGGGCATCATCATCAAGACCACAATTTTATATTGGGTATTTATACCTGGACTATGTTTGACTTTGGAGAAATTGACTCTTTTATTTTTCCTTTATTACCAAAGAAGTGTGGGATAGTGGAAGATAGGTATAGATTTAGGTGGAGATAAAACTAGCATTTGGGGATAAGGTATCTATAGTATTTTGTGTTTATGGTTGTAAGCTATAGTTAGGCTACTGTAATAGTGGATATGTGTGTACTTCATTTGGGTTATTATGGATTTGTACTTGGAATGGACTAGCTAGATGCCCATGGATAGGAATATTTTTGGGGTTCATTGATACATCTCCCTCCACATGATATCTTCATTGCACCTCAAGCAATGCATTCACCAAGGATGACATCTCTTTGTAGTATCAATAAATTATCATGATGAGGAGGAAATAAAATATGTAACCCTTGATCAGCCACTATTATAGGAGTATGAAAATGTATTTATGAGTGAGATCCATGGGATTCCTCCTAAGAGGGATTTTTTTTCATATTGACTTGATTCTAGGAGCATTTAATATCTCTAAGGCTCTTTACAACATGACCATTTAGGAGATGATTGATATTAGAGTATATTTAGAGGAAGGGATTTATTCGACCCAATATTTATCCTTAGGGTGTTCTATTCATCTTCATTAAAAATAAATATGGTTCTCTCAAATCATGCATCAATTATTGGCAGCTCAACAAGGTTATCATTAAGAATCGATATCCTTTTCCTCATATTGATGGCTTGTTTGATCATATGAAAGGGAAATGGTCTAATAAAAAATTGATCTTAATTTTGGATACCATTAGTGGAGTATCCACAATGAGAAAATTCATCATACAAAATTTCACACTTAATATTGCCACTGTGAATTTACAGTTTTACCATTTGGAATGACTTATGCAATGTTAGTACTCATGAGTTTGACTAATGGGGTATTCAGAACCTACCAAGGTATATTTTTTATAGTCTTCTTGGATGACATTTTGGTAAATTTTTAGGACCTTTAAGGAGCATGAGAAAAACAAACATCAAGTATTTCAATATTTGTGAGATAATCAATTTTATGAAAGCATGGAGAAATATGATTCTCTTCAGATTGAGGTTAAATAACTTACCCAATAGAACTCTAGGGATGGAATCATAATAGACCTAGGGAAGATTTAGGATAGAGTGGAATATTCAACACCCACTAATGTTTATGGGGTTCTCATTTTTGTGGGTCTTTCAAGATATTGCATATAGTTTGTCCAAGATTACTCTAGAATAGCTCACTCCATCACTTCCCTCCAGAGAAGCGAGAAGAATTTTTTGCATTCAGGAGACAACATGTTGGTATCTAAAGGAGAAGTTGATGATATCTCTAATTTTGGAACGTCTTTATCCCACGAATGATTTTGTGATATGTACTAATGCATATCTGAAGGGTATTGGGGCAATTTTGATGTAGGAGGTTCATATTATTGCGTATGAGTCTAGGAATCATAAGGAATATGATCTTAATGACCTCACACATGATCTAGATTTGGTGATTATTTTTTATGCCCTTTTTAGTGGAGTAATTTTTTGTTAGGACATAGATTTGAACTTTACATTGGTTATTTTAGCCTTTAATTTATCGTTACATGACCTAACATAAAATGCCAAGATGTGTATATGGATGAAGTTTTTATGTGAGTGGGACTTTGATGTCTAGTATATTTGGGGAAAGGAGAGTGGTGTAGCTACTTTTTGAGTAGGTGGAGAAATTATTTTTTATAACTTTATCTCATTATAGAATTGAGGAGTCATATTATATGGTTGATCTCCTCAAACACTTGGTATCAAGAGGTTAAGCTAGAGATAGAGCTAGAGAGGCCCTTAGAGGGATGATTCTTTAGTTATTCTTTAGAGTTAGATGATTTAGTTTCAAAATAGGATCAAATTTATATGCAAGATTCTAGTAATCTTCATAAAATAATAATGGAAGAAGCCTATCATGCACATTACTTTGGTCATTTGGAAGTGAAAAAAAATGCATCTCAAACTTCAATCCACACATAAAACTAAACCCCAACCCAATCTTTGTAATATATTTGATCCTAGGAAGATGATTAAATCATATAATGGTCATCTTTACATAGTTAAAAGGTTAATGGCATTTCCTCTTATAGCGTTCTTATAGGTCCTACATGCATGGTAAATTTTATAACTAAAGAACATCTTTATGAAAGAATACTCTAGTGAGACATTTAGGAAAAATTTGATGCGGTGATAAAAGCATTTAATTGTTACACTTATCCTACCCATGATTTTATTAAATTTCTTATATAAGTTAGTATAAAACCTTATATATCACCTTTATTTTCATTCCAACTTTCAATCAATTTTAAGTTAGACTTGGCCTTCCTTGGCTCAACTCCATAAAATATATTGTCTCCCATATCCATTAATATTTGAAATTTCCCCACAATGGAGAGATCATCATGATCATTCATAGCTTTTATCAAAATTTTCCTACTAAAGGGAACTTTGACCTTGGTCTCTTTTGGCCTTCCATGACTCAACTATAAATTACAACATGAGAAGATAAGTGAACTTAGTAATTCCTCTCCTATAGTTATACTCATTTCCATGGCCCCAAAATTCTTCCTATACCTTTCACACCTCCCATATATGATTTAGGGTCACCTCCTATATCATATGAATGCTTTGTAGTTGATATCTCTCAACCTAGTGTGATTCCTTTTTCTCTTCCTCCTAAAGAAGTAAATGACCCAATGTTGATTCATCATAATCTACCTCAAATTTCATATAGAACTAAATGATTTTTTTTGTGCCCATGACTGTTACTATAAACTTAATTCTAGATCCTATAATCATGCTCCCCAAAAACTTTTCATCCCTTAAGACACTTTCCAATGTCTTGATTCCCTTTGATCATCATATATGTATCCTGAGGGAGGAAATTAATCTTTAAAATACTAATTTGAGTAGACATGAAGATTATGGTTGTGTTAATTTGAATGAAGAAAATACTCTTGATGATTACTTTAATGTTTCTAATGAAATTGATGCTCATGTTACATACTCTTACGATATGTATGAGATTTTTGATATTAATAATCAGTTGCTAGCTAGACTTAAAAAATAATTATCTATTTATCTTAGTGAAAAATAAAGCAACTCATCCTTAGAGCATGGTCCTTATGTGGAATTTTTTGTTGATCCATCTATTGTGTTTGATGTATCTCCTCTTTTTGGTTTCCCACCTTCCATAAACAACAAAAATAGATATGGAAGCACAGCGATATTCTTGATTATCTCCTCTTGTATGGTAAATTATTTTTTCTTTTCCTATTGTAATATGATTCTCCCATGGCATTTTTCTTTTTATATGTTTCTTTTTAGATTTATTTATAGAACCCTTATTTCTATGTTGTCACAATATTATGAAGAATTTGAAATGTGGTGAAATTATTCTATTTGTATTATATTTCTTCTATATATCATGCATGTGTTATTGTTTTTAAATATGCCTTTGTATTGTATGATTTGGGTGACATAAAATGATTTAAAACCTTTTCTTTCATCTCTATACTGTTGACCCAAAATATCCTTCTTTATATCTCTTATATGGCCTTCTACCAATATTGTGTTTGTAGTTATACTACCTTTGGGGGATTATGATAGTTTATTTTGATATACCTGAGTCATCATATGATATATTGACCCCAAATTCAATATATCCCTTTTGTCATGTATTTCATTTCCTTTGGTCTATCCTTGTTTGAGGGTATCTCATAGTGGAAACATTTCTTATGGATGCATTTATGCTCTCATAGAGAATTTGCAATAGTTTTAGCATTACAACATATACTTTGATCCTTCTTTCATATTTCACATGTGCATAATGACTTTATGCAATCTCTTGTGAGATTTCTAAGGAGAAAATGGTTTCCTTACATTCATCTTCACATTTTTATGCCTTTTGTATTATTGGTTTTGATAGTTTTAATATTTTAAGCTTGTTACCCTTAACCCTGCTACATATTGTTGAGTGGTCATTTTGCATGATGCTAATGGAAAAAAATCCCATGAATCTCTCTTTTGAAAATCTTATCAATGACCAACTCCAAGGTTTTGGATGGTTTTTTTTCAACCTATTCGGTAACTCAATCAAAGATAAACGTAGATGTTCACAAGGAGGCCTTTGTTGGTATCTACCAGTTCTACACAACTTTGCTGAAATGTAACCACAGCACCAATATTTTTTGCATTTTTTATTTTATGATGAATGTAATTTCTTATCAATGCAGCTATATGAATTTCTATTTTAACCACATTTTTGAAAAGAAAATAACGAAGATAGAGTAACAAGAGATTTCAAAGCATATTACTGAAAGGGAAATTCCTAACAGACATAAGCCAAAGGAACAACATGTCTATGAATTAAATTATCAAAAGGATCTAGTAGGAAACCAATGAAATTAGGAGAAATGTTTCCTCAACTCCACTAATTCAATTGTCAAAGGGAACCTCAATGAAAACCGAAAGATGTTTCATGATTCATCAAATTGTGCAACCACAAAAAGTGCATGCACATGAGACAAAATGCTATGCAAGAGCAATAATGATCCTTTCTCCAATTTGTCACAACAATAGAATTTGTTAACATAAGGAAAACACCAAAACTAAAAGATCGCATAATTATAATAACATAATAAAACCATTAGCTCCATTATTATTCATGAACATAAATTCATAAAAATAACATACCCCGGCAAGATTTACTACACTAAGAATGAGAGCACCAAGAGCATTTATTATTGCATCAAAACATTGGTATGTAGTACATATTACATCCATGTATTTATAAGAAACCCTCACCTCTTTTTGTGTTAGGAGTGAGAGCTCTTCTAATGCAAACACTATGCTACAAACTAATAAAATAAAGCTAATTATATACAAATTGACTCTCTAAATGGTGCTAAGTAGGTCTTCACCCTTGTTAATATCAATTAATGGGTGCATGAGCCTTTACATTACTAAGAACAATAAAATAAGAATAAGATAAGAAGAGGGAAGCCATGAGATGATCTAGGAGTCACAAGGACATCTAAAAATGCAAGCTTGGCCTTCTCTAGGTATTTCTAGGAGTTGAATTATCATCAAAATACATTTTTGGTGCATGGAATGCTCAAAAATTACAACTGTCATTTATCTGTCAGTGCACTGCTTCATCTTCAAAAATTTTAGTGCACCTCTTGATTTGGCAAACCTTCTCAAAAGCACACCTTTGGATGATAGGACCAAAATTGACAGAACTTTTTCTAAGTCCACAATTTTCCAAAGTGAAAATTTTTCTATCTCCACGATTCCTCAAGAGTGAGAATTTTTCAAACTCCCTAATTTTCCAAAGTGAAAATTTTTCTAACTCCACAATTTTCCAAAGCAAGAATTTTTTTAACTCCACATTTTTCCAAGTGTACTTTACTAACTCAACAATTTTCCAAAGTGAGAATTTTTCCGACTCCACAATTTTTCAAGAGTGAGAATTTTTCAAACTCCATAATTTTTCAAGATTGAGAATTTTTCTAACTTCACAATTTTTCAAGAGAGAATTTTTCTAAGTTCACAATTTTTCAAGAGCAAGAATTTTTCTCAAGTCCACTATTTTCAATTTTCATCATTTGGGTCTTGTTGAACGTCAACCAAAATGATGTGTGGATGTTCCCCTTTGAAATTTTGGATGGAAGAGGTGATTTCTTGAGGAGATAACAACTCTAAAGCTTCATACATTTCCCTCACTTCCCTATATAAATCATGAAGTGTGACTTCTTGGGCATTCCTTGGAACTTGAAAGTCATGGGTTTGAGTGTGATCTTAGTTTTTGCAAAAGATGATGAAACCATGGTAGTGCTAGGGACCTTACGAGCCTCTAGCTATTTTAGATATGTACACCTGCACATCTTTAGACAATTCATTCACCAAATCTTCAAATTTCACACTTGCACACCTTCAAGGAAGTGCACAAGGTGCTCAATTCAGAGGTTTCTAAGTTTTACTCAAATGGGGTCTTAGACCACTCTTGTTTACTTATTTCTAATATTTCAAACTATTTAGGTTCATTTGTGCACCTTTTTTGCCTATGAACTTTACTCACTTGTGCACCTTGCACCTTGTACTTATGTATATTCAAAATTGCAATGTGCATATGCACACCTTCAGGAGTCCTTCAACTTGCACATATTCAAAATTACAATGTGCACTTGCACACCTTGCACACATTCAAGGAAGTGCACAAGGTGCTCAATTCACCCACAAATCAAAGTTCTCAATTTTGAAAATAGTTTCTAGGTTTTTCTCAAACAAGGTTTCCAAGCACTCTTGTGTACTTATTCCTGATCTTGTTTATGATTTATGCCCTCTTTATAGTCCAATATCATCATGGAATTGATATCCTCCTCCTATCTGAAATCTCAAGGTACTTGTGTTCGATGATGCACATGCAATACCATGGTAATTTTTTCTGCTATATATGATGAGGATGTCATAATGACCTAGACAAAAGATAAACATCAATATATTAGTACTAGGGGGTAAAAATGATGCTAACTAACTAGACTCCTAAACCTGAACTACAAAAATTCCACTCCCTAAGGCACCTTGAAAGATATACTATTCTAAGGAATGATATTCTATGAGCCAAGAAAAGGGGTCCTCATTTCCAAAGTCAACAATGGGGTGTGTGTTGTGAAATCACAACACATATCACCATGTGATCTAACATCCATCCCATATTCACATCTCCTCATTTGAATTTTGGTATTTTTTCCTAAGTACGTAACACCCTAGGCTTTAAATTCCCCTAGGTTTGGTCCCTAGGGCCCTATTGTAATATTTCAATGGGAATTAGATCTTGTGTCTTTCTTAATTTTTAATTTTAAAATGTATGATGAGGTATATAAAAATCTTCTCTCATTATTTTTTCATTCATTCATTAATAAGGAGTTCATGATCAAAAAATTAAGGTCAAGATTGTAAGGGTGGCATCCAAGATCTATCAATTATCCAAGCATCTAAGGAATTTTGAAGGCAATATTCTCTATTTAAAAAAAATTATCTCTTATTATGGCCATGTAGAGAAGCATTCAAGATAACAAGTGTTGGAAACTACAATTGGAACAATTGTTGTGTTGTCATTCATGTCAAACCTACTGGAGAGACATTCACTTACAATATAGAGTGTCATATTTGTTGATTGATAAAGTGAATTTGAAAAGAGAGATAACTAGATGAACTAGTGAAGTTGTTGAGTGATTAGGAGCAAGTATGATAAAATTACAATGGGCATTTGATCAGTTAGTCTTTGACAAGATGATGTATTGTTTACTCATGTATGAAGTATAGAAGTATTGTGTGGAACACAAGAAAAACCTAGTAAAATATGGTCGATCAATGAAGAAGTTGAAATAGAAGATTAAGGAACTTAAAAGTTAGTCAAGCAAACAATATTAGTCAAGTGATAGTTATGGCTATATATGAGCAATGTTAGTATGCTAATAGAAATCAAATTTAAATAAAGCTTCTACAAACTAAACAAAATTCATAAACTTCAAGATAGACTAAGATGAGCTCTCAATTGAGAATATGAGCCATTAATGGGTTCTCTCAATGAGAAGCTCTCTTGTTGAGTAGCTTTGTCTAAATAGATAGGATGTATGCTCAAGCTTATGCTTCAAAAAGGGCTTCAAATGGAGTTGGAATTTGGGTGTGAGTGTATGGTTTTGATGTAAAATGGCTTCTTAAAATGGCATTATGACTTTACTTCATGGATTGTGTTATTTTGCAAAGGGGAAGGATCCAATTTATAGGCAAGAGGCTTGAGGAATTGAGGGCTAAGATGCAAGGATGGGAAAAAGCTCATGGAGGGCTCAGATTGCATGAGAGGAGAGCACATGGATTGTGCTTCCTTACAGCCAATCAAGGAGTGACACATGTCACAGGGTGAGAGGATGGAGGAAAGGGGAAGGATGAGTCAACAAAGGAGGCTCAAGGGATAAAATCTTCATAAAGACCCTCATAATGACTTGTAAGAGCAATAAAAGGGCTTGTAAGAGTCATTTATGACCTAGTGGACTTCATAAAGTTTTATGGTTGAGATATTTTGAAGGAGATGAGAGGAATTTTGACCTGGGCTTGATTAGGAGGGTTTTAAGCTTGCTTAGGCTTGTGCAAATGATTAGAGGATGGATTAGGATGGTTTAGGATTAGCTTAGGGATAGGAAAGTGGATGGCATTTAATGAGGGTGGGTGAAGGAGGAGATATTTGTTAACTTTGGCTTGGGTTAGTAATTCTTAACCCATGTTTAGGGAATGTGACAAGGTTAGGAGGGGATTAGGATTAGGTTTAAAGACATCTTCTAGAAGAGTCTAGACTTTGGATGAGGATAAAGACTTTCTAGAATAGTCTAGAATTTCCTAGGATGAGGATGAAGACTTTTTAGAAGAGTCTAGAACTTCTTAGGATGAGGATAAATTAGATTTTTAGAAAATAAATAAATTTTTATTTATTTCAAGGGTTTGGGTTGAGGAGATATTTATTTAAAAAAATTTAATAAACATGAGGATTAATATTTAATCTTAATTAAATATTTTGAGTTGGGATTAGGGGTAGGAAATGATGGTATTAGCCTTTAATCAAAATTAAAGAAGGATTTAGAAGATTTTGGAAGAGGTTAGTGGTCTTAAGGAAATTGGCCAAATTTTGGGCAAAAAATAAATTTTTTATTTATTTTGGATTTTTTTGGTCAATTTATTAATTAAATAATTAATAAATAAAGAAATAATGTTTAAATAAGATTTAAACATTTTTGGGAGGGATTCCTTAATTAAATATTTTTAATTAAGATAAAAGTATTTAATGGCATAAAAATTAATTAATTAATTAATTAATTAATTAATTAATTAATGATGATGTCATCAGGACTTTTTCAGAAAATAAAAATACTTTATTTTCTAAAGGTTTTTAGGTGTCTACATTTTGCCCCTCTTTGATGTGATGCCGCAAGTGGCATGGCATCAAAGATAAGAAAATAAGATGCCCAAGGCTAGAGTAGAAGAGGAGAGAATGGACTGTGAGATGCCCCCTCAAAAAGGTAGTGGGGAGAGAAAGCGAGGCTCAATGGCTTCTTGAAAAGTACAAGAATCTCGGATGAGCAAGGAAACTCAGATTGGCAAAGAGAAGGGGCTGAATTAGCTCAAACTCTCACTATGGGAGAATGATAAAGGAGAATCAGATGCAGAAGAGGAAGCAAGCTTAGGACTTTAGGGAAGGTGGAGGATGAAGGAGCAGAGCGCTATAAAAAGGAATCCAGGATAGGGAGATGGATGAGGGGATTATAAAGCTGATGAAATAGGATTTCAAAGAGTCAGATTAGTGGAAGATGGGTTTCGGAGATCCCTAGGACTAGGATTGTGGATCTCGAAAGATGAGGCTTGGTGGATTGATTTGGATTCGTGGATCCCTAAGACTAGGATTGTGGATCCCAAAAGCTAAAGGTGAGGAGTGATTCAAAGAGATACTGATGCATAAGATGGGGTAGGAGAGACAGATGGTTGATATGGATGGGGGATAATGGAGATGAAGGAAAACCATTGAAGCTTTTTGAGCGGGGGGATACTTCAAAGAGAAGTACCACCATGTAGTTGAGCACTAGATTTTCTATAGGACTGTTGGTTAATTGCTAAGGTTACCAAGAACATCAAGGCCTTTTCACCAACTGTCCAGAGGACTAACGAACTGACTCAAAACAAACACGCAAGGATTACCCCAATATCACACATGAATCCCAGAGGAAGCAGTGTGGAAATGACATTGGGTAACCCACAAGCAAAAAAGAAAACAAGCAAAAGACATGATCAAGACCTTACTCTCTAATTGCCCCATTCACAGTATACCATGATATGGAAGATCGTGGCAACCTTGAGGAGGGAACAAGGAGATTGCTTGGAAAAGATACTTCAAGACCCAAAAGGGAAGATTCCAAATCAAAAAAAAGTGAAAATCCAAAAGAGAACCATTTGCCAACAAGATGGGTAGGACGAGGTACTAACGGACCAAGATCAAACATCAGGAAAGCTATATCCTACAAGGATCTATCGGAGAGCACCTAAGCTGGTGGATCTGGATGAGTGATGCATCTAGCAAGCTGAACTAAGAAGGATAACACTTTGGTGACAGGAGATCTAGCTAAAGGATGCATTGGAATAGCTAACCAAGATGTGCGATGTGTGCAAGATGTTGATCAAGGAGGAACTAACACAAAAGTTGGATAGATACAATGGTACTAAGCTAAAGAGGATGTACAAGCTGATGGACCAAGATATTTACAAGCTGAAGCTGACCAGGATAGTTACAAGCAGGCAAAAGCTCAGGATGATAGGATAGCGGGATGGTTCGATGTTGTGCAAGATGCGAAAGCTAAGGGTGGGGTGATAGCGAAAGATATGGATTTGGCAGGATGCATCCAATGATGATGAGATATTTTGGGACCAAGGATAGCTAGAGGAGTAGGATGAGATGGCTGGATAGGATGGTAGATAGCTAGGATTATGATGGATATAAAGAGATCACATTGGGTTTGCATGAGGATAGCCTAGAGCTAGATACCAATGACAAGGGAGGATAGGCAAGACAAGATCTCCAAGGAATATAGTGCCCCCAATCAGAAGATAACATGCGGAAGGAGGTCTTATGATGGATGTGATAGGATTGAAGCTAGGATGAAAAAAGCTAAAGGGGCTAGGGAGATGGATGATAGCTGGGATGGTTGGCTGAAGCTGCAGGAGATAAGTGGATGGTGTGAGATGGAAGATGGAGGGTGGAGGATAGGTGGATAGATTGGAAGATGGAGTTGGATGTCAAGAGATGACCAAAAGCATGAGGGTGATAGGCTAAGCTGGGGAGGGCGAGATTACGCATGACGCTTGTTTGCCAAGTTTTCATCATGGTACTTGTCCAAGGCGCTTGAATTGCCAAGTTTTCACCAGTGGACGCTTTCTTTTTCTTTTTCTTTTTTCACTTTTTGACTTTTGACTTAGCTGGAATGATTTTGGCTTTCTTCAGCTATTTTTGGCTCATAGATGTTGGTAGGATGCATGAAAAAGGATTGGATTGAACAAGTGGAATGGTGGGTGGGAGTTTGACAGATAATGGATGCAAAGACATAAGGCTTGTGGGTAAATGGATGAGGAAAATGGAAAGATCATCATTGGCACACACCTTGAGAGGTGATAAAGTAGTGGGAAAGATGGTTTTGAGCGAGGTCGAGGAGAAAATGGAGGAAGAGAAAGATAAGGACTAAAAGTAGAGTTGGAAGATGGAGGATGGGAAATTTAGGATAAGAAGCATCTGGACTAAAAGTGGATTGGAGGGATGAAGGATGCTTATATGGGGATTTGGATGAAGGATGGATGGATGAGGCTTTTTGAGTAGCATGAATGGATGCCAATTGAGATTTTTCTTTGAGATGCATTTCTTTTATGAGCATCTTGGGTATCCACATGATTTTTGACTTTTTTAGCTTAGGCTTTTGTGGCCTCTTGACTTTTTCTTTGATTGCGATTAAATGTTTCTTGTTTTGAACATGTATTTTAGAAGGGACATGTTGAGACTTGGATTTTTGTGGATTTTTGGATTTATGCTTTTGTATTTTGGCATCCAATATGCTTCTATTAGCCATGGGATGGGAACAAGAGCATGGAGGAGATGGAGGGATAATTGATGGAGTGATAGGGTTTAAAGGTTGGAAGGGATTCAAGGGTGAGTTCCTTTGATGATCTAGCTGGTGGATTTGAGGGGATGGAAGGATAGATTGGAACATAGGATATGGATGGATATAATTTCCCAAAATGGATGAAGGGAAGGAAGGATATGGGCCCAAAATAGATGGAAATGGGTAAGGTGTAGGTCCCAAAATAGATGGAGGAGATAAAGGATTCATATTAGGTATGTAAGGACCCAAAATGGATGGAAAGGGTGTGGGATTTAGATAAGGGATATATGGACCCAAAACAGAGGGTTGGAGATAAGGAGTAAGATGAGGGCCCAAAATAGATGCGGAATAAGATGGATGGGAACTTTGGGGTGGAGATGGAAGGACTTGGGACGATGTAGGAATAGTGGGGATACCAACATCTAGAAATAAATTTTCTTTTCTTTTTTCAATATGATGTTCATTATTTGGAACACAAGATGTGAGTCCATTACTAGCTGAAGGAGTTGGAGCTTCAGATATGATAATTAGTTCTTTTTCGATGGATCTATCATCATGGATTATGGGAGATGTATGATCAAGAAGCAGAGGAGATGGGAGGATAGGATCTTGAGTTGGGTGGGCTAAGGGAAAGGGATCTTGAGATGGAGTAAGTAAGATGGTAGGATTTAGATATGGAGGGGATGGTAAAAGTGGATCATGTAGGGGAATAAGTGGGATGGCGAGATCTGTTGTTCTGTCGGAGGATATTTCAACATGCTTTTGGACAAGATCTTGATAGGAATGGATGGGAGTGGATGCATGAGTTTCATTATATGGGATTTGGATAATGCTTGGAGGAGGAGATGTGGATGGGATTTGGAGTGATTCGATAGATGGTGGGAATTTGATGCTTGCGAGAAGTGGAAGGATTTTAAGCAACTTGATGGTTGGTATGGGGATGATAGCTATGGGAGATGGGGGTGATATTATAGATGGGGAAGCTTCATCATTGACTACTTCACATGGTTGGATTAGATGACATGGCTTATCGACTGTTGGAGGCAACTTTTCTTGTATCTCCTCTAGGAGATTCCTTGGAGACTCATGTGTCAGAGGTGGAGGTGGTGGATTGATAGGAATAGCTAGTGTGATGAGGGTGGAAGATTGGAATCTTGGTTGATGGGGTGATGGAGGGGAAGCTGGAATATCAGATGGCATGACTAGATAGTTTGGAATAACTCTTGGATTTTGGGAGATGCTTGCGGGAATGTTTCTAAGGCTTTCAATATACCCGTCATAGTCAACAAGATTGTCATCATCATTGGAATAGGAGGTGGCAGGAGCAAGGACAATGCAACCAAACACATCATGATAGGATTGGTACTTCATGCTTTGATGATGAGTTTGATGGGGATGGGGTCTTGCGTATGGATGAACACGGAAGCTCATGGTTGGATTTGGGTTAAGCACAGATTTTGGATTGGCTGATGAAAGTTTTCCTAGGGAGAGTCAAAGTTGCATGACAGACCTAAGGAGGATTGGCTAGATATTTTTGGTTGTCTTGTGGGTGGAAGACTTCAAGGGTATGCTATCAAAAAGTGAGAGTTTTTCTTTCCTATGTGCTGGATTTGGTGGTGGCTGTGTCAACTTGAGGATAGACTAATGATCCTATGGGCATGACACAAGATTGACCACTTGTGGATCTCAACCTTTAGCTCAAGGTGATGAGGGATGCAAGTGACAAAGCCATATTATCCTAGACAATGCTCTGTCAGAGGGATAACCTTGGTGAGATTGGTTGATTGGTAGGATTGATTGGATAGCAAACTCTGGCAAAGTAACAACAACTCTTTAAAGGCTTGGGTGATTTTGGATTGGGTTGCTAGCTGGCTGGGGGGATGATTTGGATGGACTTTGGATTTGGGATTGTTCTAAAGCAAGGAACTAGATAGATTCGGTTGCAGCGGGGGAGCTTGGATGATTTTCTAATGAGGCAGTGACTACGCTAAGTATGCCTTGAGCTAGGAGATTTCTACTTTTTTGGGATTTTGACCAAAGTTGGCAAACATTCATTCAAAAGCTATGAACAAACAAGCAGACAAAATTCTAGAGCAAGCACGTCAAACACATCAACATCCTAGGAAGCTTTTTACAAGGATGAAATTTGTTATAGCTAGGGAGTCCTCGATATACGCAAGGTACGTGAGGCCCAAATCCATAGATGAAACCAAAAAGATGTCACACAGTCGAGAGGAGCGGTAACCCACTTCTCCTCTTTCACTTCTCAAGGGTATAAAGTTCCTTGAGGCTTAGCCTAAGTGAAAAAATTTTGATTCCAAGAGAGGTGTATTTGGATTCACCTCCTAATTTTTATACTCTGCCAAAACGCTGGAGTTGAGGTCGTCCCAAGGGGTGATGAAATGCCCAAGCAGGCCTCCTAAAAAGTGTAAAACAAGACCACATACATGATCTTGGGCTTTAAAAGACACGTGTTCATTCCAATTGATGATTTAGATTTTGTAAGCTATGATTGAAGACACTTGTGATTATGGCATACAATGTTCATTCCAATTTGATAGCATCATTAGCATAATGAAAGTCGAGAGATCGTCAACATAAGAAATGCGAGCGTCATTGAAAATGTGTCCAAACCATGCAATGTTAATTGATTATTAGGCATTCAAGATTGAGTGTGAGTTTGTTTTAAGCCGAAAACAAAGATGTGTGAAACTCGATTGCCAAGCGCATGCCCTGAGGCCCTCTACATCAAGATTTGTCCAATTTTTATGCCCAAATGAAGTGTGAGTGAGATTAATGTGCATTCAAAGAATTTTCTAACTTAGAAAAACCACTAAAGACCCAAGTGAGTGGAGTTTGATCTTTGTGGAGCACTTAACACCCTCTTAGGTAGACCCATCCCCATAGATGGTGCTGAGATTGCAACCAATGGTTAAATTGATGGGTGATTAAAGAGGGTGAGTCCAACTACAAACTCACTTAGAGTGTCTTTATTAGTTTTTATAACTTAGAAGATTTCAAAAATGTGGATTCTTTTTATGTCCCAAAAGATGGTTATTTGATCTATGGCATTCAAGATTGGATTTTTTTTTTTTAATCATGCATTCATAAAGAAAAAAAACTTGATTTTAATCCATGGCACTCAAGAGTGATTTTAGCAACATGCATTCAAAGAAAAGTGATTAAACATTCAAGTTTTTTTCCTTTGAGCATTCAAGATTGAGATTTTGTGTGTTGTTTTAAGTGCTTTGTTTTAACCTTAGATCATTCAAGATTGTTTTTGGACTCAAAAATGAAAATGACTCTTTGGACTTTGCTTTTCATTCAAGATTTTGTGTTCTAGTTTGCATGTTTTAAGCCTAAAAATGATATTCCTAGATTGTTTTGATGCATGAAAAACCTAAGAAACATTCAAGATTTTGCAACAAGACATTTGTTTGGAACAAATAACAAAGCTTTTAGGAGAATTTTTGGCAACCATTTAAGACTCTTAGTTTTCATGAGATTTTTAAAATGACTTTAAAATATTTGCAAATGAGGTTCATTTTATCCTTGATTGATGCTTTGAGTTTGATTTAAATTTTAGTGTGCACTTAGTGTTGATTTTGAACCTTGTGAAATGAAAACTTGAAGTTCTTTTTAAATTTTCAAAAATGAAGTGTTCCTAACTTTGCATGAATGCATCTAAAACCTTGATGTTGCAAGGATGCAAATGATTGGATTGGTTTAGTTTCACTTGTTAAAATTTTTTTTTGTTTTTTGCAAATTTTTAGTTTTTAATGAATTTAAGTATGATTTAGGGGTTCATTTTAAGCACTAAAAAGAAGTGTGTATGATTTTGCTTCCTTCAAAAAAAATGGCCAAGATCTCCCACAAGAAGAAGAAGAAGAATTAGATGGAATAAGAAGAATATAGACAAGAAGAGGAAGAAGAATTCCAAGTGCTTTGTCCACCTATAAGCTTGAAAAATCTGCAAACACTATGAGATAGATTATGAGTTCCTTTATCTTTTTCATGCTCATGTGGACCTACAAAACCAATTTATACAATCTTACCAATCACAAAAACAAACAAAATTAGCCAAAATTAGCAAATGACATACAAAACTTGACTAAAAAGGCTAATGAAGATGACCCATGCGGGGTCCCACCGTGCGTGCCAAAATGTATATGAGCAATGTTAGTATGCTAATAGAAATCAAATTTAAATAAAGCTTCTACAAACTAAAAAAAATTCATAAACTTCAAGATAGACTAAGATGAGCTCTCAATTGAGAATATGAGCCATTAATGGGCTCTCTCAATGAGAAGCTCTCTTGTTGAGTAGCTTTGTCTAAATAGATAGGATGTATGCTCAAGCTTATGCTTCAAAAAGGGCTTCAAATGGAGTTGGAATTTGGGTGTGAGTGTATGGTTTTGATGTAAAATGGCTTCTTAAAATGGCATTATGACTTTACTTCATGGATTGTGTTATTTTGCAAAGGGGAAGGATCCAATTTATAGGCAAGACGCTTGAGGGATTGAGGGCTAAGATGCAAGGATGGGAAAAAGCTCATGGAGGGCTCAGATTGCATGAGAGGAGAGCACATGGATTGTGCTTCCTTACAGCCAATCAAGGAGTGACACATGTCACAGGGTGAGAGGATGGAGGAAAGGGGAAGGATGAGTCAACAAAGGAGGCTCAAGGGATAAAATCTTCATAAAGACCCTCATAATGACTTGTAAGAGCAATAAAAGGGCTTGTAAGAGTCATTTATGACCTAGTGGACTTCATAAAGTTTTATGGTTGAGATATTTTGAAGAAGATGAGAGGAATTTCGACCTGGGCTTGATTAGGAGGGTTTTAAGCTTGCTTAGGCTTGTGCAAATGATTAGAGGATGGATTAGGATGGTTTAGGATTATCTTAGGGATAGGAAAGTGGATGGCATTTAATGAGGGTGGGTGAAGGAGGAGATATTTGTTAACTTTGGCTTGGGTTAGTAATTCTTAACCCATGTTTAGGGAATGTGACAAGGTTAGGAGGGGATTAGGATTAGGTTTAAAGACATCTTCTAGAAGAGTCTAGACTTTGGATGAGGATAAAGACTTTCTAGAATAGTCTAGAATTTCCTAGGATGAGGATGAAGACTTTCTAGAAGAGTCTAGAACTTCTTAGGATGAGGATAAATTAGATTTTTAGGAAATAAATAAAGTTTTATTTATTTCAAGGGTTTGGGTTGAGGAGATATTTATTAAAACTTTTTTAATAAACATGAAGATTAATATTTAATCTTAATTAAATAATTTGAGTTGGGATTAGGGGTAGGAAATGATGGTATTAGCCTTTAATCAAAATTAAAGAAGGATTTAGAAGATTTTGGAAGAGGTTAGTGGTCTTAAGGAAATTGGCCAAATTTTGGGCAAAAAATAAATTTTTTATTTATTTTGGATTTTTTTGGTCAATTTATTAATTAAATAATTAATAAATAAGGAAATAATGTTTAAATAAGATTTAAACATTTTTGGGAGGGATTCCTTAATTAAATATTTTTAATTAAGATAAAGGGATTTAATGGCATAAAAATTAATTAATTAATTAATTAATGATGATGTCATCAGAACTTTTTCAGAAAATAAAAATACTTTATTTTCTAAAGGTTTTTAGGTGTCTACAATGGCCAAGCAAGATGAAGAAGAAAAAGTAGTAGCGATCGAGTGCAATGAAGACTGAGTGAGTTAGTGGAAACTGAGTGAGATAAAACAATAGTGACCAAGCTACATAGTGATGATAGAGTAGAAGAATATAGTAATGGCTAAGTGTTAGCAAAATAATAGTTTGTGAAAGAATCGAATTGGAGGCCGACATGGTTGAATTTTTAGATTAGTCAAAATGTGTGGATGATAAGGATTGATGACTTGGCATATTTAATGCATGAATTGAGTTTGTTATGCAATCAAAGGAAAGGATTTAAAGAGAAGTTTCAAGAAGTATCAAGAAAGGAGTATAAGGATGAATAATGGATAGATTCAATGGATCTAGCCTAACACTATGATCTATGGTGATGGTTAAGAAACAAAATATCAAAACTACCTATTTAAGGAGGCATAAGAGATATTTTCTAAGGTTTATTAATTGGCGATTGGCGATCTTAAGGAGAACCTATGAAGAACATAGTAGCACAAGACAAGTGAAGAGATTGGTGAAGTGTGATTCCTTGAAGGGATATCAAGTAGATCATTGATGGAGATGTTAATGAAGTCCAATCAATGAACCAACAAATGATTCAAAAGGAGATCTGAATTTGCAAAGTGAGTTGTATTTTATAAATCAAACTTGCTAGTACTTTCTAAACATCATGGTTGTCAAAATCCTTTAATCAAGGTTAACCTAACAGTCATTTTGTAAATCCTTTAGTCAAGATGATATTCTAATGGAATTATCCAAGCCCTCTAATCAAGCCATTCCTAATAGGGAGATTAAATCTTTTAACAGGGTTGCACCTACTAGTGTGCTTTGTAACCTTTAACTGGGTTGGCTCTTAACCGAGCTCACTTAAGAAGAGTGAAAAGTGGTAGCATGTTACTTGGTGGTTTTTCCCAAATTGGGTTTCCATATTAAATGCTATTGTCATATGTATGAATATTATATGTGATGCATGATATTTACTATTTTATTTTATTGTTAGTCAACATATACTAAACATAGAGTTAAGTAATGAACAGAATGTTAAGTTGCTAATGATATGCTATATAGACTAAGTTGTTTAATGAGATTGTATAAGTTGTTTGAAGTTAGTAAAAGTTGAATTGGTACATCTGGACTTGAGGGTAATTGATTCACACCCCATCCTCCCCTGCCCTCTGCCACCCTCCCCCCCCCCCCAATTAATTCTAAAAATATTCTAACAAAGAACTACATACATTATTCCTTCATATGAAGTGTCCAATTAAGCATAACAACATTGAAGATCTAGCAGTGGAATTTAAAGATCCATTCATTTTTCAAGGAAACCATCATTACTTTCTTCATTCCAAGTTCAAAAACTAAAATTAAGAAACATTAAATCATCTTCATGAAAATGTGCAATCTTAATATCCATTTATGAAGGTATTTACAAGGCATATACATTATTTACCTTTATAGCTATTTGTGTGCAATAATAGGTGATGTAGTTATTGGGACTTAATTTAAAAGGTTTGGTATCTACATAATTGACTATCAAACTTTCAAGCAAAACCCTTGGTACTAAATATCCCAATCTTATGCTGCAAACCTTTTGCTACTAAGAACAAAGAAAACCAAGGCATTTTTTACCTAGTAAATCCACTTCAAGTTTGGATCACATTTTGATATAGATTTTAGAGTGTTTCTTTAGTAATTGTAACTTCCTATGTTCTTTCCACCAGTCTATGCTTTCTAAAACAATCTATAGTTGATTATATAGCTTTTATATTGAATCATTGTGTCATTTTATCCATTTCATTCTTAAGCATAACCAACAAAAAATATATTGTCTCACTTAGTGCTTGAAACTAATTCTTCTAGTAGTGCATTATTGGTCATTGTAATTAGACTAATAACTAGAATAATCTCCCACACTTATGGATTAGAGATGCTATTAAGAAACTATCAGACTAATAAAAGATTAATTTACTTATAAAACCAAGGGGTGTAGTTTTCAAATGGTACAACAAAGTGCATGCACTAAGATACTATTAAAACCATACTTATCCTATTTAAAAATGAACTTACAAGAAGTAAAGTACAAGAAAGAAAATGTATTCTAGCTAAAATCTAGAGCATGATTGATTAAAAGAACAAAAAAAAAAAGCTTTGAAATAGTGAGCTACTCTACTTGTCTTGGTTGTAGAAATAGTCACATGTTCTATTTCCTAGTGGTTGGAGGAGAAGTAAAGGTTTTAATAAGCTCTACAAAAATAAGAAATAGAACTATTCACTCATTAAGTGTGTCCTCTTGGATGAGTTAATAAAAAGATATTACTCAAGCTATTGAGACTGAAATATAGCTATCATTTGTGTTCAAAAAAATTAATTACATGTGCTAAACTTGAAAAATAATAACTCTGTTGTTGAATAGTACAAATTACAAACTATATTGAAATCAATATATTTCTATCTCACCCCTTAACCTAAAAGGAGCTTTCAACAACTTATTTATAGAATACTATAGACTAACTAAATCGTATAATGGCTGACCATTTCTAGTGGATCAATTACAATAGATAGTTACATTAAACTTGTGTTGGAGGAATTCTCTCAACAACCAAATAAGTCTTCACATTGAATACAAGTGAGAGCTTTTGATGTAAATTGAAACATCTTCATGTGCTTATCCAAGAATTGTGATTAGTTGGTTGATCTTTATGATTTTATTTACTCCTCTTTTCTCTTGGTAGCTTGAATAGGTCCAAACGGAATTGAAATGTTGGCTCAACTTGTGTTGAGCTATTGCCTCCTTTATTGACTCATCTCTATATGATTGACCTGGTCCTACAATGTAAGTTAAAGTAAAAACATTCACCTCATTCATTATGCATGTCATTCATCAATTTTCCTTTAGACAAAATAGCTATGCATTCAACACATAGTTGTAGAAAAAGAACTTATTTGGTTGTGGGAAATTAATCATACTTTAATTATTCACAAATGTATATGAGTTATATAAAATATAACCAGTTTCAGCATAAGTTTATCTATAACAAGTATTGTTCCAATTAACCATACATAACATAAACATCTATACATAAGTATTTGGACCCATAATATCTTAAAAGAGTCTTTGTGAAACCATACTAAAAAGACTTAAGTCCTAAGTTGATTAACATAAAAGTATATAAACGACAAGCCATAAAATGGCCTCATTAGGCATCTTCCTTTTGAATTGTGCATTAAGAAAATGTGGAAAATCTATTACATCCTTGCAAACATCTTTTCTTTATGTATACTCAATTTATTCCCTAGTCAATTTAGTGATTGATCATTCAACCTTTATTAGGGGCTTATACTTATAAAATCCTAATATTGGTTCCTTGTGCCAATCCAAGAAGAGATTCCTCATCCTTGTATCTCAACGTATGTACCTTCACATTTATTTTAATTTCAAATCTCCTTTTATTATTTTTATTTCCTAATTTTCCTTTTTGTCCCATTTTTCGCTTCTTAGATTTTTATTGTTCTTTCTTCTAATATTTCTCTCTCTTCATCTTTAAGTTCACACTCATATTTTTAAATAGATAAAAAGGTCACTTATACTAGCAAGTCTTCCCTTTGTGAGTTCTCTTGATCTCCTGCTATTAGCTTGAAATGTCCTTCCAAGAGTCTCACCCATTCTTGGTTGTGCTCCTTCTTTTTCATTTCCATTTTCCTCCTATCTAAAAAAAAGTCCACTTCTACGTCCATTTATTTCCCTCTTAAGTCTCAACTACCTTTAGTCCTTTTTTTAATCACAACTTCTTGATGTTGTTCACCTAGCTCTTTATTTAAAAATGTTTTTTTTCTCTAATTTCACTTCTCTCTCCACCTAATTTGTAACTAACTCTTCCATGATTATTTCCTCCACTATTGATCTTTTTATCTAGTGGGTTGACACTCATATTTAATATTTATATGAATGTTTAGTACTGAAATGGGGGTCAATAATTTTTACAATATAAGTTCTATGTGAGATGAGTTCATTAAACAACCATTCAAAATACTAAGCCATTCATTATAAGAGAAAGAGAGGTTTCCAAACATAACTTTCAATATAACCCAAGTTAGATTAGTGAAACCTAAGTAGGATGAAGGGATGTCAATTCTAAACTCAAATTATATCAAGGGAGTATGCAAGAAAGTCCTGTTTCATGCAATGTTCATTGATTTTAGATGTGCAATATGAATGTGAAATTGAACTAATTGATTTAATAACAAGAGTTAGATAGATCTGGGCACTAAATGTTTGCAATCATTAAATATGGAAATAGGTATATGATAAGATTAAAAAGAAAGGATGAGTAAATTAGCTTAAAATATGTAAGGTAATATGTATTTTTAATCTACAAATCATGGATCTAAAACCATGACTATATTTTTTACTGCAAATCTATGACCAAGATAGAAAACCGTATTTTTCCCAAACCTCTGGGTGCACATTGACCTAGAGGAAAAGTGTTTGGATGATTTAAAATATGATGGACATGTTCTTAGGAGAATTTTTAAAAAATGACCCAAGTTTTTTTGAATTCTCTCGATGAATAGTTTTAGGATTTGCAATCACAATTTGGATATTCTACTCCTATGCATAAGAAAAATTAATTTTGTTTGTTGGGGAATGGTTTTCCATGGTAAATCCCTATATTGAGGAACCAACCTTTAAATTAAATTAAATGTACAACATGAAATGAAGTAATACAAATATAAATATTCACCTTTCTTGATGAAACCCTTTCAATTTAAGGATTTTACAATGCGTGTATATTATACATGTTAAATTTGCAATGACGGATGTAGGAAATCTCCACAAATGCAATTGATCTATTAAAAAAAAGATGGATGTAAATGTGCATCAAAGAAGAAGATTATGAATGTCACAATGTAGATCTCCTCTCTTGATGACCAATAAATCACTAGATCTTGAAGAGGAAATGCTCACAAAGGATCCTTGAATTCTTGAAATACTTTAGGGAGTTTTATAACTTGACTTTACTTGTGTGAGTAATTATGTAATTTTCATGTGATGCATAGTAATGAATGGATGTCTTATGCATGCAAAAATGAGGTTCGTAGGCTTCCTTTTATACTAGTTTTTTAGTACAAAAATAAAGCAAGCTAACAAGGTCACCCAATTTTCAAATTTACAATCCCGAGAAACAACAAGTCATTAGACCTAAAGTCCCTAGGGAATAGGTTGACCTATTCTATGGTTATCTTGAGAAGGGATAACCCTAAGGTCTCAGATAATGTGCACATGAAAATGGAAGAAGTGGGACTAAATGGGAGAAAGAGTTGATTGAGCACAAGCCCATCCATGGTTTGTAAGGTCACTAGAGGGTGGGCATTAAAATGTCTTAAATGATGGTTCTTCCAATTTAATATGTACAATGAGTACTTACTAACCTATATTATTCAGGATATAGTCTAGAGAAACCCTTTGACCTACCATAACACTAGTTCATCCTCTCTCTCAACCTTCTAGCATCACATTCCCTAATCAAGTATTATTTAAATTTTTCTTAGTATTTAGGGTAATGGTTTTTAAGTTGACATATATTCTTGCATACATCCTATTGATTCTATACAACAATTTTTTATCAAATTTAAAAATTGTGCCCATCTTGTTTCTTGTAACATATAATGTTTCCACTTCCTATTATTCCAATATAAGGTTATAAAGTCTAATATCTATTAGTATATCATCCATGGATTATTCTAAAGGGTTAAAATTGGTTCACAGTTCTTAATAAAGTGGCCAATTCCTTCCATTGATTATGGTATGTTGTTTAAGATCCATATTTTTATCAATTTTTACAAATTTGCACATCTTATTTTTTATGATCATTTATTTTTCCACATTTTTGTATTCCATTCAAAGATTATAAATTATAATCCAAATTAGGATCTCATCAATGGATTATCCTAGGAGGTTGAAATTTTCTTCCTAATCATCATTGAAGAGTCTAGTTTCATTTTGTGACATTTAGGAACTTTTAGTATGAAATTAAATTAAATAGAGACTTGGGATATATTTACAATTTTTAGATAATACATTTTCATATCTAAAATAGAGGAGCATATTAGAAACTGAGAGGGCAATTTCAATTCAAATTTTTGGCTACACAACTACAATTTGGATTTGGTTATTAGGTTTCTCAAATGAAAAAGAAATATGAGATGAAGAATATTTTAAATATCGGTAGAGTTATGTAATTATGTTTATCTTGTAAAGTGATATTACTTTTGAAATAGCCATTAGTTATCCATATTTTGAATAAATTACCCGCTCTTCTTATAACAACACTTATAACCAAAGAAGTTTCACTATTTGCAAAAAAAGGGGTATTCACTTCAACTTTCTCAACTTTTATAGATTTATATGGAAACTTTTCCAACCACAAAAAGTATCACCATTCATATAATATGAGGAAAATATTATAATTTCATCAGCTTAAGCCCCATCAATTCACTCTTTGTCATTCAAACATTAATATTTTCAAAAAAAGAAACATTATGTCTCACTTTATACCATATTTTTTTTGGAATTTTATATTTTGAAGAATCTATCAATTGATAATAAAAACGCATACACTGCTTTGAAATATTCCATCAACAATTTCTTGGGACCTTGTCTAGCTACCAAATCTCTACTTACTATTGAAAGATAACTTGATATAAATTTATAAGGATGAATTAAATTTTGAAGTAAAATACTATATAGTTTTGAGTGATTATTCTATCTAAATATATTATTAAAAAAAGAATTTTCATATTTAAAATAAAATGTATTTGAAAGTATAATTATTCAAAAATAAGCTAGCAAGTACCAATAAATAAATATGTTTAAAATATTTCAAAAATAAAAGAAAAACAACTATGTGTGTGTGTGTGTGTGTGCGTGTGCGCGTGTGCGCGTGTGCGCATGTGCGTGTGCGTGTGTGTGTGTGTGCGTGTGTGTGTGTGTGTGCGTGTGTGTGTGTGTGTGTGTGTGTGTGCGCGTGTGTGTGTGCGTGTGCGTGTGCGCGTGTGCGCGTGTGCGCGTGTGTGCGTGTGCGTGTGCGTGCATGTGCGCGCGCGCGCGCGCGCGTGTGTGTGTGTGTGTGTGTGTGCGTGTGTGCGTGCGCGTGTGTGCGTGCGCATGCGTGTGCATGTGCATGTGTGTGTGTGCGTGTGCGTGTGCGTGTGCGTGTGCGTGTGCGTGTGCGTGCGCGCGCGCGCGCGCGCGCGCGCGCGTGTGTGTGTGTGTGTGTGTGTGTGTGTGTGTGTGTGTGTGTGTGTGTGTGTGTGTGTGTGTGTGTGTGTGTGTGTGTGTGTTTGTTTGTGTGTGTGTGTGTGTGTGTGTGTGTGTGTGTGTGTGTGTGTGTGTGTGTGTGTGTGTGTGTGTGTGTGTGTGTGAGAGAGAGAGAGAGAGAGAGAGAGATCTTAAAACATCATTAAATTATAATTTTCATATTTAAATAGAATTTATTTTCAATTATTATTGTTCAAGGAGAAAAAACTTAATATATGTCTAGGGTTGGTGAGTTTTTTAATTGGATTTTAAAGATTTAGTGATACTGACCTGCTATACCCTCTAACATTTTAGATGTATAGTTTTCTATTGACTTAACTCTTGCACCTTCTTCTGAGAGAGATCTTAAAATAACATTAAATTATAATTTTCATATTTAAATATAATTTATTTTCAATTATTATTTTTCAAGGAGAAAAATCTCAATATATATTTAGGGTTTGTGAATTTTTATATTGGAGTTTAAAGATTTAGTGATACCGAGCTGTTATACCCTCTAACATTTTAGATGTTGTATCGTTTTCTATTGACATAAGGCTTGCACTTCCTTTTGAGAGAGATCTTAAATTACTATTAAATTATATTTTTCATATTTAAATAGAATTTATTTTCAATTTTCATTGTTCAAGGATAAAAACCTCAATATATGTTTAGGGTTGGTGAGTTTTTAAATTGGAGTTTAAAGATTTAGTGATACAAAGTTGTTATGTCCTCTAACATTTTAGATGTTGTATAGTTTTCTATTGACATAACTCATGTACCTCCTTCTAATGTAAGTGGTGATAAATAAATATGTAACAAATATTTTAAACCAAACCCAAGCTAAGATAACTACATACATTTTACCATTTTATGAAGAAATCAACCACCCTACTCCATTCCGTGGAATATGATAGAAAGTTAAATATAATAAAGAAAGAAACATATATTAAGGATATTTTTTACCACCATATCTGGATTTCAATCGACATGCTCTACATGTTGATCATTTAAAATATCAATCACAATTTGAGGGTCAAACTCACAAATAATCCTCTTGTGAGAGCATCATTTTTGTATAGTGCAAAGAACATCTAATAATCCATTTGGTTATTAAAGTGACAAACCTTATAGGAAGAGAAGAAGATCACAAAATTTTTACTACTATCTATACCAACACCACCCATTTCTACATGTTTAGTATTCCCTCTAGAAGACACACCAATGTTGACTTATAAAACTCTATTAGGAGGAGGGAGATACCTTCTCTATGAGTTTCGTGCTTAACCTTCCTCAATTTTCTTTTAGGTAAAGGGCAAGCTACATTGATGTCTAGATTCAAGTTCATTATCACAACTAGATCACCAAGACCCAAAAGTCCAAGAAAATTACATCTAGAAAGAATAGTTTTCCAACTCTACAAACATTTTCTGTCTAAAAATAATTTGACAATTTTGATTCTTGAGAAATCCTTCTATTCCATTATGATCATAAATTTCAGATGATGAAATTTGGACCAAGAGTCCAAATAACTTACACAAAGGAATATTTGGTTAGAGGACAACTCAAGCACTCCTAAAACTCTACTAAGAAATGGCATGAACAAAAAGTATGATTATGTGCTCCTCACCATAGGTGTTAAATCTCTTTAGCATAAGAACACTGAAAGAATAGATGGGAAACACTTTATTTACTTTTTCTATGAAGGGTGCATCTATATGGGTCTTGGAAGCCTCTCTTCCTTGAATTCTTTGAAGTGAGGCATCTATTTTAGGCAAGCAACCAAAGAAAAATGTTTCACATGTGATAGGAGAAGCTATTAAAAACCTATTGTTGGAAACTACAATTGAAATAATTATTGTATTGTCATTTATGTCAAATCTACTGATGAGACATGTTGCTATCTAATCTGAATGTCATGTCTATTTGATTAGTGAAGAGGATTTGAGAAAGTTGCTCATAAAAAAAGCACCTAGATGAAATGTTGAGTTATGAAAAGGAAGCTACAATGGACATTTGATTAGTTAGAATTTGACAAGACAAAGTGATTGTTTATATCATCTTGATGTTCAAGTCTTTATAGTACAAGTCAACATATATCACTTATGTAAAGCTTGACCAAGTAATGGAGTGCAAGTGTAAGAATTCTCAAGTGATGCTAGTGTCGATTGAGCTCTAATACAAGCCGAGCTATTTTAGTGTTGACCGAGCATCAATATTGATCAATTGATAGAGATGATGTTGAGCCAAACAATCTACAACGGTCAAGAAAATCTAGTAATGACCAAGTGCCAAAACTTAGTAATGGTCGAGTATTAGTATTTTGAATGCGTATGAGGAATCATGATTTCTAGTCAACTTAGTTGACTTCTTGGGACATGGAAACCATGTTGAAGATAAGATTGATGAGTTGGATCATTTAATTTAAGGAGAGGATTAGGTATGATATCTAATGATCAAATTTGATGAGAATTTTCTAGAAATAGAGGAAGATGAACAGATATAATTAACCTAATGAATTGAATCACAAACCCTTAAGATCTACGGTGATCATGATAATGAAAAAATACTAGAATTATCTATTTAAGGAGGTGTAGAGCTGAACTTTAGAGACATGCATAGAGAGAACGAGTGAACGCATGAAGAAGGGTATTTAAGAATAAAGTGTAAGACACAAAGAGAAAGAATAGAGAGTATTTGCATATTTCCAATAAGAGGGAACAAAGATGGTAAAGTTGATAAGTGAATCTAAGAAAGAGGCTTAATTTTTTTGTAAAGAGAAGGATGATTTCTTGAAGGGTTGCCAAGTCAATCAAGAATAGAGGTGACAAGGAAGGCTTATTAGAGAATCAACACATGAATTGAACAAAGGTCTAAAACTGCAAAAGTAAGTTATAATCATATAGATCAAACCCTATAATTTTCTTTCTAATCACTGTAAACAATTTGTATTGAAATCCTTTTAATCAAAGGTTGATCTAACAATCATTGAAGGACTTAACAGTCTATGTAGATCCATTAGCAAGGTGGCATTCTAAATGGAATGATCAAAGTCTTTTAACAAGGCCACTCCTAATAGGGTGATTAAATCCTCTAACCAGGTCACATTTAATAGTGTGTATTATAACCTTTAACAGGGTTGGCTCCTAATGGAGCTCACCTCAAAAGAGTGAAAAATGGTGACATATTGCTTTTGGCTTTTCCCAAATTGGGTTTCCACATTAAATATAGCCTTTAAATCTAGTGTCAAACCCATGTTGAATGTTTTATGGTGATTTACATGTTTACATTCCACAAGTCTATTATCTTAGGATAGTGAACTACTAGTAATTTTTCTTATCAATATATAATAGAGACCCAACTACAATGGAATAAGAAAAATAGATAATGGTTAATGTTTAATTTTTCAAATGGTACTTATGGACCTAAGTAACTGATTCACTCCCCCCCCCCCCCCGCTAGTTATTCTAAACATTCTAACAATTAGTATCAAATCTATTGCTTACAAAGAAAATTTTGAAGGTACTCAAAGCTAAAGATCATGACTCACAAAAGGGAGGCACCAAAGCTAAACAAGGAGAACTTTCCTACATGGAAAATATTGATGAGGCTACATATATCCAATATGAGTGATGCTGCTATAAACTTTGTGGACAATGAATATGTGAAGATAACTTGTGTTCCTCTGACTGCCCAACATCTAAAAGAAAAACAAGAACACAATTAGGAAATGTTGAAAATTGCCCCAACCCTAAGCTATGTCCAGTTTGATCATATAAAAGAATGTGATAGTGCAAAGAAGATGTGGGACAAACTAAAGACCATATATGGAGGAGATGAAAATGTCTTGAGAGAAAAATCAGAGAGCCTAAGAGGTAAATTTGATGAAATGAGAATGATGGAAGGTGAGAAGATAGTACAATATTGCATAAGAGTCAAGGAAGTTGTCAATCTTATTCGAGGTGCAAATGGAGAAATCAAAGATGAAACAATGATAAGAAAGGTATTGAGGAATCTACTCCCTATATATGCCACTAGATTTTCTACAATACAAGAGTTGAGATGTGCTCCAAGTAACACTTTGACTTTAGAAGCTATAATTGGTAGACTTACTACTTTTGAGATGTCTAATTTTGATAACTACACACCTGCTACTATTGAATCTTCTTTCCAAGTCATAGTTGGTTCTTAGCAAAAGAAAAGGCAAACATCTGAAGAGTGATAGTGACATTTCTAATGATGAGCTTAATGAACTAGAAGCACCTATTGCAAAAATATTTGGAAGAGGCAGAGATAAATACAAAAGGAAAATTACCTATTATTTGATTTCCATGCAACAAGGTTGGTCAAATAGCTGCTAGATGTCCTGACAAGGAAGACAATGATGAAAGAAAGGAAAGCAAGTACAAAGGTAGAAGAGATGACCAAGATTACAAGAAGAACAACCTAGTAACGAAGGTAAGAAATCTCATTATATTTTTGAAGAAGAAACTGACACTAAATCTGAGAGTAATGATAATGAAGTTGTCTATGTTGCTATGAAAGAAGATTTTGATGAAGATGAGAAAACTGCTTTAATCTCTTATGTGAATAAAAGTGATAGATGGATAATTGGTAGTGGTTTCTCTAATCATATAGCTATTGATAGAAATAAATTTGAAGATATTGGACCATACAAAGGCGGAAGTGTTAAATTTGGTAATGATATTCCATGTGTTGTGAAAGGTAAAAGAAGTATTCAATTAACTGACAAGATCAAGTGTGACAATATTTATTGGGTAGAAAGACTTAACTATAATCTGTTTAGTGTTTTATAGCTGAACAAATTAGGATACAGAATTGAATTCAATCACAAAAGGGCCAAAATATATTATACTGATGGTAAGCTGATTGGAAGTGGTGATTAGACAAGAGGTAACTTGTTCTATCTAGATTTATCTAATGAGACATGTTTGTTTACACAACAAGAAGATGTTTGGTTATGGAAACAAAAAGGTTATGTCATGTGAACTTTGAAAATTTGATGAACATTAGTAAAATGAATAAAGTAAGAGGGTTGCCAAAACTAAAGAATATTGACAATGCTATGTGTAAATAATGTCAATTGGGAAAAATTACCAAGTCTAGTTTCAAGAGAAAAACATACAAATCTAATGATATTCTAGAATTGGTTCATATTGACCTTTGTGGACCTAGTAATGTTCAAAGCTATTATAGAGATAAGTATTTTATTCTATTTATTGATGAATATTCTAGGATGATGACTATGATTTTCTCAAAGATAAATCTAATTTTTTTCAATTAATTAAGTAGTATTTGCCCAGAGTTGAAAAAGAAATAGGGAAGAGTCTGAAGTGTCTAAGATCTAACAGAGGTGGTGAATTATTTCCAATGAGTTCAATACATTCTATAATGACATGGGAATTAAAAGATAGACATGAGCACCAAGGACCCCTCCTTAGAATGGAATAGTTGAAAAAGAAATAGATCAGTAATGGATTTTGCAAGAATATTGATGATGGAGAAGAATGTATCACAGAAATATTAGAGAGAAACTATTAGTACTAATGTCTATACCTTAAATAGAGTACAAGTCAAGAAAGGTATAAATGCTACACCTTTTGAACTATGGTATGGATATGCTCCTAATATGAAATATTCCAAAGTATTTGGAAGAAAATATTATAAATTTAAAGATAATAGGAATAGAAAACTTGATCCAAAGAGTTATGAAGGTATATCCCTAGGATATTCCACTAAGAGTAAAGCATATAAGTGTTTGAACTCTAACACTAGCAAAGTTGTGGAAAGTGTAAATGTGAAAGTTGATGAATCTGTAGAAAGAAATAATATTGAATGTAAGGAAGAACCTAAAGATTATAGTACATTCATTTATGTGGATGATGGTGCTCCCAACACTCCTACTAAACAAGCAAGCCAAATTGTAGCTTTCTAGCAGATAGGAAATGACAAAGTGCGAAAATAGGTTGTTGAGCAACAGATAGTGTCTGTCGAGCAACAAGAAGAAGATGTTGAGTCACAAACAAACAATGCCAAGCACTAGACAGACAATGTCAAGCATACAAAACTTGAACCTGAACCTGAACAAGAAAGAGATAATGAACTTGAGATTACTTTTTAAGATGAACCTATTGAAGAATGGAGAAGAAGACCACCTGTGCTAGCCTATAATTTAATGAACAAGTGAGAACAATTTGTGGATCTTCTTCTTTGTCACAAAGTCTTGCCAACCTTAAAAGAAATGAAAAGTTGGTGATATTGATTTCTGCTATGTTAAAGAAGACATCATAAACCTAATCAAATCATTGGAGATGTAGAATCTGGTGTTGTGACAAGAAAGAAACTAAGAGATGATACATATTTACTCTGTGAATTTGAGCCCAAATCAGTGAAAGATGCCGTAGAAAATGAAGATTGGATTTAGGCAATGAATGAGTAAATTGAACAGATTGAGAAAAATAATACTTGTACCCTAGTACCAAGACCAAAGGATAAAAATGTTATTGGAACAAAGTGGTTTTTGAGAATAAGCTAAATGAAAATGGTGAAGTTATAAGGAATAAAGCAAGATTAGTATGCAAAGGATATGCTCAAGAAGAAAGATTTGACTATGGAGAAACGTTTTCTCATATAGCAAGATTGGAAGGAGTTAGAACTATGCTTACATATTTAGCATACATGAATTTCAAAGTATATCAGATGGATGTCAAATTTTCATTTCTGAATGGTATACTTGAGGAAGAAGTGTACATAGAACAACCTAAAGGATTTGTGGATCCCGAGAAGAAGAATATGGTATGTAAATTGAGAAAAGCTCTATATGGATTGAAAAAAGCCCCAAGAGAATGGTATGAAATCTTACATAACTATTTCACAAAGATTGGTTTTGAGAGGACCAATGATAACAATAATCTATACTTGAAGACTAGTAAAAATAATGAGGTACTTCTATCTAATTTTTTTGTTGATGGAATTATGTTTGGAGAAAAGGAAGCATTATGTAAGTCATTTGCTGATGAAATGAAGAAGGATTTTGAGATGTCTATGTTTGGTGAAATCAAATTTTTTTTGTCTTGCAAGTATGTCAAATGAAGTTTGGTATTTTCATTACCCAATCCAAATATATCAAGGAGATACTAAAAACTTTTAGAATGGAAGAATCAAGACTAGTGAGCACACCTATGTCTACAAGACATAAATTATCTAAGAATGATGAATCTGCTTATGTGAACCAAACACTATATAGATCCATGATTAGAAATTGTAATATCTTGTTCATAGTAGACCTGATATTCTATTAGCAATTGGGATAGTTGCTAGAATTTTAGAAAATCCTAAGGATACTCACATAATGGAAATGAAAAGGATATTGAGATATCTATAAAAGGTACAGGAGATTATGGATTGTATTGCAAAGGAGTAATAGGTTTGAATTGAGGGTATTCACTAACTTTGATTGGGCAAGAAATATTGATGATAGATAAAACACTAGTGGAGGTGCACTCTTTCTAGGAAACAGATTGGTGTCATGGACAAGCAAGAAACATAATTGTATTTCCCAATCAATAGTTGAGATTGAGTATGTGGTTATTGAATTGAACTATTCAAAAATTGTGTGGATCAAGCAATTGCTAAAGGGAATGAAAGAAGAAATTATAGATCCAATGGTTATCTATTATGATAACACAAGTGCTATCAACACATCAAAGAATCTAGTGATGCACACTAAAACAAAGCACATTGCTATCAAGTATCACTACTTAAGAGAAATAGTTAATGACAAAGAAGTGGAGTTAGAATATGTCCATACCAAAGAAAAAATTGTAGAAATATTCACTAAAGTCTTACCTAAAGATTCTCATAAATATCTTAAAGGTAAATTAGGGGTAATTCCCCTAAGGAAAAAAACTTAAGGAGAAAATGTGCACTACATCAAATACACTAATCAAAATACCTTACACATTGATGAAAATAGTTCTACTTTAGGAAATGACTAAGGTAGTCAAGTCTAGTGAAGAAGTAGAACATCATAATAGATCGGTTATAAACAAATGACAAAATTTATTCAAACATGCAAATATCTACATTATCAACATATATGAAGTGAAGCCAAGAAGGCTAGTGTCTTTTCCTTTTTTGTCAAAGAGGGAGAGATGAACTAGAAGTGGAAAGAAATAAACCTCAGAAAGCAAGTCTTGTGTGTGTGAGAGAGAGAAAGAGAGAGAGAGATACCATAGAAGGACAAAATTATGAAAGAGGGAGATATTTTTAGAGGAGTTGTGGAGATGAGAGTCAAAATGAAACTAAGGATATTATTTTATGACTCGTATAAGTGAAATATTTTGGATTTCACGGTAACCAAGAGGGAGATTATATTCCTATAGAATAATATTGCAAGGTGTTGCCATCAATGCCAAAGAGGGAGATTGTTGGAAACTATAATGGAAAAGATTGTTGTATTGTCATTGATGTCAAATCTATTGATAAGACATGTTGTTATCTAATCTAGATGTCATGTCTATTTGATTGGTGAAGAGGATATGAGAAATTTTCTCATAAAAAAAGCATCTAAAGGAAAGGTTGAGTTATGAAAAGGAAGCTATAATAGACATTTGATCAATTAGACTTTGACAAGATAAAGTGATTTTTTATATCATGTTGATGTTCAAATATTTAGAATACAAGTCAAGATATATCACTTATGTAAAGCTTGACTGAGCTATGGAGTGAAAGAGTAAGGATTGTTACATGATGCTAGTGTCGACTAAGCTCCAGTACAAGTTGAGCAATTTTAGTGTTGGTCAAGCATTAGTATCGACCAAGCGATAGAGATGATGTTGAGCCAGAATATCAAACCCTACTATTTTCTTTCTAATCATTGTAAATAGTTTGTATAGAAATCATTTTAATCAAAGGTTGACCTAATATTCATTGAAGGACTTAACACTCTATGTAAATCCTTTGGCAAGGTGACATTCTAAATGGAATTATCAAAGTCCTCTAACAAGGCCACTCCTAATAGGGTTATTAAATCCTCTAACCAAGTCACATTTAATAGTGTGTATTTTAACCTTTGATAGGGTTGGCTCCTAATAGAGCTCACTTCAAAAGAGTGAAAAATGGTGACTTGTTGCTGGTGGTTTTTCCCAAATTGGGATTCCACATTAAATCCTTGTGTCAAACTTGTGTTAAATGTTTTATGGTGATTTACATGTTTATATTTAGCAAGTCTATTATCTTAAGATATTGAACTACTAGTAACTTTGTTTATCAGTATACAGTAGAGGTTGGACTACAACAAGATAAGAAGAATAGATAATGTTTAATGTTTGACTGTTCAAATGGTAGTTATGGACCTTGAGTAACTAATTCTCCCCCGCACCCCCCCCCCCCCCCACCTCTCAGTTATTCTAAACATTCTAACACCTATTTCTACTAAGGAACACGTCCCCTTCCATGCAACATTGTTCAACTCTTGATAACTAAAGATAGCTATAAGTATTCTCTTTGTGTTATGATCCCAAGTACAAATGTCTTAATGTTGAAGAGAATTATACAATGTATTAGCTAAAATATTAGTAAGATCTTGATGATTCTCTTTAATTCTACCATGTGGCCAATTCTATGAGCTCTTCTAAAAAGTCACTTGAATAGACCCCTTAATAATAATAGATTTTAAATCAACCACCCTACACGAACCAACTACAACAAAAATATCATGAAGGAGTTGAAGGTGCGAGAACTAAGAGACAATAGAGGAATGACCATCCCAATAATAATGAAAGAACCAAGCATTTGATCCTCTATTAAAAATCCAAATAAGAAACATTTTGACTAGTTTTGGCCATTTGTTTTAGAGTATTCTATATCATGGAATGCCTTCCTAACAATTTGCATCATGGCATTATCAAATCTTCTCACATACTATTGGGTGATAATTTGACCACAATCTTGATCTTGTCAAGTGCACAATCTCTAATATAACTTGGTTACAAGAACTTGACACATTAATCTAGAAAGCCTCATATCAAGACCCCCTCTTTATTCAATTTACAAACAAACTCCCATCTACCTAGGATCCATCTATAAATAAGGGAGATTACCTTGCCAATAAAATTAGAATGTGAGAGTATCAAATTTGTTCACAAAATTGAAGGAGATACCTACATAGAAATTGTGTAAATAGGAAAAGCATTAACCACTAAATTTAGAAAGGCTACTCTTCCAGTTGATGAAAGCCATTCATAAGTCTAGTGGCTAACCCTCTTATTAAAGTTGTCCAAAATTTCATTCCAAAACTCCCCATTTTTTAGCACTCTACACCAATTAAAATCCCAAGGTAAACCAGATGAAGGAATACAATAAGAAATATGAGGATATGAGTAATGATATTTTGAATAAACCAAGGAGTATTAAAGAAATAAATAAAATACTTATTCTCATTAATATTATCCATGACGTAGCCAAATAAGTATCAAAAGTTTTCCCAAATTCAATTGTCTCATTGATTCTAGACCTCTCTACCAAAGTAGTATCATCCACAAATTGCAAGTAAGAATAGAGAAGCAACTTATTACACCTACTCCACACTTTATTTTTATTTTTTTTAGCTCATAAGTTGGAGAGAAGTTGTTTGAAAGAAACTTGAGTTGGATATTTAGCAACAACTTTTTTTTTATTCTTTAAAAGAATATTTCTAAGATTGTGAGTTTCAGAAAAACAAGAAGTGATTTTATATATGATTTAAAGTCTAAGAAAGAAAGAAAACATTCTTTTCTTGAATGATAAGTAAATAAAATGGGCTCTATATATGTAAGATTGCATTAGAAAACTTGTATTGGATTGGAATCTATTGTATTCTCGAATAGGAAAGTTGTTGTTAGGATGAATAGAAGATCCAACAGTTGCAAGTTTTTCCCCAAGCTAGGGTTTCCTAGGTATATCTGTGTTATTGTCTATATCTTCTATTATTTTGCTTCAGCTATTTTCTTATGTTAATTAACCTAGAGTATTAATTATTATAAACCAAATTAAGTTTCTTTCTATGAATTTATTATGCAATTGATCTACAACTAGGTTATAAGTATTTAACATAGTATTAGAGCTATGAACTCTTAATACAAAGCCAAGATCTATGACATGGATTACAGAAGAAGAAAAAGTTGTCTTTGGTTTCTTTCATGTCTATGAAAACCAATGATTGAGTAAAGATAGGTTGCAACGTGGCTACAACAATCTTTCTATGGCATAGGGTTTGCCTATTGTAGATCTAAGGAGAAAGGATGAGTTGCATGGAGACATTGAGGGAGAGATTTTCTTGAGGAAGAGATTTCCTCAATATTTTGAGAGGAAGAGAGTTCCTTGGATATCGAAAGGAAGAGATTTTTTGGAGATATAAAGAGAAAGGAAGAAATTTCCTAAAAAAATTGTGTGGAAGAGATTTCCAAAAAAAATTAGGGAAGAAGGGAGAAAGAAATTTTCAATGAGGGAAGTGAAGGAAATTATTCTTGTGGATAGAAATTGCTATACTGTCAGCTATAAATTTTTCAAATTCTTTCTAACACGATTTTTAGCACAAGTTTTTGTGTGCAAATTCAGTTAGAGTTATTTTCTTAGTAGAGAGAGGATTGCGAGGGTGATGTTATTTTTTTATAACTTCTATGGAAATATCAAAGTTTATTATTGCTCTTGAAGTTGGATAGAAGGCGCAGTTGTAGGTTTTCTTCATCAGAAATTGAGTGAAGAACTAGATAGAAGAGATCTAGTACTTTCCTATTGGCTAACAGATAGCAAATCCACTAAAAAAGCTTTGGTGAACAATAAGTTTGTATTCTTCATAGATAAGTTGGGTGTTGTACATAACACCTTCCTCACTAAAAGGGAGCATTAGTTTTTTGCTATTTATTTCAGAAGGTGGAGAGAAGTTGTTTTAAAGAAACTTGAGTTGGATATTTAGCAAAAACTTTGTTTTTATTCTTTAAGAGAATATTTTAAGTTTGTGAGTTTGAGAAAAACAAGTAGTGTTTTTATATATGATTTAAAGCCCAAGAAAGAAAACAAAAAAAATAAAGCTTTCAAGCTAAGTAAAGCAACTGGGATCTATATATGTAAGATTGCAATAGCAAACTTTTATTGGATTGGATTCTATTGTATTTTAGAAGAGGAAAGTTTGTTGTTAGGTTGAATAGAAGATCCAATATGTGCATTTTTTTCCCCAAGCTGGGGTTTCCTGGGTATATCTGTGTTGTTGTTTATATCTAATTGGCTTATGTTATTTTTCTTCCGCTAATTTCTTATGTTAATTAACCTAGAGTATTAATTGCTATAAATCAAATTGAGTTTCTTTATGTGAACTTATTGTGCAATCAATCTATAACTAGGCTATAAGTATTTAACATGGTATTAGAGCTATGAAATCTAGATACAAAGCCAAGATCTATGACACAGATTATAGAAGGAAAAAAAGGTTTTCTTTGGTTTCTTTTATGGCTATGGCAACCAGTTATTGAGTAAAGATAGGTTGCATGGTGGCTACAAAAATCATTCTCTGGCATAGGATTTGCATGTTGTAGATCCGAGGAGAAATGATGAGTTATGTGGAGACATTGAGGAAGAGATTTTCTTAATGAAGAGATTTTCTCAATATTTTGAGAGGAAGAGAGTTCCCTAGATATCAAAAGGAAGAGATTTCCTGGAGATATAAAGAGAGAGGAAGAGATTTCCTGAATAAATTGTGTGGAAGAAATTTCCAAGAAAAACTGGGGAAGAAGGGAGAGAGAAAATTCTAGTGAGGGAAGTTGAGGCAATTATTCTTGCGAATGAAAATTTCTATACTTTCAGCTATGAATTTTTTAGATTCTTCTCAAGCAATTTTTAGCACAAGTTTTTGTGTGCACATTTAGTGAGAGTTATTTTCTTAGCAAAGAAAGGATTGTGAGGCTGAAGTTATTTTTGTATAACTGCTAGGGAAATCTTGTAATCTATTATTGCTCTTGAAGCTAGATAGAAGGTGCAATTGTAGGTTTTCTTCATCAAAGATTGAGCGAAGAATTCGATAGAAATGCTCCATTACTTTCCTATTGGCTAACAGATAGCAGATATACTAACAAAGCTTCGGTGAAGAATAAGTTTGTATTCTTCAGAGATAAGTTGGGTGTTGTACAAAACACCTTCTTCACTAAGAGGGAGTGTTAGCTTTTTGTTGTTTAGCTTAGAAGGTGGAGAGAAGTTGTTTTAAAGCAACTTGAGGTGGATATTTAGCAATAGCTTTGTTTTTATTCTTTAAAAAAATATTTCTAAGTTTGTGAGTTTGAGAAAAATAAGAAGTGATTTTGTATATGATTTAAATCCTAAGAAAGAAAGAAAAAAAAAATTCTTGCAAGCTAAGTAAATCAACTAGGCTCTATATATGTAAGATTATAGTAGCAAACTTGTATTGGATTGGATTCTATTGTATTTTAGAAGAGGAAATTTTTTTGTTAGGTTGAATAGAAGATCCAAGAGTTGCATTTTTTTCCCCAAGCTGAGGTTTCCTACGTATATCTATGCTATTATCTATATCTGATTGGCTTTTTTACATTTTTCTTCTGCTACTTTCTTCTATTAATTAACCTAGAGTATTAACTATTATAAATCAAATTAAGTTTCTTTTTGTTAATTTATTATGCAATTGATCTGTAACTAGACTATAAGTATTCAACATGGTAGCAAAGCTATGAATTCTAAATGCAAAGCCAAGATCTATGACATAGATTACAAAAGAAGAATAAAAACTATCTTAGGTTTCTTTTATGGCTATGGCAACCAATGATCGAGTAAAGATAGGTTGTAGGTGCTGGAATTAACTTATTATTGCCATTAGTGACAACACTTATCTATATCAGTATAGCTACCAAGCTCAGTACTCAGTTTCCTACACTCACCAAGCTTCACAGTTTACACTGAGCATTCAGTGGTTACCTTATAGGTTCATCACTTAAGTAGTTCATACCGGGCTTCGCAGTTCACACCAAGCATTCTAGTGTTAACCGAGCTTTACAGTTCACACCGAGTATTCCAGTGTTTACCAACTGATGGAAGCGCAGTATTTATCGAGTAATGTAAGTGCAATGTTTACCGAGTGATGGAAGCGTAGTGTTTACCGAGTAATGAAAGTGCAGTGTTTACCGAGTGATGGAAGCACAATGTTTACCAAGTAATGAAAGTGTAGTGTTTACTGAGTGAAAGCAAGGTAAACAAAGGATTTAGTTTTTACTGAGTGATACTATATCTACCAAGTCTCAAATGGTTACCGAGTTCAGAACTACATCAAGTGATTAGTATGGACTGAGCCTTCACTTCTATTGAGTGCATGACGATGCCGAGTAATGTAGTGGATGTCGAGTATCAAAAGGTCATCGAGTCAGTTTAGTAAACCTGAGTTATTTATTGTTTGGTCGACTCAATAATATTTTGTTCACTTGTGTTTTGGCCGACCTTGCAATTGTAGTTATTGGAATGGTATATATGTAATGTATAATATCATTTACAATTAATGGATAAGAGTACTAAGAGAGGCATGTAATGTTTTGAAGTGAAAATGTGAATCAACATAAGAGCAAAATATTCAAAAAGGTCTAAAAGGAGCAGTAAAGATTCATCAGTCACAAGAGGTGATCTATACTTCAAGGATCTAATCAGAAAATCAAGTTTGTAAGTAGATCCACTATTTCATCCTAATAGGTGAATCAATTTTGTAAATCCTTTAACTGGGTAGACTTAATATTCTTTGTATAAATCTCCTAACAGAGTGCATACTTCAGTGTATGTTTGTAAATCCTCTAACAAGGTGGACCTAGCAGTCCTTTGTACTCCTAACAGGGAAGATCACCAGAAGTGGTCAATTTAAGCCTTAATAGGCCAAATTCATACTGTAGTAATGAAGTTTTGTGGGTATCATCCCCACCCTAGTTTTACTTTCTATTTGGAAGGTTTATGGGTCACCAAATCACTGTGTAAATGTGTTATAAATGTTTGTTCTCTCATAAATGCAGTAGATTAGATGAATGAATTGAGAAAAGTATATATGATTAAAGTGCTAAATTATTTTAAAGTTTTGAAGTTACTGATTCACCCCTTCCCTCTCAGTAACATATCATATCTTGAATATTTCCAAAAATTGGTATTAGAGCATTTTGGTTCTAAGGACAAAGCTTGACAGCTTGAGCAAAGATCAAGGACAATGGAGATATTCAAACTTGACAAAGCTATTGAAAATGAAAAGTTAGATTTGGAAATGGCCATGGCTCAACTCAAAGAAACAAAGGAGCATCTTTCTCAATCCCTGAAGAGAAGGAAGGAACTTGCAAGACAAATGAATGACCATCAGTATGTTGAAGAAAATATTGAAGCCCTTTTACCATCAAGCAGTTCAGATGAAGCTAATGAGGCAATTAAGGAACTCCTAGCAAAGAATGGTTCTCTGCAGGAAGAAGCAAGAAAGCTTAAAAGAGAACAAGAAATCCAATCAATTAGGCTATGTGAAGTTTTTGAATAGAGAAATAAGGCAAATGAAGACTTAGAGGCAAGAAATAATCAATTCCTTTAGCATGGAGATCTTGTGGATCAACTATCTAATGCAAATAAAGAAATTATGAATCTGAGATATGAAAATGAAAGCCTGAGGAATGATTTAATCATTGAAAGACAAATCAATGAAAGCTTAAAAAGCGACTTGAGATCTAAAAGACAAATCAATGAAATTTTGGAGAATGAATTGATCACTGAAAGGAAAATCAATGAGAGAATGATGAAATCTCAAGCAGACATGACTCAATTAAATCAACAAAGTGAGCAAAATCTTCATAGACAAAAAGGTAAATCTGGACTTGATTATAAGGAAGAAGGTGAAACCTCCAAACAAGGTGCCCAAAGGAATTAAAGACCTACTTTCAATCACTATGGTAAGTTAGTTCATACATCAAACAAATGTTGGAGTAATGGAAAAGCTAAATTAAATGGTAAATGCTACAATTGCAGTCAGCATGGTCACAAAGCCAATGAATGCAAGGAGAAACCAAAATTTGAAGGCAATTGTCACAAATGTAAGAAGCATGGTCACAAGGCATTCCAATGCAGATCCAAATCATTCAATCCAGCTGAACAACTTGTTAAAGCAATATTTGGATGGGACTATAATACTTGGTGTAGATGTCATTATTGTGGAGAATATGGACATATTGGTATAAACTGTGCAAGAGATCACCTAAGGAAGAAGGACACTATTGTAAGGTGTTATACATGCACTAAGCTTGGACATATAGCTAAAAACTGCATGAACATAGGAAGAGTCGAAGATGAAAAGAAAACTAAAGCTGATAACATTCAAAAGCAAATGAGGCAACAGTGTATTCCAAAATCTACCGAGCAAGATAGTTCAAATGATGGCAATGCCACTCAAGAAGTGAGAGACTCCATCAATTCCAATTAGATCCATAAATAAGGATATGGAACTGCATTTTCTAAGTAATATCTCAAGAAGTTCCAATCCAAAATAAAAGAAAGAAAAATGATCAAATCACTATTCTAGATACACAAGGATCAAAGAAAGCGTATCTTTTGCCGAGTTGCATCTACTGAGGAAAGTCGGTTGAAAACCTTACCAAGCTAGGTCAGGAGTAACTAAAAGTTTTGTTTAATCATCGAGTTGCAAGCTTCTATTGAGCAAGCGAATGACAACCTATCAAGCACTATGTCATCTCAGCTACCTTCGTACCAAGCATTAATGATCAAATTTTCATCAAAAGGGCAGAATTTGATTTCATTCTTCATCGTGATTTCAGATTAAAGAAATTTTCAGGTTTAATTCAAGAAATTTTGAGGGATTCCAAGAGATTTTCTAGCGAAAGGTTTGTTCAAAAAGTTTCTATCTTTTACCAAGCATCAATGGGATCCAGGAGCAGCAGTAGCACCAAGGCAAAGAAGGGTTCAAAAATGCTGGTAAAGGGTACATAATGGAAAGCGCCCAACTTCAAAATTGTTCCGACTGTTACAGAATCACTTGACCCTAATGGTGCTCAATGTCAAATTCCACCAAAGGTACTCCTTATAAATGATATTCGTACACATTTTAAATGTTATGTTCAAGAGATTAGAAACCTAGAGATGGACAATGCCCTAAGAGAAATGAGTGCTGATGGCTCTTTGAAACCAAGCATAAGAATCTTGAAACCAAAGGCTTGAGTCATATCTTGCATATGCCAAGAAGCTTCCAAACCAAGTGGATTAGGTATATTTTGAGTCGGGTGCACAATGGGCAACTATGGTTAGAGTAGCCAGTGTTAATCACAAAGAAGATGATTCACAAAATCACGAGTCTCCCTATGCTCAACAAAGTGAAGGTTACCAAAACCCTAGGACGGGATGAGTTATAGAAGCAAAACCTAGCTGAATGGGATGGTAGAGGTTTGAAGGTTAGCACTATATCTGATGTTGAACTAAGATTTGGCACTCATGTCATTACCCACAAAATCTATAGCTCTAGTCGACTGAACAGTGTACCCTATGAGGCTATGGATTTGGCCTTCAAAATTGTAAAGAAGAGCCTTGAATTTGACCTGTTGGAATTACTATTGAAACAATTAAACAAGAACATGGATAGTATAAGGACTTCAAAGAACAATCCCTATAAATTTGGTTCTCTATTGACTTGTTTATTCTTCTATATTCAAAAATTCTTTTCATCTAAAGGAACTGTAGTATGGAGAAAAGATATTCCCATTCTTTATTAGATAAATGAGTCTATAGCAGAAATGGGTGAAAATTGTGATAGCATCATGGATAATTATTTTGAAGATTTCAAGAAAAGGATGAATAATACGTTCTAAATTCCAGCAAAATTGGTTGAAGACTACAAAGATGATGTATGCTTCATGGTTGAAAAGTTTTATTTGTACATCTAGACCTTGAATAACTTATTCACCCCCCCTCTCAGTTATTCTAAAAGAATTCCAACAATTGGTATCAGAGCCATCTTCTTAAGAGGATTAGTTTTAAGGTACTAGAAGCACAAAGATCAAGATGTCAAAAAGAGAAGTACCCAATCTCAACAGAGATAAAAATCAAGATGTCTTAACAGTGCAAAGAAGATGTGGGATGCTCTAGACACCATGTGGGAGGAGACAAAAATGTTCAAAGAGCCAAGCCAGATAGTCTTAGAGGTAAGTTTGATGACATGAGAATGGAAGAAGGTGATAATATTGTTCAATATGTTGCTAGGATAAAAGAATTTGTTTGTGCAATAAAAGGTGCTAATGATAAAATAGATGATGATATTGTGCTAAGAAAAGTCTTAAGGACATTATTTCCTATTTATACCATTAGAGTTTTTGCAATCCAAGAGTTAAGATGTATACCAGGAAATGATCTAACCCTTGAAGCTCTGGTAGGTAGACTCACTACTTTTGAGCTATCTAATTTTGACAACTACAAACCAGAGAGTATTGAATCAGCTTTCAAAGAAAAATTGTTATTAAAGGATTTTGAGGAGGTAAACTAGAAGAAGAAGAAAGGAAAGACAAAATATGCATCCAGTGATAGCAACACAAATGAGGAAGACATTGAACAATTGGAAGCATTGCTAGCAAGAAGATTTCATAGAGGGAAAGGCAAGTTCAAAGGTAAGGTACCCATCATTTGTTTCAATTGCAATGAAGTTGGTCATATTGCTACAAGATGTACAGAGAAGAAGAAATTTAGAGAAGGAAACAAGCACAAAAACAGAAGAGAGGATGATAGCAGAGACTACAAAGACAAAGACAAGAAGTCATACTACATTATTGTTGAACATGATTCTAATGAACATGATGATGACGTAGTATATGTTGCAATGAAGGACAAATCTGACGAGGATGAGGAAACTGCACTTGTGACTTGTATGAACAAGAATGATAAATGGATCATTGACAGTGGATGCTCATATCACATGACTGGAGACAAAAGTAAGCTCATTACCTTAACTTGTTATGATGGAAATAGTGTAAGGTTTGGTAATGATGCACCATGTTTGATAAAAGGAAAAGGGTCAATCAAACTCACAAACAAGATTTCATGTGACAATGCTTACTATGTTGAAGGATTGAATTATAACTTGTTAAGTGTGTCCCAATTGAATAATTTGGGATGTAAAATTGAGTTTAAAAACAAAACTACCAAGATATATGACACAAATGGAAACTTGATTCAAAAAGGTGATCAAACTAGAAGTAATCTGTTCTATCTGGATATAGAAGATGTGACTTGTCTTATTGCAAAATCTGATGATGTATGGCTTTGGCACAAGAGATTATATCATGTTAATTTTGATAATCTAATTAGTATCAATAGCATGAAAAGAGTTAGAGGTTTTCCTAAGTTGAAGAAACTTGATAATGTAATATGAAAACAATGTTAGCTAGGCAAGATGACAAAGTCAAGCTTTAAGAGTAAAGCTTATACCTCTAAAGAAATACTAGAAATTGTTCATACTAACTTGTGTTGACTTATTGAAGTGCAAAGCTACAAAGGAGATAAGTACATAATGCTATTTGTTGATGATTACTCTAAGATGATGTCATTCATGTTTCTAAAATAAAAATTAGATGCTTTTCAAATGTTTAAGTGGTATTTGTCAAGAGTTGAAAAAGAAACAAGTAAAAGTCTAAAATGATTGAGATCAAATAGAGCAGGAGAATTCACTTCAAATGAGTTTGATATGTTCTGTAATGATAGAGGAATCAAAAGATAGACGTCTGCACCTAGGAACCCTCCACAAAATGGAATTGCTGAAAGAAGAAACAAGTCTATAATGGACTGTGCCATAACACTTATGATGGAGAAGAATGTTGCTCTGAAATACTAGAGAGAAGTTGTAAGTATTGTTGTATATACCTTGAATCATGTGCAAGTCAAGAAAGGTACTCATTCAACACCTTTTGAAGTATGGTATGGATATCCACCTAATGTGAAATACTTTAAGGTATTTGGAAGCAAATTTATATTCTTAAAGATGTTAGGAGTGGAAAGTTTGACGCAAAAAGTGAGAGGGTATATTCCTTGGTTACTCCAAAAGAAGTAAATCTTACAAGTGTTTGACTACTAACACTAACAAAATTGTGGAAAGAGAAAATGTGAATTTTAATGAGTTTATAGAAGTACATGAAGCTGAACCTACAAAGGAACCAGAAGAATACAAATCATTTGAATACTTCTATGAAGGAATGCCTATTGAAGAAGATGCTACAAATCAAGTTGCAAACCAACAACAAGTCTCAATAAATTTTGAGTCACAACCTATGAATGTTGAGTTACATTCAAGAATTGAGTTGCAGAATGAAGAAAATGTGCATTCTAATTTGGAGATTAGCATACATGAAAGAGATGTTGAAATACCTGACAGAGATGTACAGTGACATTGAAGTGGAGAGACAAAATGTAGTTACAAGAACCAAGCCAAGATTGCCCAAATATGTCAAAAGACATCATCCTGTAGATCAAATCATTGGAGACAAAGATGCAAAGCCAATGACAAGAAATAGATTGAGAAGTGAATCATGTTCGTTAAGCATGAAGGAAACTAAGACAATGAAAGATGCATTGGAAGATGATGATTGGTACAAGGCAATGGCAGAAGAAATTTGGCAAATAGAGAAGAACAAGACATGGAGTCTAGTTCCTAGACTAGAAGACAAGAATGTGATTGGCACCAAATGGGTATTCATAAACAAGCTAGATGAGAATGGTGAAGTGACAAGGAACAAAGCAAGACTAGTTTGCAAAGGATATGAACAAGAAGAAGAAATTGACTATGGTGAGACATTTTCTCCTATTGCAAGAATTGAAGGAGTGAGAATGTTGCTTTCTTATGCTACATTCAAAGGTTTCAAAGTTTATCAGATGGATGTCAAGTCTGCATTTTTGAATGGCATACCAGAAGAATTCATCTACATTGAATAGCCAAAAGAATTTGTTGCTAAAAATAACAAGAACATGGTATGTAGACTACGCAAAGCCTTATATGGATTGAACAAGCACCAAGAGCATGGTATGAGAGACTTCATACTTATCTTGTGAAGATTGGATTTGAAAGGACTAATGATAACAACAATTTGTACATGAAGACAGATAAGGACAAATGTATACCATTATCTGAAATATTTGTTGAGACATTTTCCCCTATTGCAAGAATGGAAGGAGTGAGAATGTTTCTTGCTTATGTTGCATTCAAAGGTTTCAAAGTTTATCAGGATGTCAAGTCTGCATTTTTGAATGGCATACCAGAAGAAGTCATCTACATAGAATAGCCAAAAGAATTTGTTGATGAAAATAACAAGAACATGGTATGTAGACTACACAAAGCCTTATATGGGTTGAACAAGCACCAAGAGCATGGTATAAGAGACTTCATACTTATCTTGTGAAGATTGGATTTGAAAGGACTAATGATAACAACAATTTGTACATGAAGACAGATAAGGACAAATGTATACCATTATCTAAAATATTTGTTGAGACATTTTCCCCTATTGCAAGAATGGAAGGAGTGAGAATGTTGCTTGCTTATGCTGCATTCAAAGGTTTCAAAGTTTATCAAATGGATGTCAAGTCTGCATTTTTGAATGGCATACCAGAATAAGTCATCTACATAGAATAGCCAAATGAATTTGTTGATAAAAATAACAAGAACATGGTATGTAGACTACACAAAGCCTTATATGAATTGAACAAGCACCAAGAGAATGGTATGATAGAATTCATACTTATCTTGTGAAGATTGGATTTGAAAGGACTAATGATAACAACAATTTGTACATGAAGATAGATAAGGACAAATGTATACCATTATCTGAAATATTTGTTGATGATATCATATTTGATGGACAAGATGCTTTATATAAGGACTTTGCAAATTAGATGAAGCAAGAATTTGAAATGTCAATGTTTGGTGAGATCAAATTCTTTGTGGGACTACAAGTATATCAAATGAAATATGGTATTTATATCACTCAGTCAAAATATGTCAAATAGATGTTGAAGACATTTAGACTAGAGGATTCCAAAATAGCAAGTACACTTATAGTGACAGCACTCAAGCTATCAAAGAATGATGATTCAACTGAGGTGAATCAAACATTATATAGATCCATGATTGGCAAATTGCAATATGTAGTACATAGAAGACCTGATATTGCATTAGCTATGGGGATAATTGCAAGATTCTCTACTAATCCCAGAGAGAATCACTTGATGGCTATGAAAAGAATAATGAGATACTTGAAAGGAATAGAAGAGTTTACTTTATATTATAAGAAGCTAAGAGCCTATATTGATTTTGATTAGGCTGGAAATATTGATGAGCAAAAAAGCACCAGTGGAGGAGCATTCTTCTTAGGTAAAAGACTTGTTACATGGACTAGCAAGAAGCAGAGTTGTACTTCCTAATCTACTGTTGACGCAGAGTATGTTGTTACTAGTATTAACTTCACAAAGATTATATGGATCAAATAACTACTTAAGGGAATGAAGGAAGAAATCACAGAACTAGTGAAACTTTATTGTGATAATACAGTGCTATCAATATATCAAAGAATCTTGCGATGCATACAAAGACAAAGCACATTGCAATCAAGTATCATTATGTAAGGGAATCGGTTCAAGATAAAGAGGTGAAGATGGAATATGTTAACACAAAGGAGAAAATTGTTGATATTTGCACAAAAGCATTACCTAAGGATGCTTATGAGTATCTAAGAGGTAAACTAGGGGTGATACCCTTATCAAAGGCTATGTAAAAGACAAAGGGAATGCCTTGCATCAAACAAGTTGGCATTCATTTAATACAAATTGATGTAGTGGATCTTACTTTAAGTAATGACAGAACTAGAACTACAAAAAGGTCATCAGCAAGGTGACAGAGGGAGAAATCGAAGAACCTACAAAAGCCTATATCTACATACATTAAAGATGCCAAGTGATTGAGTATGTCTTTGGCATTATTTTCAAAGAGGGAGAAAGTAAATTAAATTGATCATGTGCAAAAGGAACAATGGAGAAAGTACATCATCAGAAGATCAAGAAAGAAAGAGGGAGAAAGAAAAAACCAATTAGAGAAAGTATTAGAACAAAGAGGGAGATATTATGTTGATCAATTTAGTATGAAAGAGAGAATTAAGAAGGAACTGAAAGGGAATTATATTTTGTAACCTAATCAAAAGATGGAAGTTGTCAATAGAGAGAGAAATTTCAATACAAGTTTTCTTTTTGGTATTGTCTTATTGTTTTAACCTGGTTAGTTTGATGGAACAAGATGTTCATCATTTGATTGACTTGGTTGATCAATTTGGTTTGCCATCAATGCCAGAGAGGGAGATTTTTGATATCTGATTGAAAAGCTCGTTGATTAGAAAGATTGTGGAAGAAGAATATGTGTTTCAATCATTGTTTTGTCACTGATGTCAAACCTGCTAATTGTTGGTAAGACAATTGCTTATATTTTTCAAGTACTATCACTTAGTTGATTGATGAGGAAGATTTGATCAACAAGATGTTACAAAAGTACCTAGAGAAAAGGTTGAGTTATGATTATGTAATGAAGTACAAGGATCAGTTAAGACAGTGATAACATAATGTATTGATGATCTACTTGAGGTTACAAAATGGTTGACTATGCTTAGAAGGTTTAGAAGAATAAGTTAAACAAAGATTCATTTTCCAAGCTTGACCAAGTGGATAGTAGGTGTTGAGCAAAGTTAGTTCAAGCCAAGCAAAAATTCAGTTGGAGCTGAGTGAAAATAAATTCTAGTGGATGTCAAGAAAGATAGTAAATGTCGAGTAATTTCTAGTTGATGTCAAGCACTAGTAAAATTCAATTAATGCCGAGTGATTTTATAGTTGATGTCCAGTGATGTAGTATGTGTCGAGCATCAGAACATTGATAATGTTGAGCTTTTGCATTATGACAAAGATCAAAGATTCACCAAATAAAAGTTGACAAGTTTGTTTTCTTGGAAATTATGAATTAGGAGGAAGAAAAGATTGATGAGATGGTGGCACAAAATCTTATGTAAACCATTTTGGAGGCAAATTCAAATGGATTCTAAGAGAAGTTTCTAGAGAAGACAAGATATGGGGTAGATACATTGTATCCTACCTAATCTATCCAAAACCCTAATTTAGATGATGGCTAATGAGCAGGAAAATGTTCTAATTTTTTGTATATAGGAATGTCTGGTCATTAAGAAAAAGAGTTAGAGAGTTTGATGTGAGAATCTGATAAGGAGAAGGAAAAAGGGGTTTTGCTTCATTAAGTGACCTAAGAGAAGAGTCCGCAATGGCACACTAAGAAAGAAGGCTTAAGAGGATGTATGCTTGAAGGTTGAACAAGCTATCAGAACTACAAAGAATGGAAGCCAAGCAAAGTTGAGGACTGAACAAAGATTTATAATCTAAAAGTGAGGTTGTAAGTTGTATCAGATCATAGCTCTATTGTTACTTTCTAACAATTGTATCAGTCTAGGATAAATCATTTAGAGTAAGGTTGACTTAACAGTCATTAGAAAATCCTTTGACAGGGTGGCATTCCAAGTGAATGGCCTAAAGTCCTCTAACAAAGCTCACTTTTAATAGGGTGACTAAAATCCCTTAACTAGGTCACATTTAACAGTGTGTATTGTAACCTTTAATAGGGTTGGTATTTAACATGGCATCACTTCATAAGAGTGAAAAAGGAGTAGCATGTTACTGGTGGTTTTTCCCAAATTGGGTTTCCACATTAAATCATTGTGTCAACTGTGTTGATGGATGTGTTGTGTTTCATGTTTTACATTTTTACAAGTTGATTTGACAATAATATATAAGTTTTAGTTGATACACAATGAATGCATGCATGGGTATGAATGTTTCATGGGTTCATTGAACTGTGGAAAGTTTTATTTCTACATGTGAGCCTTAAATAACTGGTTCACCCCTCCCCCCCCCCCTCTCAGTTATTCTAAAAGAATTCCAACACACTTTGACTTCAATGTGCTGTGTTACTGATACTTTTTCATCTGATATGCTCTTCCTTAGCTAATATCTGTCCCTTTTTTCTCTTTCTCCTCCAAAAATGTATATCTCCCAAAAGATATATCTATGCTCTATTGTATTCTCCCTATTGCTATGCTCCCCCTTTCTTATTTCTCTCCCTTTTGTCCATACTCCCCCATATTATATTTCTCCCCCTTTTTTGACACTTATGTCAAATGGGCTATACACCTATGGTATGTTTGTCCAAAAAAGATTTATGGACATCCATTATTATCCTTAGGGATGCATCCCATTTATCACATGAAACATCCAATGACTTAATTTGGATTGTAAGCTCAGCAGTAATGTGTACTAGACCATCTAAAGTAGAAAGATTGGGGTCTTTCTTCAGTAAAGTTTTAGCATAGCCTAGCTCCTTGTGCATTATCTTCATATGTAGGGCGAGGGTAGCTTGTATGCTTGTCAGTTGGCTCTAATGTTAGCCTAATATGCTGTTAAGCTAGCTAATTGGCTTTGTGTCTAAAGCAACATCTTAAAATGCTTCTCACTCTGAGTTGGATATGCAGCTAGTCTTGCACTTGATGTAGATATTTGACTTTCCAAGCTCAGAATGTGACTTTTGGTCTCTTGGGTGAAGAGTGGAGGATTGCATAGTTTTTTGTACAATGAGAATATATTCTCAAGTACCTTCTTCACATCCTCAACCTTGGTTTCCATTGCACTTTATTGTAGTGCTATCTCACTAGATATTTTCTCATTTACCTTGCTTTGAAACTTCTTTTCAGACCATTCTAATAGTTTTGTATTTGTATCAAGGTCTTCATTATTGACTTGCTCCACTATATCTATCAGTTGTTCTATTAGTGGCTTGGCCTCTTCAAGAGTTGGTAGACTAAATGCATCTAGAAAGATGTCCTTGATATCTTGAAGTGCTTGCTTCTACCTATGTTCTCTCCTAAGTATTTCTTGATGCTTTTTCCTTTCTAAGGCTTGTTGTAAAATGCATATTTGATCCAATTTCATAGTATCATAATCATACTTTGGAATGACAATTTCTCCATTAAGTCTTATGTCTACATAGTGTATTACCTTTTCTACCTTTGATGAGCTTGGGCTTGGCACTAAGTTCTACAATGGAGCAGCATCTGTGCTCGGCTTCTAAGGAGTTTGTGTAGAAGGAGTGCTAGTTATTGGTAAAGCTACTAGTGCCTAGATGGCCACATGTTCCTTCACCTTTGGTTTTGTCTCTTTAGGCTTTCCCTAGTCTATCACTATGACTTGGCTTGCACCTTGTTCTTGTGCTTTAGGTACAAATGAATCTATCTATCCTATTTCCTTTTGTTCTCTTGTAGTGATATCTTTTTCTTCTACTTTCTTTTCAATTGTATCAACCTTGGTAGATGTATCTACTATCATTTAGATCAAAGGTTGTACATTAGTAACTGAAGGGATGATGGAAGGTGGTTCTTGTGGATTCACCTTTTCCCTTCTGACATTAGTTAATACCTTTTGTAGTTCTTCTACACTAACCAAAACTGGATTGCCACATAATTTAGCTTGCAGTGTAGATTGATCTAAAATCTTCTATAAATCTTTTGTAGTAAGAGGATTGATGTTCTAAGATGATGGATCATAAACATCCTTGACAATTATAGTTTTAGTATTTTTGGTTGTGTCATGGGGAGGATTGACACTCGGCAATTGTGTGTCATGCACACTCTATTCTTCTTGCTACTACTCAGTTTTTGGCTTGTCATCTTCTTGCTTTTATGTCTCTCCTCCAACTATGTTATCTTTATCATCATCTTCCTTATCATTATCTTTGTCATCATCTTTTCCCTCTAAAGGGTCAACTTCTCCTTTCTTGATAGTGGTTAACACATAAATGAGTTTCCATATTTGTGTTGATTTTTTAACATCTTCAATATTATTTTGGAGAATGCTAAAGGCTTTATATTTAGGTGTGAACCTAACTACATATTTCTTGAATGCCTTAGCAATTTGTCCCTTTCTCAAATCTTACCCTTGGTGTAGCAACTTGCACAAATGTGTAGTTAGCATCAACAAGAAAGGATACATCATTATAATGTTTCTCAACTAAGGAAACTAGTATTCTAAGTCTCTACTTCATTAACTTTTTGAAGTCTTAAAAGTAGATAATCATTATAGATTCAAAGTTTTCTCCTAGTTGCTCAATGTATTCCCCAATTTGTGTTGCAACTGATCTATTTGTCTTCTATCATACTATTCCAAATGAGGGAAATGTGTTATGTACATAAAAGAATATGCAAACTAGTATAGAAACAAACTTGCATTGTACACTCTTGGTCTTTCTTATTGCTCCAAGGTTCTCCATAAGTTGTTGTAATTGAAATTCTACTAGATCATATGTATGACCTTTCTTAACAATCTTATAACCAACATCCATAGCTATGTAGGGTACACTATTCAATCTACTAGATTGATAGAATCTATGTGAGATTACCCTTACAGAAAAATTGATAAGAGGATCTTTGATTCCATCTATAGTCATACCTCTCTTATTCTAGACTACTCTAGTATTCTTCTCAATCATTTCCTTGGAATCACTTTTGAGTGTCTTGGTTTGATCTAGGGTTGGGTAACCAGTAACCAGTTATTCTTCCTTAAAAACACCATTTTCACACAACTTGTTGTACACACCTCTTATTTCCATGTCACCAATGCTTCATATCTTGCAATTGTAGCATTTCCTTGCATCTTGCACCATTATCACATTTGGTGGGATCATTGACAATGTGCTAGAAGGGTCTTGGTTATAAGTGATGTCAGGAATGACTTTAAACATAGGCTGCTAAAACTTCCTTTCCTTCAACATTTTTTGAACTAGACACCATTATGAAAAGCTAGGGTTTCTGAGAATTTAGACTATGTAGCTCATCTCTTGATAAAAACCTTGAAAATCTGGTGAACTAGCAATGAATTGCTGCACAAACCTTATGCAATTGCTTTTAACAAATTTCCAAGTTGCTTCTAACTCTTCTTACTCTTTCTCAATTTTGAAATGATGAAAAATGAGATCAAATTGATCATATACCCTTTGAAAATCTTTTATTTAATGCTAAGTGCTTATACAGCTGTAAGCTTAGCAATAACCAATTTGGGTTCACTCGGCATCTATTGACATTTCCATTACTCAGTAGCTACTATGAGCTCGGCATCAACTACCTAGTCTAATAGCTTGGCATCAACTAACATTCCACTCAGCATATGTAGGAATCTTTTCATACTTAACAACAACATGAATTAAAACTTAAAGATTTTTCTTGAATTTCTAATAAAATCTTGCATCTCTATTCATGCAAATGTAATCTTTTTAGTTTTATCTCATTTTAGAACTGATGCATGATATAACCTTTAAATATCAATCCCACATACCTCTTGTTTGCCTAGTTTGACAAGGTGTGATCACATGACCCATTGGGTGAAGTGATCCCTTCTTCATTTAATGTACTACAAATATCCTTCTTTTTCCATGTCTTGTTCATTTCATCTCTTATGTGCTCAACATTTGCCTTGCCTTTACCTTTATCAATTTCACAACTTGGTGCCTTAGACCTAGTGGGACAATATTTACTAATGTGACCAGTCTTCAAACAACTAAACATGTAGTTTGACTTAACTATCTTTTGTAATTGTCACTGAAGTGTGTCCTAATACAATTCTTAGGAACATGTCCATATTCTTGATAGTAGTGATAGCTATATCTTGTATTATAATCCCAATTATAGGAGTTGCCACTATTTCTTACCTTTGTTGGCTTGTTTGATGACCACATGGATTTGGATCTACATTCAAAAGCTTTATGTCTATACTTTTGACAATTGTAGCAATATCCTTCAAATCTTTGTGTATGTATGGTCTTGGTTCTGTATTCATGTGTCTAATGACCTTGCTTGTTGCACTTATGACAATGAGTCATGTTCTTAGGCTTGACATTCTAATTTTTAATCTTGCTCCTGCACGCATTAACAATATGTCCTTTCTTGCCACAATTATGACAAGTAGGTTTGGAGTTCTTACCTTTGATGTTCCTTTCTTCTGCATTTTTGGATGATTCTCCTTCTTTAGTGCATGTGTAGCCTAGTCCTGATGTATCATTCTTGGATCTAGGGTATCTCAATAGTTGCTCAAAGTATTTGATGGTTGCATTTGGCTTGTTGAGACTTTCAACAAATTCCTTTTCTCTCTCTAGGTCATTCTATAATTTTTCATTCTGCAACTTCAATGTAGTTATCTCAATGTCCTTGACATTCAATTCATAGTTGGCATTCATCATTTGATTTAGAGTACCAATTACATGTTGGAAATCTTGGTTATCTCTATTCATTTCTCTTCCAATATGTTGGCCAAAATTATTTTGTCTTCTTCAATCATGGCTTTGTCTTCCATGGCTTTCTTCTTTTGTTCAATCACCTCACATAGTAGTATAGCTTGTGATTCTTGTTCTAACTTGAGACTTCTGATTTCCTCATCTTAGACTCTATTCTTTTCCATTAGATCTATAACTGCTACATCAAATTCAATGGAGTCACCATCTATAAATAGCTTAGCAATGTCTATCTATTTGTATAGTGTCTCATTCTCCGCAATAGCAATCTATTTCCTTCTTTTCAAGGATTCCTTTAGTTCGTCTCTTGCTTCATTCAGTTGATGTAGTATGAGATGCATTTCAATCTCTTGATTTTCAATACTCTTTCCCAACTTGTAGAATTCATTTCAAGATATTTCCTCAAAGTTGTAAAGCTTCCCTTTTAGAGAACTAGGCTCTAATACCAATTTTTGGAATCACAATAGGAATTGTAAACTTTTGAGGTGGGGGAGGGGGGGTGTGAATCATTAGTTTAAACTTGGACCCAAAAACTTTCACGATACATTCATCACACCTGTTAAAATGTCTCAACATAGATCCTTCGGTTGGCACTTGCTTGCCTGATAACAGATTACCTCTAAACAATGTCTTCTTGATCCTTTATGATTAGATGTCTCAATGTTGTATCCTTTTCTCTATCCTCTATTCTTCTCTAATTGATTCTATAATTCACTCTTTCTTCATAACTTCTAAGTCACCTTGAATGCTCTGCATGCAAACTATCCTATTCACTCCTTCAACTCTCCTTACACACTTGATTCCATTCTCTCTTCTTCTCTAAAGAGTTTTGGGGCTTCCTCCTCCTTAAGAAGACTTATGTGGCTTAGGGTTAGGTATGAATCTATGGCTAAGATTCATCCATTTTTCCACTTAATCCTTCCAATTCTCTGTTTGGCTGCATGCAATTGCATAGGGAATCCAAGTAGAAATTTGTCCTTATCTTCCAAATATCAAAATATAATCTTAAGTTAGCTCAAAAATGGTTTACATAGTTGTTTGTGCCATTACAAACAAATATGTCAAAACTATGTTACTCAGCATATGAAGTCTCTAATGCTCAGCATGTGTTGTTCTATACATTGTGACTCATTACCTGCATTACTCAACATCCACTACTTACTAGGCTTTTGAATCACTCAGTATGGTCTATCAGCTCAGCACTTGAGTGACTCAACACTCATTGCAACTCAGCATGGTCTAATATTTACATGTTGTGTCTGACATGTATTACCAGTTCAACGTGAACTAAGTAAATGGCTTAAGTGTGTTGACACTCACTTGTCAAAACCAATCTAAGATCAAAAAAAGTTCTACTAGTTTTCTATTGGCTAATAGATGGTAGATATACTAGCAAAGCTTTGGTGAAGAATAAGTTTTTATTCTTCAAAGCTAAGTTGGGTGTGTGCAGAACACCTTTCTTGTTAAGAGGCAGTGTTAATTTTTTGTTGTTTAGCTCAGAAGGTGAAGAGAAGTTGTTTTAAAGCAACTTCAGTTGGATATTTAGCAATAGCTTTATTTTTATTCTTTAAAAGAAATTTTATAAGTTTGTGAGTTTGAGCAAAACAAGAAGTGATTTTATATATGATTTAAAGCCTAAGAAAGCAAGAAAATGTTATTTTCTAGCAAGCTAAGTAAAGCAACTAGGCTCTATGTATGAAAGATTTTAGTAGAAAACTTGTATTGAATTGGATTCTATTGTATTTTGGAAAATGAAATTTTTTTGTTGGGATGAATAGAAGATTCAACAGTTGTAGGTTTTTTCCCAGGCTGGGGTTTCTTGGGTATATCTGTGTTATTGTCTATATTTGATTGGCTTTTTTTATTTTGCTTCTGCTATTTTCTTCAGTGAATTAAACTAGAGTATTAATTTTTATAAATTAGATTGAGTTTCTTTCTATGAATTTATTGTGAAATTGATCTGTAATTGGGCTATAAGTATTAAACATGGTATCAAAGCTATGAACTTTGAATATAAAGCCAAGATCTATGAAACATATTATAGAAGAAGAAGAAGAAAAATTTGTCTACGGTTTCTATTATGGCTATGGAAACCAGTGATCGAGTAGAGATAGGTTGCACGGTGGCTACAAGAATCATTCTCTAGCATAGGGTTTGCATGTTGCAGATCCAAGGAGCAAGGATGAGTTGCGTGGAGACATTGAGGAAGAGATTTTCTTGAGAAGGAGAGTTCCATGGATATCGAAAGGAAGAGATTTCCTAGAGATATAAAGAGAAAGGAAGAGATCTTTTGGATAAATTGTATGGAAGAGATTTCCAAGAAAAAATGGGGAAGAATGGAGAAAGAAAATTCCAATGAGGGAAGTAGAGGAAATTATTCTTGTGGATAGAAATTGCTATACTTTCAGCTATAAATTTTTTAGATTCTTTCCAACGCAAGTTTTTTGCACAAGTTTTTGTGTACACATTTAGTGAGAGTTATTTTCTTGGCAGAGAAAGGATTGTGAGGCTAAAGTTATTTTTATATAACTTCTATGGCATTATTGTATTTTGCTATTGCTCTTGAAGTTGGACAGAAGGTGTAGTTGTAGGTTTTCTTCATCAGAGATTGAGTGAAGAATTGGATAGAAATGCTCTCGTACTTTTCTATTGGCTAATAAACAATAGATATACTGACAAATATTTGGTGAAGAATAAGTTTGTATTCTTCATAAATAATTTGGGTGTTTTGTAGAACACCTTCCTCACCAACTCTAAGGTTACCTAGACAGCCTCTCTAGACTCTAGCCCCCTAGTGTCTCTATGTGACACCAGTATCCTTTCATACAAACAAGGCATACTAACAAAGGAAGGTCACAACCAAGCATCCTCTCTAATCCCATCCTAGCCTGTGCTAACATATGAGGCATGGGTGAGGGAAGCATTGACTCTTATTAATTCATTTTACTCTCATTTAATGAAATGTTATTAGTTATTAAAACAACTTACAATAGGTTACCTAGGTAGCCACTTAAGGCTTTGGCCTCCATTGTAAGCTACTTCCCAACGTACACATAGATTACCTACACTAGGCTCATAAAAAGTACAAGTCACAAAATCACAATTTTCACCTCAATCATTTACAAGCATCTGGAAAGAACCTATAGATAAAACATAGTATTCACCTCAGTCCTTTACAAGCAACTCGAAAGCACCAAAAGACCAATCACAATAATCACCTCAGTCCTATACAAGCAACTGGAAAGCACCCAAAGATAAATCACAATAATCACCTCAATCTCATACAAGCAACTGGAAAGTACCAAAGATAACTGATCAAAAACTCAAAGGTTACAACAAGAAAGACATAATAATCATTAATCAAATATCATCATAGAAAACACATGACACATCAAAATGGTCGAGTATAAAAGATCAGATACATAACACCATCATAGAACAAAACCCCCAAGCCTCTAGTAAACATCTAGATTGATCAAAGCACTAAGTCAAGCCTAAGACCCAACACAAAAGAAAACATACAACAAAGTAGTTTACTTTCATAGATTTTGTTTGGTTTTGAAAACATACAATTTAGATTTTTAAAACTAGGGTTCAAACTTTCGTACTTCATTTAAAAATGTATACCTAAAAGTCTATTTACAAAAGTTTAAAATTTTCCCATTTTACAAATTGAAGATTATTTAATTTTAATCCACATTAGATTTAAAGTAAACAATTCAATAGTACCTGGTTGATTTAAAAACTAAAATCCATTTCCAAAACCTTGAAATTTGTTAACTAAACATGTTTTGAATAAATATTTTTTTAAAAATTAAATAAATATTATTAACTATTAAAATAATAACGAATAACTATCAATAAATTATCTTTATTTATTAATAATCATAATTACTATTATTAATAATATAATATTAATTGTTTAATATTATAATATCTTTAATTTAAAAAAACTATATTTATTTTTTTATTAAATTAAAATTTAATATATAAAAATTTAAAAACCATACATAATATAAAGTGACTAAGGCCCATTGGCCGCAAGTATGTTGCCATGGCAGCCTACTGTTGTAGCAACAAGGTATTGCATTAGCAATTCCTGCTATTGCCATAGTAGGACTATCATGCAATCCCTAATAAAAGTCATCGATAGAGGGAAGAAGGGGGGAGGGGAGGTGGGGGTGGTAGCCTACCTCCCACATTATAAAAAAAAACAAAACAAAACCAAAAACAAAAAACTAATTTTTAAAGAATAGAAAAATAATTTCCAGCACCCCCCCCCCCCCGCCCATACAACGATTTCCAATTTTTTTGAATGTATATATCTGTGTGTGTGTGTGTGTGTGTGTAATTATCACAATTATTTGTAATTACTGTGATAATCATAGTAATTACAAATAATTGTTATATATATATATATATATATATATATATATTCTTCCATATAGATCTGATATAGAAATCCAAGGTAACCAATCAAAATTAATTAACAATTCTAGGTTTTCTTTTCTAAACCTCCATCCCAATTTTAATCAATCTAATTATGAATTCTCTAAAATTTACCAAACAAGGGTTTTCAAACCTTCAATTCATTTACAGATGATTTTGAAATGAAGAACAACAATCTTACAACAAGGGTTTCATCCCAATTAATTTCTAAAAACAATTACATTCAAACACGGAGGAAATAGATATTTGAAACAAAGAAACTATTGTGCAAATCCCACAAGATCTTACTTATATCTGATGCTAAATAATAGATGCATGGAGGTCGCAAGCAAATCCCCTTTCTTTCAAAAACCCTCTTCTTAGAAATTGGCTCCTCCAAATCTGTTTGTGGAGAAATGAGCTCTAATTTCTTAATAAAGAGCTTTCTCCAATTAGAGCTTTGGTCTTGCAATCACACGAAACATTTTTCTTAATTATTTTATTATATTTTATTTTCATGAGCAACCTTTTGTAAAATAATTAAAATAAACTTTATTAAATTAATTATTTATCTCTTTTATTAAATCACAAGACGTCTTTAATAAAATATTTATTAATTCAACTAATAATCATATTTAGAGTTTATTAAAAAATTGAAACTCCTAAATAATTTATTATTAAATTAAATAAATATATTACGCCAAAATTAGAACTTTAATTAAGTCTTTTAAATTTAATTCTTTTATTTAATTAATTTGTCAATTAATTAAATATTGATTTTTCTTTATAAAATTTTCATTAAATCAAATCATTAAATTATCTTTTAATTTAATTTAATTATAACTAAAAATTACCACTGATCCACAAGACTAAATACAAAAACTTATTAAAAAGTATCGAATACTAAATCAAACTCAAGGGTCAAAATCATGAATTCACATCATATGACAAATTCGAAGGGGTAAAACACAGGTACTTGTCCTACTTTCTAGGACAATTGGATTAAGGTTAGTATTTGGACTCAAAAATTATCTCCCCTCTTTTACCATTGAGATATTGTGATAGGGCATGCTCATCCTAGCAATTTAGGGAAATCGATGCCCAATACTTGCAATCTGCATAAAATCTGGGCATGTATATAAACATGTAATTTAAACTAAATAGGTAATGGTGGGGAGTGGTGCATCATGTAGATCCCGACTAGTAGGTGACTATGAATCCCTTCCTCAACCACATCAAAAATGTTAGACATAAAGTAAAACATACAAGTACACCATACATATACAAGTATGGGGTCAATATCCATAGAAACTACATATAAATTACACATCTAACTATCATCATGAAATAATTGAAAATGACTAAATGAACATACATATATCATCATCAAAAAAATATGAATACATGAAATAATTGAGTACCAAGTAGTTCATTACATAAATCAATTGACTATGAAATAACATCAAATCAAATTTGGTAACCAAGCTTCGTTAATCATAAAACCTAAACAAAAAACTAGCTTAAAAGAATTCAGCAATACAATCTGAAAAGTAAACTAGGGGTAGGCATTACATCCACCCCCCTAGACTTAGGCTTACTCCTAGAATCCTACAAGAAAGATAAAACTAAAGCACTCACTGTGCAGGTCCCATTGGACCCTTTTCCCCTATAGGAGGATAAGACTCCGTTGAAAATGCCCTCTATGATCTACCCAAATCTCTAATCGTGGGTTCTAAAATTATAGGTCTTTGATCTGAGCACTATGATTTTCATTGAGGACAATGGGATGACTTATGTCCACATTTTCCACATGAAAAATAGTCTCCATCAAAACTCCTTTCTACACTAGGTGTACTAGACTACTGAAAACTACCTCCACTAGCAAAAGAATGAGTACTCTATGTTAGTTGGTCATACTAGTTATGATTATTGCCCTAATACTACTGAGAATCCCTAGAGTGTGAACCACTACCACCACTCTATGCTGGAGGATAAGATCCTCCCTATTGCTATTGTTGATTGGCTCCTAAAGAAGCAAGCTTCCTATTGCTACCTGATCCTTGATTACCTTTGGACCCTGATGTTGCAGGTGCTCCCACAAAATCACCATGTCCCAAGTTGATGCTTTTCTCTACAAGGATAGCTTGATGTACAACATCCTTATGGGTTCATTTGGTTCATAGAATTTACAAAATTGGGATTTCTACAAACCTTGGTTTAGCTAAATCAAGGCTTTGTAAATCTTCATTCTGATTTTTGGGATTTTAGTTGAACCATTTGTTTCACTTGGAAGATGCATGAGAAGACACATTTTTATGCATAAGCTTGGAGTTGAAGGCAAATTTCAAAAAGTAGTTCAATCTATTGTTTTTACACTCCTTAAAAAATATAACCAAGTTCTGATTTTCAATTCCTACTTGCTAGTAGGAAGTTGGAAAATCTTGGTTTTGAGGCAAAATTGGAAGTCCAGTATGCTAATTCCATTTTGACTTGAAACAAATGCAAAAATTTTCAAATCCAAATTTTGAAAAAGCCAATTCCTATCATCTTCTAGGAACCAAACAGACCCTAAGGGTTTTAGGTTGGAAAACTTTTACACCCCCAATAAGATGGTTGTTCAAACCTCGAATAAAGTGTTGAACCATCAATGGTGAATTGTCACTAGTCCCTGCATAGGGCATGAGCTCATAGAATTTTTGTTTATACTCTACCACAATCATACTACACTATCTCAGATCATGAAACTTGTCAACCCTCTGATGGTTTCATTCCTCTAATAGGAAGCATCTAATAGGAAGCATTCACGTAGGTTCTCAAGGAATAACTCCCATATAATAGTGTTCATGTTCACACCCAGTTTCTTCTCTTCAATTTTCCACCATATAGCCCCAAAGAGCTCTATTTAAGTGATGGAAAACCTCACTTTAACATTAAACTCAAAGTGTTGCATCACAAAAAATATATCTAAAGCAATTAGCCACTATTGTGCCACATACCTTGTACCAACCCTGTTGAAAGGTTTGATCTTGGACCTCTGTAGCTCCTTCATCTTAGCAGCCTTAATTGAACTCTGTCGATCACCATGGAGGCCTCTTTGAGGACTCCTAGATCTTCATCTTTCTTCATTCCCAAAATGATGTGATCTCTCCTTATCAACACCCCTAAGAGGAGGTAGGTGCTCTAAGCTCATCCTCATCATCTATATCAAATTAGTTTCCTCTAAATCAGCATGATCTTTTCTATGGCTCTCCTCTCTATTCTTATCCCGAACAGGAATCTCTCTAGGAGTCAAAAGAGGACTATCAAGTCTACCTCTCCCATGATCTCTACCTCTACCTACACTATGACCCCTAACAATGGATCTAGTCTCAGACACCATCCTCTTACAACACCCAAGCAAGAGCAACAAAAATACTCACTAAATCAATAAAGGCATACCACCTTAAAGCACAATCATAAGAAAATATGTCTGAAATCCAATCACAAGACTAATTCAAGTTTTTCCTTTTTCTATGTCTCAAGTTTTAAGTTTCCAAGTGTTCAAGTTGTAAAAGATACATAACACTATTTAAGTTTCATTTCAATTTAACTAGTTGTCAACTAGCGGCATTCCAATATACCCAAATCTCCCAATGTAGAAAATCGGACTCTGATACCAGATGTGATGCCTTGACAAGGAACCCAAAAGAAATTAATCTAAAGTTTCACTAAGTTTTCCAAACAATTTTTTTTAAAGATAATAACAATAAGAGATAATATAGTAGAAGCAATAACTCACATACATACAACTAGCCAAAATAGATTACATCTCTTAAGGGCCTCGTGGCATTTAATCGCATATATCAATAAGTTTTATTAAAATTAAATCTAACACATAAAAAAAACCACAAAAAAGAATTATTACAAGTACAATTCCAATTCAATAATATATAATTACATAAGATGTCATTTGGCATAACTACAATGCATAGTCATCCACTCTACAAGTCACGGGATATGAAAAGCTCAAATAATATACATCATAAATAAATACACCATTGAATAAGATTGTTGTTGATCAAGTATAGTACAACATAATATAATCACCCAACTAAAATACAAGATCAGAAAGAAAGGAACAACTGCACAAGGACATCCAACATCGACATCCTGCTATCAAAATCTCAATAGTATAAGAAAAATGCACTACCACCCCACCTCATGGAACCTAAATGACCCACTCCCACCATGATAAGGAGATATTCTCAAGTCCCATATGGATATCAATCCACAAGTCATAACCAACATCTAGGTCAAGGAAACACCTAAAAGTAAACTATCTCAAAGGTACCAAGACACTTGAGTAACATCTAAACCTAGAGGCAACAAAGACAAGTAGGAAATCTACTATCAAAGTGGGCAAGTTTCATCACATGACCCAAGACTAAGGTTTACCTGGAAGCCTCTTTAGATTCTGGCCCCCAAGTGTCTTTACGTGGCATTAGTATCCTTTTGTATAGAGAAGGCATACTAATGAAGTAAGCTCACAACCAAGCATCCTCTCTACTCCCATCCTAGCCTATACTAGCACTTGAGGCATGGGCGAGGAAAATATTCTTTTATTAGTTCATTTTACTCTCATTTAATGAAAGGTTATCACTTATTAAAATAACTTACATTGGGTTATCTAGGCAACCACTTAGGGCTCTGGCCTCCATTGCAAGACACTACCCAATGTACACATAGATTACCTACCCTAGGCTCATAAAAATTACAACTCATAAAATCACAATTTTCACCTCAATCTTTTAGAAGCAACTAGAAAGTGCCTATAGATAAAACACAGTATTTACCTTAGTCCATTACAAGCAACCGGAAAGCACATAAAGACCAATCACAATAATCACCTCAATCCTATACAAGCAACTGGAAAGCACCCAAAGATAAATCACCTCAATCCCATACAAGCAATTGGAAAGCACAAAAGATAACTGATCAAAAACTCAAAGTTACAACAAGAAACTTGCAATAATCATTGATCAAATCTCATCATAGAAAATAGGTGACACATCACCATGGTCAGGTATAAAAGATCATATACATAACGCCATCACACACACAAAAAAACCCAAGCCTCTAGTAAAGATCCTGATTGGTCAAATCACTAAGTCAAACCTAAAACCCAACACAAAAAAAAACATCTAACAAAGTAGTGTAGTTTCATATATTTTGTTTGGTTTTGAAAACATATGATTTTGATTTAAACAACCAGGGCTCAAGTTTTCATACTTCATTTAAAAATGTATCCCTAAAAGTCTATTTATAAAAGTTTACAATTTTCCCTTTTTATAGATCAAAGATTATTTAATTTTAATTGACATTAGACTTAAAATAAACAATTCAATAGTACCCAGTTGATTTAGAAACTAAAATCCATTTCCAAAACCTTAAAATTTATTAACAAAACATGTTTTGAATAAATATTATTAAAAAATTAAATAAATATTATTAACTATTAAAATAAAAACTAATAATTATCAATAAATAATCTTTATTTATTAATAATCATAATTACTATTATTAATTATATAATATTAACTATTTAATATTATAATATCTTTTAATTCAATTAATTTTTTAATTAAAAATAAACTATATTTAAATTTTTATTAAGTTTTATAAAAAAAAACCCATACATAATATAAAGTGATTAAGGTCCATCGGCTACAAGCATGCTACTGCAGCAGGACTTTAGCATAGTCCCTAATAAATGTCATTGGTGGAGGAAAGAAAGAGGGAGGAGAGGTGGGAGTGGTGTCCCGCCTCCCACATAATTTTTTTTGTTTTGTTTTAAAGAATACCATAACAATTTCCAACCCCTCCCCGTACAATAGTTTCAAAATTAATTTTTTTTTATGTATATGTTTGTGTGTTTGTGTGTGTGTGTGTGTGTGTAAAGGATTCTTCCATATAGATCTGATATTGAAACCCGAGGTAACCAATCGAAATTAATTAACAATTCTGAGTTTTCTTTTCTAAACCTCCATCCTAATTTTAATCAATCCAATTATGAATTCTCTAAAATTTACCAAACAAGGGTTTTCAAACCTTCAACTCATTTAGATATGATTTCGAAACAAAGAACAATAATCTCACAACAAGGGTCTCATCCCAATTAAATTTTGAAAACAATTCCATTCAGACGCAAAGAAGACAAATATTTCAAAGAAAGAAACTACTATCCAAAACCCACAAGATCCTACCTAGATCTAATGCTAAATAATGGATACATGGAGCTCACAAGCAAATCCCCTTTCTTTCAAAAACCCTCTTCTCAGAAATTGGCTCCTCCAAATTTGTGTGGAGAAATGAGCTCTAATTTCTTAATAAAGAGATTTCTCCAATTAGGGCTTTGATTTTGCAATGACACGAAACTTTTTTCTTAATTATTAAAATAAACTTTATTAAATTAATTCTTTCTCTCTTTTAGTAAAACACAAGAAATATTTAATTAAATATTTATTAATTTAACTAATAATCATATTTAGAGTTTATTATAAAAATGAAACTCCTAAATAAATTATTATTAAATTAAATAAATATAATTATGCCAAAATTAGAACTTTAATTGAATCTTTTAAATTTAATTCTTTTATTTAATTATTTTCTCAATTAATTAAATATTGATTTTTCTTTATAAAATTTTCATTAAATTATCTTTTAATTTGATTTTATTGTAACTAAAAATCACCACATACCCACATGACTACATACGAAAACCCATTAAAAAGTATTGAATACTAAATCAAACTGAAGGGTCAAAATCACAAATTCACATCACTTGATGAATTTGGAAGGGTAAAACACAGATACTTGTCCTACTTTCCAAGATAATTGGATTAAAGTTAGGATTTGGACTCAATAATTATCTCTCCTCTTTTACCATTAAGATAATGTGATAGGCCATGCTCATCCTAGCAATTCAAGAAATTCAATGCCTAGTACCTACAATTTGCATAAAATCTGAGCGTGTATATACACATATAATATAAACTAAATAGGCAATGGTGGGGAGTGGTGCATCATGTATATAGTTGTTGGAAATAATCAAGACTAACAAGGTTACTGAGAGGGGAGGGGTGAATCAATAACTCTAAAACTTTAACTCAATTCTGCATAATAATATTTTTACCATTCATCCATTTAAACTACTATATGCATGAAAAGATAAACATTTGTAACACATGAACACACAAATTTGGTGACCCAGAAACCTTCCAATTAGAAAGTAAAACTAGGGTGGGGATGATACCCACAAAACTTCAATACTGCAGTATAAAGTTGGCCGGTTAAGGCTTACAATGATCACTTCTGATGATCTGCCCTGTTAAGAGCAAGTAGGATTGCTAGATCCACCTTGTTAAAGGATTTACAAACATACAATTAAGTATGCACTCTGTTAGGAGATTTACAAAAGACTGTTAAGTCTACCTTGTTAAAGGATTTAGCAAATTGATTCACCTGTTAGGATGAAGCAGTTGATCTAATTACAACTAACTGCTGGTAAGATCCTTTGCGCTCTAATCACCTAATGTGATGAATATATCCTTTCAGCATCAATGTTGACCTTGTTGTATTCCTCTGTTCTGCTGGTGATTCGCTTTCCTTCTTCTCAAATTATTGCTACTCATCATAATCAACTTCTTTTAACATCACATCATTTCACATGATATATACCAATCCAATATTTACACTAACAAGGTTGACCAAATACAAGTGAACAAGTATTACTGAGTCGGCCAGGTGGTAGAAAACTCGGGTTCCACAAACTGACTTGGTGACCTTCTGATACTCAGCATCCACTACAATACACTGCATCGTCATACACTCGGTAAGAATAGAGGCATGGTCCATACTAATTATTTTAAGTAGCTTGGAACTCGGTAACCATTGGTGACTCGGTGAATATTGTGTCACTCGATAAAAACTGAATCCATTGATAACCTTCTTCACTTGGTAAATATTGATTCCTTCATATTCCTTAATTATTCAGTAGTCATTGATTCCTTCATTTACCTTGGTCACTCAATAAACACTAAGTTCTTTGTTTAGCTTGATCACTAGGTAAACACTAAGTTCTTTGTTTACCTTGATCACTCGATAAACATTGACTGCTTGGGAAACACTGTTCTGCTTGGTAACCACTAACTGCTTGGAGAACACTGTTCTGCTCGGTAACCACTAACTGCTTGGAGAACACTGTTGAACTGCCCATATGCTCGGTATCAACTGTTTACCTGTGGAGTTTATAAGGTAACCGTTGAATGCTCGGTGTGAACTGTAGACTAGGTGATGAGCTCGATAAGCATTCAGAATCAAATAAGTGTTGTCATTAATGACAAATATATCATAATTCCAACAATCTCCCCTTTTGGAATTAGTGACAAAAACACTTATGAGTCAAAACTTATATACAATATTTGACATACTGACAACTGATTCTATTGAATATACATGGCTTCCTTACATATGACTCTCCCATACAATATACACAAGGTATTTCCTTGAGTTATATGACTTTTATTTATAGTATCTCTTTGTCTGTTTTGTACATTTATCTCACCAATAACTCTTTCTAAGTATCTCTTTCTCCCCCTTTTTGACAATAATGCCAAAGAATTAAAAAAATGTATTTACATAGAAACACCAAAATGTGAGATAAACTCTGAATGGACCTGAAGAATGAGTTGCAGAGTCTTGTCTCAATTCTCTTACAGGATTTTGCATGTGGATAGAGCTATTTGAATTTCTACAGAGAGTTCAATCACATGGTCTGCAATGGAGAAATTGTTGTGATGGATCAATGTTTTTGAATGGGCAATGTGCTTTTGCATTGTGTCCATGATGGGAAGGATCATATTCTGAATATCTAACAATGTAGATTGGATCCTTGACTCTTCTCTCAGCAATTCTGCTTGTTTTTTTGACAAAAATTTGATTCTGAGGTGATGAGATGAGGTTGAACTGGGGTCAGCTTCAAATTTTGTGCGCTTGTCTTCATATCCTCATCTATCTTATTCAATTGCTCTCTTATTTCTTTAGTATACTCAGTAACATCACAAAGCTTAGCAAAAAGAGATGTTACATTATTAAAAGAATTTTCAATGTTGGCCAAAACTGAGGTTAATTCAACTTGTTTTATTGCTATATGTTGAACAATGTGCTCAAGCACCTTATTATCAAATTTCTTCTCTGCCTTCTCTATCAACTTTTCTTGACCGGAGTTGTCCTCATTGAATTTATTGACTGCCTCTTCTAATTGTAACAAAATGTGTTGAGAAGTATCAACATCAACACCTATAGCCTCGGTAATTATATTTTTTGCTTCATTAATAATTCTAAATTCTCTATCTCTCTCATTCCTTAGTTGTTTCTATTTTGCCTTCAGTTCTATTCGCTGACTGAGCAGTCTTAGTTCATCAACTGAAGCAGTATCTGTATCTATCTTTGGAATGAAAATTTTAGTATCCAAGTCTACATCATCATCAATTGTCTTACCTGTAAGAAGAAGTTTTAATCGATTCTTTGGTTTTTCTATTGTACTAACATCTTTTCCTTTTGAAATAGAGACAATGGTTTATGAGGTTGGACTGGCTGTCAAAACTAGAATAGGACCAACTAAAGGAAGACTGAGAGAGGGGCTAAATGTATCCAAAATTGGTATACTTCCCAAAATTGATGTGCATACTGGAATATTTATAGTTGAAGAGCTCACTGGTGCAAAAATTGGTGCTAATGTAGCTGAAGTTGACAAAATTGGAGAGCAAACTGGAAAACTTACTGTACATACTGCAGAAGTAATAGATACTTCTAATGTGGTGACTATTGCAGTGAATGACTCGATAACTGAAGGAGTTGCCTATAGCTCGGTAGATGAAGTGGAGGTATGTAGCTCTGTACATGAAGTGGTAGACACTTCTATTGATGATACCTGGAGCTAAGATGTGGCAGGTGCAGATGATATATCTGATGTAGTTGTGACCAAATCTGCCGAAGCTGACTCCAACCTTGATGATATCACAGTTTTAGGTGGAGAGTGAGGAAGGGATGCAATAACTGCTGCTGCAATTTTCACAGGGTCATCCTCTTCCTTATCTGCCTCTTCAGCTTCTTCCTCCTTGTCTTCTTCCTCCTTGTCTTCCATCAGTGCATGCAGCTCTCCTGGTGAGACTGTGATGGATGGAGTGCTATCAAGCTCATCATCACTGTCACTGTCATCATCTTTGATTTCTACTGGGTCTACACTTGGCTTATGTAGATGATAGATGTTTTTCCACATGTTTGTAGCATCATTTACAACATGTTCAATGTCTTTAATCAAAATCAAACAAGTGTGGAATCTGATCATCATTTTACCTTCATGGTTTTTCATTTCAGCTTTTACTTCTGCTCCAGTGAGACTTGGTTAGAGATTGCTCATAAATATCTTTTACCGTTTGGGTGGCTAACTCCCATCTCTGTTGCAATCTCTCCAGTTGTTCTTTTGAGATTTCAGGAGCAATCTGGTTTGGGGAGTATTTCCATTTACCCGTCTTGCTGAGTACCAGTTCCTCAATCTACATTTTCTCCGCATTAGTTCTAGTTTCAAATTTCAATGCTTTGAAATTTGTGATGCCAGCTCCTTCCTCCAATTGTTTGAGCCTTTGCTTGAATGTGGGTGCAAGCCTAACTAGTATAGGTTCCTGCTTACCTTTCCTGGTTCTTCTAGTGAATACTGCAGTAGGCTTCTTTTTGGGTTTGGTGATGATTACCTTACCTTTCTTCTTTGGTTGTTCCTCTGCAATTCTTCTTCTCCTTCTTCTTCACCTTCTTCTTCTTCTCCTCTTTCTTCTTCTTCTCCTTCTTCATCTTCACCTTTTCTCTCGATGAGCATAAGAGAACTGGTAGAAGTTTTCAATTTTGCTATTTTCCTCTTGCCCTTGCTTATGGCCTGTGGTAGCTTGATTTCAAGCTCAATTCTGGCCTTAGCTTCTTCATAGGTTCCAAAAATTGGTTGCCTTGGGTCTACTGGCTCATTTACCAGTGCCTCTATGATGTCTCTAGTTTCATCAATATTTACCTCATAAGGAAGAGGTTTTACCCATGCAACTCGAGGTCTGACTGCCTGAATGTATACCTTGTCACAGTCAACCATGAAGCACACATCATCTTTGTAATCCTCAACAAGCTTAGGAGGGATTCTAAATCTATTATTCATTCTTTCCTTGAAGTCTTCAAACTAATCATCCATAATACTATCAAAATTTTCACCCATCTCTGCTACAAACTCATTTATTTGATACAAGATTGGAATATCTTTCCTCCATACAACTGTACCTTTTGAAGGGAAAAATTTTTGTACATAGAAAAATAAACAAACTAACAAAGAACCAAATTTACAAGAATTGGTTTTTGAGGTTCTTATACTGTCCATGTTTTTATTAAGTTGTTTTAGCAGCACATCTGCTAGGTCAAACTCCATGTTTTTCTTCACAACCTTATAGGCTAAATCTACAGCCTCATAGGGCACGTTGTTCAATCTACTGGAACTATACATCTTATATGCAATTAAATAGAGTTTGAATCTTAACTCTGCATTAGATACATTGTTAGGTTTTAATCCTCTGCCATCCCATTCGGCTAGGGTTAACTTTTGGAGTTCATCCCGACTTAGGGTTTTGGTGGTTTTTGATTTGCTTAACATTGGCAAACCCGTGATCCTATGAATCATTTTCTTTGTTATCAGGATGGGTTGCTCTAACCACAACTGACCATTATGCACACGGCTTAAAATGTATCTTATCCATTTTATTTGAAAGCTCCTTGGCAGATGCGGGATATGGGTCAAACCTTTGGTTTCCAGATGTTTGAATTCGGGTTTGAGGGTTCCATCCACACACAACTTGGCTAGGGCATTATCCATATCTAGTGTCCCTATTTCTTGAACAGTGCATTTGAAATGAGTACAAATTTCATTTATAAGAAGTACCTTTGGTGGAATTTTTGATTGAGCTCCATGAGGGTCGAGCGATTCAACTATGGCAGGAACGAGCTTGAAGTTGGGTGCTTTCCATTCTACTCCCTTCACAAGCATTTCAGAGCCTCTTTTTGCCTTGCTGCTTCTAGTGCTTGTGAATGCCATTGCTGCTTGGTAAGTGAATGATTTCGTTAAACAAATTCTTCATTGTAAAATCACTTCAAATCGCTTGAACTCTCTTTCGCACTCTTGGAAACACTTCGCTCTGTATATTCTAAATTTGCAGTAAAAAATGACATCAATTTTTGCCTTTTTGATGAAAAATCTGCCATTAATGCTCAGGTACGAAGGTAATTGAGATGACCTAGGTTTTTTCAGAGAGTCACCGACTTACTCGGTAAACCTTGTAACTCAGTATACAAACAAAAATCTTTCATATTATCGACCTGGCTTAGTTAAGTCTGAAACCAAACTTGCTCGATAAAATGCGTCACAGTGAAAAGTACTAATTTGTCATTTGCACTTCTACATTCTAGAACTGCTTAGGATATTGCTTGAAGATGCAGTCCCTAGTCCTTCTTGATGAGTCTAATTAGAAATGGTGGAGTCACCCACTTCTTGAGTGACATAGCCATTATTTGAATATTCTGGCTCATTAGATTTTGGAATCCACTGTTGTCTCATCTACTTTCGAATGTTGTCAGCTCTGGCTTTCTTTTCATCTTCAATTCTTCCTGTATTTATGCAATTCTTGGATATATGACCAAGTTCGGTACATGTATAACATCTTATAGTAGTATCTTTCTTCCTTAGGTGATGCCTTGCACAGTTTATTCAAATGTGTCCATATTCTCCATAATAGTGACATCTACACCAAGTATTGTAGTCCCAAACAAATAATGCATTGATAATTTGTTCTGCTGGATTGAATGATTTAGATCTACATTCAGATGCCTTGTGACCTTGTTTCTTGCATTTGTGACATTTGCCCTCAAACTTTGGTTTCATTTTGCATTCATTTGCTTTGTGACCATGTTGATTGCAATTGTAGCATTTACCATTAAGTTTTTTTTTACCATTGCTCCAACATCTGTTAGATGTATGACCTAACTTTCCACAGTGATTGCAAGTAGGTTTTTTATTCTTTTGGGTACCCTGTTTGGAAGATTCACCTTCTTCATTGTATCCAAGGCTTGCTTTACCTTTTTGTCGATGAAGATTCTGCTCATTTTGCAAATTCAATTGATCCATATCTGCTTGAGATTTTATCATCCTTTCATTGACTCATTTTTCAATATTTAAGTCATTTTTTAAAATTTCATTGTTTTGTCTTTCAAATCTTAGATCACTTTGCAAACTTGCATTGATTTGTCTTTCGGTGATTAAATTATTTCTCAAACTTTCATTCTCAGATCTTAGAATCGTAATTTCTTCATTTGCATTAGATAGTTGTCCTATAAGATCTTCATGCTAAAGGGATAGATTATTTCTTACCTCTAAGTCTTCATTTGCCTTGTTTCTCTGTTCCAAAACTTCACATAACCTGATGGATTGGACTTCTTGTTCTCTTTTGAGCTTTCTTACTTCTTCCTACAGAGAACCATTCTTTGCTAGGAGTTCCTTGATTGCTTCATTAGCTTCATTTGAACTGCATGATGGTAAAAGGTCTTCAATCCTTTCTTCAATATACTGATAATCATTCATTTGTCTTGCAAGTTCCTTCCTTCTTTTCAGGGATTGAGAAGGATGCTCCTTTGCTTCATTGAATTGAGTCATGGCCATTTCCAGATCTAGTTTTTCATTCTCAATAGATTTGTCAAGTTTGAATATCTCCATTGTCCTTGATCTTTGCTCAAGCTGTCAAACTTTTGTCCTGTGAACCACAAAGCTCGGATACCAATTGTTGGAAATAATCAAGACTAACAAGGTTACTAAGAGGGGAGGGGTGAATCAGTAACTCTAAAACTTTAACTCAATTCTGCATGATAATATTTTTACCATTCATCTATTTAAACTACTGTATGCATGAAAAGATAAACATTTGTAACACATGAACACACAGATTTGGTGACCCAGAAACCTTCCAATTAGAAAGTAAAATTGGGGTGGGGATGATACCCACAAAACTTCAATACTACAGTATAAAGTTGGCCGATTAAGGATTACAATGATCACTTCTGATGATCTTCCCTGTTAGGAGCAAGTAGGATTGCTAGATCCACCTTGTTAAAGGATTTACAAACATACAATGAAGTATGCACTTTTTTAGGAGATTTACAAAAGATTGTTAAGTCTACCTTGTTAAAGGATTTAGAAAACTGATTCACCTATTAGGATGAAGCAATGGATCTAATTACAACTAATTTATGGTAAGATCCTTTGCACTCTGATCACTTAATGTGATGAATATATCCTTTCAGCATCAATGTTGACCTTGTTGTATTCTTCTGTTCTGCTGGTGATTCACTTTCCTTCTTCTCAAATTATTGCTACTCATCATAATCAACTTCTTTTAACATCACATCATTTCACATGATATATAACAATCCAATATTTACACTGGCAAGGTCGGCCAAATACAAGTGAACAAGTATTACTGATTCGGCCAGGTGGTAGAAAACTCGGGTTCCACAAACTGACTCGGTGACCTTCTGATACTCGGCATCCGCTACAATACACTACATCGTCATGCACTCGGTAAGAGTAGAGGCACGATCCATACTAATCATTCTAAGTAGCTTGGAACTCGATAACCATTGGTGACTTGGTGAATATTGTGTCACTCGGTAAAAATTGAATCTGTTGATAACCTTCTTCACTTGGTAAATACCGATTCCTTCATATTCCTTAATCATTCGGTAGTCACTGATTCCTTCATTTACCTTGGTCACTCAGTAAACACTAAGTTCTTTGTTTACCTTGATCACTAGGTAAACACTAAGTTCTTTTTTTACCTTGATCACTCAGTAAACACTAACTACTTGGGAAACATTGTTCTGCTCAGTAACCACTAACTGCTTGGAGAACACTGTTCTGCTCGGTAACCACTAACTGCTTGGAGAACACTGCTGAACTTCCCATATGCTCAGTTTCCAAAAGAATGCTTGGTATCAACTGTTTACCTGTGGAGTTTATAAGGTAACCGCTGAATGCTTGGTGTGAACTGTAGACTAGGTGATGAGCTCGGTAAGCATTCAAAATCAAATAAGTGTTGTCACTGATGACAAATATATCATAATTCCAACAATAGTGACTAGTAGGTGACTACAACTCCCTCCCTCAACCACATTAGAAATGTCAAACATAAAGTAAGACATATAAGTATATCATACCCATGCAAGTATGGGGTAAGTATCCATAGAAACCACATATAAATCACACATCTAACTATCATCATGAGATAACTAAAACTCACCAAATGAACATACATATATCATAATTGAAATAATCATGAATGCATGAAATAATCAAGTACCAAGTAGCTCATTACATAAATCAACTAAGTATGAAATAGCATCAAATAAAATTTGGTAACCAAGTACCACTAATCATAAAACCTAAACATAAAACTGGCCTACAAGAATTTGACAATACAATCTAAAAAGTAAGCTAAGGGTAGGCATTAAATCCACATCCCCTAGACTTAGGTTTACTCTTGGAAGCCTACCCAAAAATTAAAACTAAAGAATTCACTGTACAAGTCACATTGGACCCTTTCCCCCTATAGGAGGATAAGACTTCAATGAAAACGCCCTCTATGATCTACCCAAATCTCCAATTGTGGGTTCTAAAGTTGTAGTTCTATGATCTAAGAATTGTGATTTTCATTGAGGACAATTGGATGACATATGTCCATGTTGTGCGCATGAAAAACATTCTCCATCAAAACTCCTTTCCACTCTAGGTACACTAAACTGATGAAAACTACCTCCACTAGAAAAAAGAATGAGTACTCTATGCCAATTTGTCATACTAGTTGTGCTTATTGCATTGAGAGTACTAAGAATCCCTATAGTGTGAGCCACCATCACCAGTCTATACTAGAGGATAAGATCCTCCCTGCTGTTGATGTTGATTTCCTCATGATGAAGCAGGCTTCTTATTGCTACCCCATCCTTGATTACCTTTGACTCCCAATGTTGTAGGTGCTCCCACAAAACCACCATTTCCTAAGGTGATTCTTTTCTCTACAAGGATAGCCTTTTGTATCACTTACTTAAGGGTTTTAGGTTGGAAAACTTTTACACCCCCAATAAGACAGTTGTTCAATCCCCGAATAAAGTGTTGAACCATCAATTTTGAACTGTCACTAGTCCCTACATAGGGCATGAGCTCATAGAATTTCCATTCATACTCTTCCATGGTCAAAGTATACTATCTTAGATAATGAAACTCATCAGCCCTCTACTGGTGTAATTCCTCTAGTAGGAAGTGTTCATGGAAGTTCTCAAGGAATAACTCCCATGTAACACTATTAATGTTCACACCCAGATTCTTCTCTTCAATGTTCCACTATGTATCCCCAAAGAGCTATAGTTGGATGATGGAAAACCTTACTTTGATATTAAAGTCAAAGTTATGCATCGAAAAACATCTATCTAAAGCAATTAGCCACTACTTTGCCACATACCCTGTACCAACCTCATTGAAAGGTTTGATCTTTAACCTCTATAGGTCCTTCATCTAGGCAGCCTTAATTGACCTTTGTCTATCACCATGGAGATCTCTTTAAGAACTCCTAGATCTCCATCTTTCCTCATTCCCAACATAATGTGATCTCTCCTCATCAAAACCCCTGGGAGGAGGTAGGTGCTCTAAGATCATCCTTATCATCTGTCTCAAATTAGTTTCCTCTGAGTTAGCATGATCTTCTCTATGGCTCTCCTCTCTATTCCCATCTTGAATAGGAATATCTCTAGGAGTTATAAGAGGACTATCATGTCTACCTCTTCCACGATCTCTACGTCTACTTGCACTATGACCCCTAACAACAGATCTAGTCTCAGACACCATCCTCCTACAACACCCAAGCAAGAACAACAAAGATATTCACAAAATCAACAAAGGCATACCACCTTAAAGCACAATCATAAGAAAATATGTTTTAAATCCAATCACAAGACTGATTCAAGTTTTTCCTTTTTCTATGTCTCAAGTAATCAATTTTTAAGTTTCCAAGTGTTCAAGTTGTAAATGATACATAACACTGTTTAAGTTTCATTTTAGTTTTGTTGGTGTAAATAAGTATTTACTATTTACACTTTACTTAAGTTTACTTAAGATGATGTATATTCATATTAGTTTTCATGTAGACACTAAGGAGTTTGCATATTCATATGAGTTGTCATGTTGACAACACAGTAGTTTGCACTCCAATTGAGCACATGTTGTCTACTACATCTCTTTATAAGATACACCTTTACATTCTTATCCTCTCATTATTGCACATACATTCATGCACAATGGAGGATAATCCACTCTTGGTGGACATGTGCTTAGTTGGTATGCTTATCACTTTGCTGACTCCTAATCATATCAGTTGCCTTTATATACAATTCACTTTCGTGATGTATTCATCCAATCATCTGATATCCATTTTCATTTGATCATATCTTCTCTCTCTTGTGGTATCTCTTGAGCTTCTAGATCTTGGAATTTCATTCTTGCCTTAGGAAAATTCATATATGGTATTAGAGCTATACCAAATTCTTTCATGGTATTAGAGCCATAGGAGTTTCATTGCATAGCCATTGGAGAGATTTTTTTTGCAGGTCAAGATTGGATCTTGCTAGTGCAAATCAAATGTTGGCATCTCATTCAGAAGGCCAAAGAACACCTAAATAGACTTTTGTTTCATCAAAATTAGACATATGAGGTGAAATCTAGAGTCATTTGATTTTTGGAGGTGCAATGGTGGTGATTCAGAAAAAATAATTACAAAGGTGATTTTCAAATAGCGATATCTACCTCATACGGACTCCCTCTTTTGAGCAATTTTTTGTTTTGTTTTAGCATAGAATTTCATGATCTACACATTACTGCAAGTTGTTTACAATCCATGTTCTTGAATTTTTCTAAAAATTGCAAATCCCAATTTTTGCAACTTCAAAGACTTAGTTCGGGCTCATCTAGACACATATTCATGTGATATTTTTTTTGAAAGTGCATGATTTTTTGTCTACTTTCTAGATCTAGTATAAGTTTGGAGTAATTCTGAGTAGACATAGTACTTTCAGCATTTGGTCATTTTTGGCCTATTTTGGCACTTGTAATTAGATCCTTTAGAGATCTTGTGTGTTATATTTTTGATTTTGATATTGATTCATATTTTTTGTTGTAACCATCAAAATAATAAGTCCACTTTGGTCTATTTTGACAAATGGTCGATTGTACATGCACTAAGTATAAAGTGCCAAAATCATCCATTTTGGGGGTTCTTTGATTGAGTGATTTGGGGGGTGTGTCTTGAGTATTTTCACTTCTCTTTCTCTTGTGTTCTTTTATTTTGCATCATGGGTTCTCCTAGGTTTCCACTTTTAACTCCACATAATTGGCTACATGGAAAATTAGAGCATGGAGTAAAACGATGGAAAAAGGTTTGATTGATTATGTTGATGGAACCATGGTTGCACCATCTAATCCTGATAAACTAAATGAATGGAATCATAACAATAAGGTTGCTAATGGTACTTTGAGGGAGTATGTACATGAAGATCTTATCTTCCATATTGATAATTGTAAAACGTTAAAGGAAGCATGGGATAACTTTGCTAGCTTGTATGTAAAAGTAGACAAATCTAGGGGTTTTGAACTTGATAAAAATCTCGTGTCATTAGATCCAAAGGAGTTTGACACAATTCAAGACTATATCACCAAGGCACGTGAGCTAAGGTCAATGGTTAAGGAGTGTGGAATTACCATAGAGGGTGAAAAAATTATCTATAATTTGATGAGAAAACTTCCTCCAGAGTATGCATCATTTGTTTCAAGCTTCAACACTCATAAGTTGATCTTAGGTTATTCCTACACCATGCCTTCATTTGATTCCTTCATAGAGATGTTGATGGTAGAACAATAAAATTTGATGAGCATGGGGATTCTCAAGTCTTCAAAGTCCAAAGCATTGGTGGCTAGTAAAGGAAATCAAGGAAAAGGGTCTAACAAGAAGCGAAAATCATGGAAACAAAATTCACAACAAAAGAAGGAACACTCAACCTCCTCACCACAAGAAAACTCCAACAAAAAGGGAAAATCATCCAAGAAGGAGTTTCTTACTTGTGCATATTGCAAGAAGAATGGACATGAAGAACATCATTGTTACAAGAAGGAAATTGATGAACTCAAGAATATTCTCAAGAAGAATCAAATTAGTCTACCTTCAAGAATGACTATTTCACCCCCTTCTTCACATTCATATTTTGATAAAGGAAATGATCACATGGGAAAAGGTCAAGCCTTATTAGCTACTTCAAGTCAAGATTTAGGGAGATGGCTTCTAGATTCAGGGGCTTCTCATCATATGACATCTTCATAATCTATGTTTTCATCATTTGATCCTTGTCATACTCCACCTATTTTGATGGGAAATCATACTTACATGAATGTGATTTGGAAATTAATCATTGATAAGGGGGAGGGGTACTTCAAAGATGTGTTGTGTGTACCTCACCTAAGTCATAATCTTCTTTGCATCTATCAGCTCACTCATGGAGATAGAGGAAGGACTACGGAATCCACACCTAATTCAGTTTTTATCAAAGACTTGGAGACTAGAAAGATCATTGTTATAGTGGTGGTTGATCATTCATCTCAGCTATACCACTTTTCAGGCTTTGGTCATGATGATGATAGTGATTTTTCAATAGATTTTGATCATATTTCTAGTGATGATTCATATTTTAAGGAGAACTATGGCTACTTGAACTTGGGTGTTCTAACATGTGATCATGTTCTTGAGCCATTCATTGCTTCTACTCCTATTGATATTCCATCTACTATTGTTCCTAATGATAGTTCTATTCACATAGCCATGAATTCAAGTGATTCAGTGTAGTAGGATATTCATTGTCTTCTAGGCTTAGTTCCATGGGATGACTACTTGATAGACATTTCTAGATTTTTTGTGGAGTCCTACATTGTGGATTTGGGAGACACTATTGATGACATTCATCTTCTCTTTTGGTGAAGATGATCCTTCTTTAGTTGTTGTGAGGGAGAATGCTGACCCTCATCTTCATTCTCTACTTGATCAGTCTTTCAAGGTTGACATGATGGTAGATCCTTTGATACATCAGTTTGAGGAGATCACTTTATTTTTAGAGGAGATATTTGAGTCTTTGATACATGTTCTACATTCATCCTCAGTTGAGTTTGATTTGTCTTTTTCAGTAGAGTGGCATAGTACACATGATTTAGAGGAAGCACCTTTTAATATTGACATGGGGACACTTGAGTAGGTTTCAGAGATTTCATACTTTTAATGTTTCTTCTTATAGATGGGAGAGGCTTCATTGATACACCTTTGTTTCTATTTCTTCCTAAGGGGAGGAATGTTGTTCTATACTCATGGAGGAGTTTCTACATTGAGCCTAAAGCATCTAACATAGGTGTACATTCTACATTTGGTGGGGGGGGGGGAGGGGTTACTTTGTTTATCTTCCTCTTCTTCTCTCTTATGGGGGAGATATTTTCCTCACATGAGGTCTTCTTCTCTCTCATTTTCTATTGTTGTACTTATCTCTCTTTTTGGAGGGGTTTTTCCCATGCAGTTTTCCATCTCTCTCCACTTTATGAGAGATTTCATTGCATATCTTTTGCACTTGCATATTGTACATGGGTACCTAACATGGCCTAGTAGCCAGGACCCATCTTTCATTATTATATAGCTTTTGTGAGCTTAAGTACATTTCCCTAAGTTGCACTTAAGGGGGGTGTTGGTGTAAATAAGTATTTACTATTTACAATTTACTTAAGTTTACTTAGGATAATGTATATTCATATTAGTTGTCATGTAGACACCTCGGAGTTTGCATATTCATATAAGTTGTCATGTTGACAACAAAGTAGTTTGCACTCTAATTGAGCACATGTTGTCTACTACATCTCTTTATGAGATACACATTTGCATTCTTATCCTCTCATTGTTGCACATACATTCATGTACAACAGAGGATAATCCACTCTTGGTGGACATGTTCTTAGTTGGTATGCTTATCTCTTTGTTGACTCCTAGTCATAACAATTTCCTTTATATAAAAGGCACTTCCATGATGTATTCATCCAATGATCTGATATCCATTCTCATTTGATCATATATTGTCTCTCTTATGCTATCACTTGAGCTTCTAGATCTCGACATTTCATTCTTGCCTTAGGAAAATTCTTATATGGTATCAAATCTATACCAAATTCTTACATGGTATCAAAGCCATAGGAGTTTCATTGCATAGCCATTGGAGAGATTGTTTTTTGCAAGTCAAGATTAGAGCTTGCTAGTGCAAATCAAATGTTGGCATCACATTCAGAAGATCAAATAACCCCTAAAACAACTTTTGTTTCATCAAAATTGGACATTTGAGGTGAAATCTAGAGTCATTTGATTTTTGGAGGTGTAACGGCGGTGATTCAGAAAAAATAATTATAGAGGTGATTTTCAAACAACGATATCTCCCTCATAGGGACTCCTTTTTTCGAGCAATTTTTTTTTGTTTTGGGGTAGAATTTCATGATCTACACATTATTGTAGGTTGTTTGCAATCCCTATTCTTGAATTTTTTTTAAAAAATCATAAATCCAAATTTTTGCAACTTCAAAGGCTTAGTTCAAGCTCATCTGGACACATATTCAGGTGCTATTTTTTTTTAAAGTGCATGATTTTTTATCTACTTTCCAAATCTAGTATCAGTTTGGAGTAATTTTGAGTAGACATAGTACTTTCAACATTTGGTCATTTTTGGCCTATTTTGGCACTTGTCATTAGATTCTTTAGAGATTTTGTGTGTTATATTATTGAGTCTGATATAGATTCATATTTGTTTTAGTAACCATCAAAATTAGAAGTCCATTTTGGTCTATTTTGACAAGTGGTCAATTGTACATGCACTAAGTATAAAGTGTCAAAATCATCCTTTCTTTTTTTTTGGTGGGGGGGGGGGGGGGGGGGATGTTCTTTGATTGAGTGATTTGGGGGACGTGCCTTAAGTGTTTGCACTTATCTTTCTCTTGCGTTCTTTTATTTTGCATCATGGGTTCTCCTAGGTTTCCACTTTTAACTCCACATAATTATGCTACATGGAAAATTATAGCATGGTGTAAAATTATGAAAAAAGGTTTAATTGATTATGGTGATGGAACCATGGTTGCATCATCTAATCCTGATAAACTAAATGAATGGAATAATTACAATAAGGTTGCTATTGGTACTTTTAGGAAGCATGTACATGAAGATCTTATCTTCCATATTGATAATTATAAAATAGTAAAGGAAGCATGGGATAAGTTTGCTAGCTTGTATGCACAAGTAGGCAAAGCTAGGGGTTTTGAACTTGATGAAAATATCATGTCATTAGATACAAAGGAGTTTGACATAATTCAAGACTGTATCGCCAAGGCACATGAGCTAAGTTCAATGGTTAAGGATTCTATAATTACCATAGAGGATGAAAAATTGATCTATAATTTGATGAGAAAACTTCCTCCAGAGTATGCATCATTTGTTTCGAGCTTCAACACTCATAAGTTGACCTTAGGTTCTTCCTACACCATACCTTCATTTTATTCCTTCACAGAGATGTTGATGGTAGAACAATAAAATTTGATGAGCATGGGGATTCTCAAGTCTTCAAAGTCCAAAGCATTGGTGACTAGTAAAGGGAATCAAGGAAAAGGGTCTAACAAGAAGCAAAAATTATGGAAACAAAATTCACAACAAGAGAAAGAACACTCAACCATCTCACCACAAGACAACTCCAACAATAAGGTAAAATCATCCAAGAAGGAGTTTCTTACTTGTGCATATTGCAAGAAGAATGGACATGAAGAACATCATTGTTACAAGAAGGAAATTGATGAACTCAAGAATCTTCTCAAGAAGAATTAAATTAGTCTACCTTCAAGAATGACTATTTCACCCTCTTCTTCACATTCAAATTTTGATAAAGGAAAGGATCACAATGCGAAAAGGTCAAGCCTTATTAGGTAGTTCAAGTTGAGATTTAGGGGGATGGCTTCTATATTCAGAGGCTTCTCATCATATGGCATTTTCATAGTCTATGTTTTCATCATTTGATCCTTGTAATACTCCACCTATTTTGATGGGCAATCATACTTACATGAATGTGATTTGGAAAAGAATTATTGATAAGGGGGAGGGATATTTCAAAGATATGTTGTGTGTACCTCACCTAAGTCATAATCTTCTTTCCATCTTGTTGCCCAGTTATAAAATTCTTTCAATTTTATAAGCCTTGGTTAATTTTTGAAACTTTCTCAATTTTAAGCTTTAAATTGGCCATTTTATCTCTAAATTTTTGTGAGTCTCTAATCTTCCATGCCCCTAGCTCGTTCCCAGCTCCGCACAGCACTTGGAATTTTTAAAATCTGACTTCTAAGCCTCAAGTTATTGCAGGTTAATGGAGAGACTCAAAATACGTGTTTTCAAGTCTATCATTAACCATTAACCTCTCAAAAGGTTAATGATAACGTCCAAAAACACATTTTTCTTAACCTCTCAAAGGTTAATGATAACATCCAAAAACATGTTTTTATTAACCTCTATAAGGCAGTTATTAACTTGTTCAAAATTCTTCCATGAGAAGTTAGATATGTACATGAGGACAATTGGCAATAACCATGAAAATGAATTGGATGGAGTTCTTGAAAATTCACCATGTGCAGTGAGAGGTGTTTTAATTTGAGTAAACATTATGGAAGCTTTCTTCAAGACTCAAATTAAGTTTTCTACTATTGTACGCTAGATACCAGCCTGGTTATACTATACGACATTGAGAGTGACATATGCAACATTGGTAAAGATCCCTCACATAATGAGATAATATTATTGATAAGTGCTTGTACAATCACTCCAAGAGAAGTCCTTTTGAAAATTTTTGATACATATTCTACACTTTGCGGGTTAATAATGCAATAGCCGGATAGAAGATGGAGAAAAGCAATATGCTATAGGGTTTATTGACTTGATAATAGCTTCTACATCATGTCATAGAACTACAAATCTCCTTCTACAAAGTCCAGGCTAAGGATGTTGTTAAAGAAACAATAGTGATACACCACTTCAACATTGCTAACTCATCATTCAGTCGTATTGAAATTGGTCTTAACCTGCAATTTTTTATTTTTTTTCTTTGCGGCAGAAAATGTTCAAAGTTTGGTAAGCCATATGAGGCCACGGTATGTATATTGGCCCAGAGGCACATTTCTAACATGATCAACTGATATAATCATGCCGCCAGCCTTGTGTCTCCTAGCCTCACTACCAACCTGCAATACTACACAACAATCAGATAACTATTAACCCACATAGCAGGAGTCTGAAATAGAAATGAATGTAAAATTTTTGACTGGCCTCCTTTCATGTCCCGGCCCAAAAACATGGAGATCAGTGACAGCTGTACACAAAAAGCATGCTAGGGTATTACATGGTGTTTTTATTGACAATTTGCGCTTAATGCTTTTGACTCCCCAAATCTCGCTTAATGCAGCATTCAAATAGAGGGATAGAGGTTTCAGAATTCATTATGGCATGCATCAGGTAGGATATCCAAGGCCCTTAAACTATTCGATAGAATGGCACCATGATATTTGTTAAAAAGATTTTATAAAGTTTCATTCAAAAGGTGACCATACACAAAGCCATGTAAATTGCATTGGGGGATTGGAAATTATCCATCATATGGAGACAAAGAAATTTGTTTTACACAGAAGATATAACGTCATTCTTACTCCCAAGGATCACCCAATCTTTCTCTGAGAGAAGATGATTGGCATTATGTTCGATAGATTGGATATCATTGTCATGTATATGGCTATACGAGGAATGCTCTTTGTGAATGCTAGAAGAACATAGGCATGACGTTAGACTTGGAGTGTACCAGGGCCCCACAACATAGGTGCTTAGTTCTATTAAACGTGAAGGTTATCGCTGGATATATGATGCCAGTTACCCAATGTGATGTAGAAGACACGAGATTAAGGGACATAAAAATGGAGAAGTCTAACACTATGCTGATCGCTGCAGATTTGATTCTTTCTTTCACAGTCCAAAAAAAAAAATTCCAAAGAGCGCGATTGGTCAAGTCTATGAAAGAAGGATTAAGTCATGGATTTCTTGCATTGGAGTGAATGGGCAGGTTGATAAAGGTCAAAGTATGTTTGACTAGATGCCTGGAAGAAACTTGGTTTTGTGGAATCAACCAATTGTAGCATATGCTCAAAATAAATGAGTTGTTGATGTTCAAAAACTCTTTGAGGATATGCCCAGACGGGACTTGGTTTCATGGAACATAGTGATTGCTGGATATGCACAGAGTGGACAGCTTGATGAGGCCTTGGTGCTTTTTGAAGAACAATTGCCTTGGAATATAATGATTTTATGATATACTCAAAGTGGATGTTTTGAGGAAACTTTGATCCTCTTCAAGGAAATGAGGAAAGTAGGTATGAAGCCATGCCCTATTGCCTTTCCAAGTTTTCTCCCAAGATATGCCCACGTAGGGGATATTCAACAGGATAAGGAAGTCTACATGGAAGTACATAGATGATCACGAAGAAGAGTATGCATCAAATAACGCAACAAGCTGATGATTCAACCATCTGAAGACATGTTCCAAGCTATGCATTCCAACTAGTGGTCATTGTTACTTGAGGTTAATTTTATTGAGGTTAATTAACCTCACCCAAATCACATATTTGGGAGGTAGTTATTAACCACAAAAGGGTAGTTATTAACCTCTGTGTCTATATAAGGGCTCTTTGGGCTTTGTAAAGGAACTTTTTGGCTTTAGAAGAAGGGAACACTATGCAGAAATTTTGATTAGAAGATGATATTTGGAAAGTATGTACAGATTTGTCTTTATAATTAGAAATTCCTCTTAAGTTCTTGGTGCAAGAAAGTAAAGGAACGTGCAATTTAAGTTCTCTAATTCTAAATCTAAATTTTTTAGAATGTTGATTCTATTTGTAGTGAGCATTCTCATGATATGGTGTAGATGTTTATGAATCTGTGGATCAACATTGTGCTAGTAATAGTTTTCAAGCGTAGATCTTGATTGTTTTTATTAGCAGTTTTAATTTAGTAGTTTGGGAAAGCCTTGAAGTCGTGTGGTGCATTCGTCATCATGAGCTTTCTCCCCTTTCAATTTTAATTTTATATCTATTTGAAAAGCTTCAAAATTATATCATACGAGGGAGCTGCCCCTCTAAACGTAGAGGAAGGTTGCATATCAAGGTCCTATCCAACTGTTGTGAATGGTTTGCCACACACTCCATTGGGCCAATTCTTCTGTGACAAATCTATTTACCAACAGATTTTTGGCGACTCCGCTGGGGAGACTGAACAAGAAGATTGAAAGTCGCCTGTAATGAAGCACGATGGTGCTACCATGTGAGAACTTTTTTTCCAATTCTCCAACCAAACCTTGGCTTCCAAGACACCCAAGAGGATATTATTTTAGACTTGAACACTCTAGCCTGGAGGTGTAGACGAAGTGCTGAACAATACCATCTGGTGAATCAAGTTCTTGAAGAAGAAGAAGAGTTCGGAGAAATTTTATGGAGAGCTCCTATTTGTCATAATGTTGTAGTCATTGAAAGAATAGTAGTTATCCCAAGAAGAAACAAACAAAATCTTGGTCATATCCAAAACCAAGTGAACAATAACCAGTAACATGGTTGATAAAGGTACCTTCCCTGGAATGAAGTTTGGCCACTCTATCTGAGGTTTGAATTCAAAACATGGTTTGGTACAAGGGAAAAGTTGAAAGCGATAGTGATAGTGACAGTGATGATGAATACTTTTCATATCCTAAGAAATAGATTCCTGATGAGCCTCTGCAAGTTGAATTCTTAATGAATTTCTATGGCGGCAGGAGGTTGGACCCTAAAATGGTTCATCCCCACTTACTTCAAGTTTTTCAAAAGATTGAAGAAGAGGATGGAAAGAATTATGGTTTTCTTTTTCATGATCAAAAATCCTTTTCGGAAAAAGATTCAGCGCATAAAGATAAAGAAGGCTTTGCTGAAAAATGTGTTTCATCTAAATCAACAATGAAGAATACTAAAAATGTCTCTCATGCACCTATATCTCAACAAAATCAGATTGATCCTAATTAGGCAAGCTTCTTGAAAAGTTTCTATGGTGGACAGAAACTAGACCTAGGAGGGATTCATCCATCTTTGCTCCGAACTTTGCAAAAGATAAATGAAGAAGATGGTAAAGATAATCAGTTTTTCTCTCACAGACCCAAATCATTTTCAGAAGGAAATTCCACATGTGAGCATAAGGAAAAACTTGATAATAAAAGTGATTCTTGTCAAGTGAAGATGGATAGTGGTGGTCAAAAAGGTATCCCCATGCTTTCACCTATTGCTCATCAAAGTCATATTCCCATTGATCCCAACCAGGTTGGATTTTTAAAAATCTTATATGGCAATGCACGCTTGGATCCTAACAAAGTACATCCTTCTTTACTTCAAACGCTGCAAGAACTTGAGAAAGAAGACCCATGCAATAATTATTTTCTTGATAGTACAACATCTTCTAATCCAAATATTAGAAAGGATTCATCTAAATCTTCATGCATGAAAGGAGACAAAGGTCCTATGTCTAATCAAGGAGATTCTCAAGAAATGGTGCCTATAGAAGAAAAAGGGTCTAGTAATGTATCAAGACATGACTGTGAAAATTTCCAAACCAAGGAGAGAGTATCCCATCATCTCGATCCTAATGAGAAAGAAATAGAAATATCAAAATCTCAAGAAACTATGCAACATATGATTGAAGATGAGGAAAATGTGGATCAAGGTGAATTTCAGACAACTTTTATTCCTTCTTGGTGCCTCGATATTTTAGATGATGACTTCCTATGTGGAGAAAATCTTCCCAATCATCCTTCCATGATCATTGATGATAAATCTATTGATAACATCAATACATCAGTTGTCATGGAACAATTTGAAAACACTACCATTGATGGAGATAAAAGCAGCCGTGAACTTCTATAAATATCTGCTTTCCATGAGGAAATGGAGACCTTTACATTTGATGATATTGATGAACTTGTGATTAAATGGTCAACTGATGAAAAAGTTAAAATTCGGCCTCTAGGAGAAGAAGATGAACCATGTAATCTTAATTCTTTATCATGCATGCCAACTTTCACACTTCATGAAAATTGTCTTGGAGAAGAAATGATGATTCAAAAGGAGATAGATATCATTGAACATATTGAAGATGTAAGCTATATGGATATGAAGACAAGTTCCCCTATTCCAATGAAAGTGAAATTAAATTCCTATGGATCATTCAAAGTTCAGGGAAATCCTCTTTTTGAGCCTTTTCATCAAATAGGAAATCCTATGCCAAAGAGCTTCTATGAGAAGAATAACCATGATGAAGAAAGTAATGAGTTAGCAGGGGATCTCATGGAGAAATCTAGTGAAGAAAGCTCTTATGATGGATTTACTCCAAGATTGTGCTCAAAATCCTTGGATGGTAAATTTTTCTATGAAGAAAATGTTTACTTAAATCCTTTATTCATAGAGAAAGACATTTCTATTGATGATTCTCAAGTTGGTATTCAAAGACAAGGTTTGATGGCCATTACTCCACAAGTTGCTTCACGTCATATATTATATGAAGGCAATCCAGTACAAGGTTTGATATCTTTGAGTATTAATCACCAGAAGGATCTTCAGAAGGAGAATTTTATAATTCAACTCTTTGAAAATGAAGTTATCAATGCCATGCCATAGGAAGAAGAGTTGATCTTGAAGTCTAAGATTTTTGATGAATCTTGGTTATTTGGATGTGTCCCTTTATCTAGAGAGGCGGAACATGATATGAATATCAGAATTGGAATTTCAGGAGCCAACTTATATTCAAAACCACAAGAATCTGGCAGTTTCCACATGTTAGGACGCCATGGTATTTATTTTACCCAACCAGTGAATGGATTTGCATGATTATACCTTGAGTCACTGGAGGTAGGGAAACCTACCTTGTATATAGTCTAGTTAGGAGTTTTTCTTGTGCCTAGTTTGCTTTCAGTTGTCTGGTTTTTGGTGCTAGTTTCCTCCCTTTTGCAAAGTGATCCCTCAAGTGACTCTATAGCCCCATGGATAAAGCATTGTTCTAATTATTCTGGATTCGAGCTTCGTCCTGTACAGTCCTTGTCCCCAGTTAGAGCCAGTTGTTGCCCAGTTATAAAATTCTTTCAATTTTATAAGCCTTGGTTAATTTTTGAAATTTGCCCAATTTTAAGCTTTAAATTATCCATTTTATCTCTGAATTTTTATGAGTCTCTAATCTTCCATGTCCCCGGCTCGTTCCCAGCTCTGCACAGCACTTGGAATTTTTAAAATCCGACTTCTAAGCCTCAAGTTATTGCAGGTTAATGGAGAGACTCAAAATACGTGTTTTCAAGTCTATCATTAACCATTAACCTCTCAAAAGGTTAATGATAATGTCCAAAAACACATTTTTCTTAACCTCTCAAAGTTTAATGATAACGTCCAAAAACACATTTTTCTTAACCTCTCAAAAGGTTAATCATAACGCCCAAAAACATGTTTTTATTAACCTCTATAAGGCAGTTATTAACTTGTTCAAAATTTTTCCATGAGAAGTCAGATATGTACATGAGGAAAATTGGAAATAACCATGAAAATGAATTGGATGGAATTCTTGGAAATTCACCATGTGTAGTGAGAGGTGTTTTAATTTGAGTAAACATTATGGAAGCTTTCTTGAAGACTCAAATTAAGTTTTCTACTGTTGTACGCTAGATACCAACCTGGTTATACAGTATGACATTGAGAGTGACATATGCAACATTGGTAAAGATCCCTCATATAATGAGATAATATTATTGATAAGTGCTTGTACAATCACTCCAAGAGAAGTCCTTTTGAAGATCTTTGATACATATTCTACACTTTGCGGGTTAATAATGCAATAGCCAGATAGAAGATGGAGAAAAGCAATATGCTAGAGGGTTTCTTGACTTGATAATAGCTTCTACATCATGTCACAAAACTACAAATCTCCTTCTACAAAGTCCAGGCTAAGGATGTTGTTAAAGAAACAATAGTGATACACCACTTCAACATTGCTAACTCATCATTCAGTCATATTGAAATTCGTCTTAACCTGCAGTTTTTTTTTTTTTTCTCTACGGCAAAAAATGTTCAAAGTTTGGTAAGCCATATGAGGCCATGGTATGTATATTGGCCCAGAGGCACATTTCTAACATGATCAACTAATATAATCATGTTGCCAGCCTTGTGTCTCCTAGCCTCACTGCCAACCTACAATACTACACAACAATCAGATAATTGTTAACCCACATAGCAGGAGTCTAAAATAGAAATGAATGTAAAATGTTTGACTGGCCTTCTTTCATGTCCCAGCCCAAAAACATGGAGATCAGTGACAGCTATACATAAAAAGCATGCTAGGGTATTACATGGTGTTTTTATTGACAATTTGCGCTTAATGCTTTTGACTCCCCAAATCTCGCTTAATGCAGCATTCAAATAGAGGGATAGAGGTTTCAAAATTCATTATGGCATGCATCAGGTAGGATATCCAAGGCCCTTGAACTGTTTGACGGAATGGCACCATGATATTTGTTAAAAAGATTTTATAAAGTTTCATTCAAAAGGTGACCATATGCAAACCCATGTAAATTGCATTGGGGGATTGGAAATTATCCATCATATGGAGACAAAGAAAGTTGTTTTACACAGAAGATATAACATCATTCTTACTCCCAAGGATCACCCAATTTTTCTCTGAGAGAAGATGATTGGCATTATGTTCGATAGATTGGATATCATTGTCATGTATATGGCTATACGAGGAATGCTCTTCGTGAATGCTGGAAGAACACAGGCATGACGTTAGACCTGGAGCGTAGCAGGGCCCCACAACATAGGTGCTTAGTTCTATTAAACATGAAGGTTATCGCTGGATATATGATGCCAGTTACCCAATGTGATGTAGAAGACACAAGATTAAGGGACATAAAAATGGAGAATTCTAACACTATGTTGATTGCTACAGATTTGATTCTTTCATTCACAGTCAAAAAAAAAATTCCAAAGAGTGAAATTGGTCGAGTCTATGAAAGAAGGATTAAGTCATGGATTTCTTGCATTGGAGTGAATGGGCAAGTTGATAAAGGTCAAAGTATGTTTGACTAGATGCCTGGAAGAAACTTGGTTTTGTGGAATCAACCAATTGTAGCATATGCTCAAAATAAATGAGTTGGTGATGTTTGAAAACTCTTTGAGGATATGCCCAGATGGGACTTGGTTTCATGGAACATAGTGATTGCTGGATATGCACAGAGTGGATAGCTTGATGAGGCCTTGGTGCTTTTTGAAGAACAATTGCCTCGGAATATAATGATTTTATGATATACTCAAAGTGGATGTTTTGAGGAAACTTTGATCCTCTTCAAGGAAATGAGGAAAGCAGGTATGAAGTCGTGCCCTATTGCCTTTCCAAGTTTTCTCCCAGGATATGCCCATGTAGGGGATATTCAACAAGATAAGGAAGTCTACATGGAAGTACATACGTGATCACGAAGAAGAGTATGCATCAAATAACTCAACAAGCTAATGATTCAACCACCTAAAGACATGTTCCAAGCTATACATTCCAACTAGTGGTCATTGTTACTTGAGGTTAATTTTATTGAGGTTAATTAACCTCACCCAAATCACATATTTGGGAGGTAGTTATTAACCACAGAAGGGTATTTATTAACCTCTGTGTCTATATAAGGGCTCTTTTGGGCTTTGTAAAGGAACTTTTTGGCTTTAGAAGAAGGGAACACTATGCAGAAATTTTGATTAGAAGATGATATTTGGAAAGTATGTACAGATTTGTCTTTATAATTAGAAATTCCTCTTAAGTTCTTGGTGCAAGAAAGTAAAGGAACGTGCAATTTAAGTTCTCTAATTCTAAATCTAAATTGTTTAGAATGTTGATTCTCTTTGTAGTGAGCATTCTCACGGTATGGTGTAGATGTTTATGAATCTGTGGATCAACATTGTGCTAGTAATAGTTTTCAAGCGTAGATCTTGATTGTTGTTATTAGCGGTTTTAATTTAGTAGTTTGGGAAAGCCTTGAAGTCGTGTGGTGCATTCGTCATCATGAGCTTTCTCTCCTTTCAATTTTAATTTTATATCTATTTGAAAAGCTTCAAAATTATATCATACGAGGGAGCTGCCCCTCTAAATGCAGAGGAAGGCCGCATATCAAGGGCCTATCCAACTGTTGTGAATAGTTTGCCACACACTCTGTTGGGCCAATTCTTCTATGACAAATCTGTTTACCAACACATCTATCAACTCACTCATGAAGATAGAGGAAGGACTGTGGAATTCACACCTAATTTAGTTTTTATCAAAGACTTGGAGACTAGATAGATCATTGCTACAAGGGTGGTTGATCATGCATCTTGGCTATACTACTTTTCAGACTTTGGTCATGACGATGATAGTGATTTTTCAATAGATTTTGATCATATTTTGAGTGATGATTTAGATTATGAGGAGAACTTTTGCTACTTGAACTTGGGTGTTCTCACATGTGATCAAGTTCTTGAGCTATTAATTTCTTCCACTCCTATTCATATTCCATCTACTATTGTTCCTGATGATAGTTGTATTCACATAGCCATGTATTCAAGTGATTCAGTGCGACAGGATATTCATTTTCTTCTAGACTTAGTTTCATGGGATGACTACTTGACAGACATTTCTAGTTTCTTTGTGGAGTCCTAGATTGTGGATTTGGTAGACACTATTGATGACATTCATATTCTCTTTGGTGAAGATGATCCTTCTTTAGTCATTGTGAGGAAGCATGTTGACCCTTATCTTCATTCTCAACTTATCAGTCTTTCAAGGTTGACATGATGGTAGATCCTTTGATACATCAGTTGGAGGAGATCACTTTATTTTCAGAGGAGATATTTGAGTTTTTGATACATGTTTTACATTCATCCTCACTTGAGCTTGATTTATCTTTTTTAGTAGAGTGGCATAGTACAGGTGATTTGGAGGAGGCACCTTTCAGTATTGACATGGGGACACTTAAGCCGGTTTCAAAGATTTCATACATTTTGATGTTTCTTCCTACAGATGGGAGAGGCTTTGTTGATATGTACCTTTGGTTCTATTTCTTCCTAAGGGGAGGAATGTTGTTCTACACTCATGGAGGAGTTTCTACATTAATCCTAAAGCATCTACCATAGGTGTACATTCTACACTGAGGGGGTTACTTGGTCTATCTTCCTCTTCTTCTCTCTTATGGGGGAGATCTTTTCCTCACATGAGGTCTTCTTCTCTCTCATTTTCTTTTATTGTACTTATCTCTCTTTTTGGAGGGGATTTTTCCCATGCGGTCTTCCATCTTTCTCCACTTTATGAGAGATTTCATTGTATGTCTTTTGCACTTGCATATGTACATGGGTACCTAACATGGCCGAGTAGCCAGGACCCATCTTTCATTATTATATAGCTTTTGTGAGATTAGTACATTTCCCTAAGTTGCACTTAAGGGGGGGTGTTTGCATAAATAAGTATTTACTATTTACACTTTACTTAAGTTTACTCAGGATGATGTATATTCATATTAGTTGTCATGTAGATACCTAGGAGTTTGCATATTCATATAAGTTGTCATGTTGACAACATAGTAGTTTGCACTCCAGTTGAGCACATGTTGTCTACTACATCTCTTTATGAGATACACCTTTACATTCTTATCCGTTTATTATTGTATGTACATTCATGCACAACCGAGGATAATCCACTGTTGGTGGACATGTGCTTAGTTGGTATGCTTATCTCTTTGCTGACTCCTAGTCATATCAATTGCCTTTATATACAAGGCACTTCCATGATGTATTCATCCAATCATTTGATATCCATTTTCATTTGACCATATCTTGTCTCTCTTGTGTTATCTCTTGAGCTACTAGATCTTGGCATTTCATTATTGCCTTAGGAAAATTCTTATATGCTATCAGAGCTATACCAAATTCTTACAAGTTTAACTAGTTATCAACAAGCGACATTCCAATATACCCAGAGCTCCCAATGTAGAAACTCAGGCTCTAATACCATATGTAACGCCCTACCAGAGAACCCAAAAGAAATTAATCTAAAGTATCACTAAGTTTGCCAAACATTTTTGTTGAAAGATAATAACAACAAGAGATAATATAGCAAATGCAATAACTCACATACATACAACCAACCAAAATAGAATACATCTCCTAAGGGTCCCATGACATGGAATCACATATATAAATAAGTTTTATTAAAATTAAATCTAACACATAACCAAAACCACATCAAAGAATTATTACAAGTACAATTCCAATTTAATGATATATAATTACATAAGATGCCACTTGGCATAACTAGAATGCATAATCATCCACTATACAAGTCATAGGGTATGAAAATATCCAAGAATATACATCATAAATAAATACATCATCTCATAAGATCTCTGATAATCAAGTATAGTACAACAAAATACAATCATCCAATAGAAATACAAGATCAGAAAGAAAGGAACAACTACACAAGGACATCTAGCATCGACATCCAACTGTTGGATCTCAACAATATGAGAAAAATGCACTATTAGACTCGACCTTGTGGAACCTAAATGGCCCACTCCCACCGTGTTGAGGAGATAGTCTCAAATCCAATACAGATATCAATCCACAAGTCATAACCAACATCTAGGTCAAGGAAACGCCTGAAAGTAAACTATCTCAAAGGTACCAAGACACAAGTAACATTTAAACCTAGAGGAAACAAAGACACGTATGAAATCTACTATGCAATTGGGCAAGTGTCAGCACATGAACCAAGACTAAGGTTATCTTGGCAGCCTCTCCAGACTCTGACCCCCTAGTGTCTTTATGCGACACCAATATCCTTTCATATAGATAAGGCATACTAATGTTCAAGCAAGGTCATAACCAAGTGTCCTCTCTACTCCCATCCTAGCTTGTACTAGCACTCAAGGCATGGATGAAGAAAACACTGACTCTTATTAATTCATTTTACTCTCATTTAATGAAATGATATCACTTATTAAAACAACTTAAAATGGGTTACCCAACCAACCACTTAGGGCTTCAGCCTCCATTGCAAGCTACTTCCCAATGTACACATAGATTACCTACCCTAAGCTCATAAAAGTACAACTCATAAAATCATAATTTTGACCTCAGTCCTTTACAAGAAATTGAAAAGCACCTAAAGATAAAACATAGTATTCACCTCAGTCCTTTACAAGCAATTAGAAAGTACCTGAAGACCAATCATAATAATCACCTCAGTCCTATACAAGCAATTGAAAAGAACCCAAAGATAAATCACAATAATCACCTTAGTCCTATACAAGCAACTGGAAAGCACCAAAGATAACCGATCAAAAACTCAAAGGTTACAACAAGAAACTCACAATAATCACTAATCAAATCTCATCATAGAAAACACGTAATACATCACCATGGTTGGGTATACAAGATCATATACATAACACCATCACAAAACAAAACCCCCAAGATCCTGGTAAACATCTTGATTGGTCAAACTACTAAGTCAAACCCTAAACCCAACACAAAAAAAAGCATACAACAAAGTAGTGTAGTTTCATAGATTTTGTTTGGTTTTGAAAGCATTCAATTTTTATTTAAACAACTAGGGTTCAAGTTTTTGTAGTTCATTTTAAAATGTATCCCTAAAAGTTTATTTACAAAATATTACAATTTTCCCTTTTTACAGATCGAAGATTATTCAATTTTAATCAACATTAGATTTAAAATAAACAATTCAATAGTACTCGGTTGATTTAAAAACTAAAACTCATTTCCAAAACCTTGAAATTCATTAACTGAACATGTTTTGAATAAATAATATTAAAAAAAATACTATTAACTATTAAAATAATAACTTATAAATAAATAATCTTTATTTATTAATAATCATAATAATTATTATTATTAATATAATATTAACTATTTAATATTATAATATATTTTAATTTAATTAATTTAATTTTTAATTAAAAATAAACTATTTTAAAAAAACCCATAAATAATATAAAGCGATTAAAGTCCACCGACTGCAAGTATGTTATCGTGGCAACCTGCTGCTGTCATAGCGAGATGTCTTGCAGTCCCTAATAAAGGCCGCCGATGGAGGGAAGAAGAGGGGAGGGGAGGTGGGGGTGGTGGCCTGCCTCCTACATAATTTTAAACTAAAAAAAAAAAACACCAAAATAATTTTCAGCCCCTCATACAACAATTTCAAAATTAATTTTTATAATGTATATATATATATTTATAATTATCATAGTAATTACCAATTACTGTGATATATATATTAAAGATTCTTCCATATAGATATGATATAGAAACCCGAGGTAACCAATCAAAATTAATTACCAATTCTGGGTTTTCTTTTCTAAACCTCCAACCCAATCGATCCAATTACAAATTCTCTAAAATTACCAAACAAGGGTTTTCAAACCTTGAATTCAATTATAGATGATTTTGAAATGAAGAAAAATAATCTCACAACAAGGGTTTCATTCCAATTAAATTATGAAAACAATTCCATTCAAACACAAAAATGATAGATATTTCAAAGAAAGAAACTACTGTGCAAAACCTGCAAGATCCTACCTAGATCTGATGCTAAACAACAGATGCACAAATCTCACAAGCAAATCCCCTTTCTTTCAAAAACCCTCTTCTCATAAATTGACTCCTACAAATCTGTGTGTGGAGAAATGAGCTCTAATTTCTTAATAAAGAACTTTCTCCAATTAGGGCTTCGATTTTGCAATCATGCAAAACCTTTTTCTTAATTATTTTATTATATTTTAATTTTCATGTGCAACCTTTTACAAATTAATTAAAATAAACTTTATGAAATGAATTATTTCTCTCTTTTATTAAATTAGAAGACGTCTTTAATAAAATATTTATTAATTTAACTAATAATTATATTTAGAGTTTACTATAAAAATGAAACTCCTAAATAAATTATTATTAAATTAAATAAATATAATTACGCTAAAATTAGAACTTTAATTAAATCTTTTAAATTTAATTCTTTTATTTAATTAATTTCTCAATTAATTAAATATTGATTTTTCTTTATAAAAATTTCATTTAATTATCTTTTAATTTGATTTAATTATAACTAAAAATCACCACAAACCCATAAGACTAAATACGAAAACCCATTAAAAAGTATGGAATACTAAATCAAACTCAAGGGTCAAAATAATGAATTCATGTTACTTGACAAATTTGGAAGAGTAAAATATAGATACTTGTTCTACTTTCTAGGATAATTGGATTAAGGTTAGGATTTGGACTCAAGAATTATCTCCCCTCTTTTATCATTGAGATACTATGATAAGGCATGCTCATCCTAGCAATTCAGGGAAGTTGATGCCTAATACCTGCAATTTGCATAAAATATTAGCATATATATACACATATAATCTAAACTAAATAGGAAATGGTGGGGAGTGGTGCATTGTGTAGATCTTGACTAGCAGGTGACTATGACTCCCTCCCTCAACCACATCAAAAACGTCAAACATAGAGTAAAACATACAAGTACACCATACACATGTAAGTATGGGGTAAGTATCCATAGAAATCACATATAAATCACACATCTAACTATCATCATGCGATAACTAAAAATCACCAAATGAACATACTTGGACTTGGATAGAGTCGTCATAAGCCAAAATGACCTAGTAGACTTAGGGTTTCTTCTAGCCTACACTAGGTTCTCGTGCACCATAAAATATGTGGGATCCAAGAAGCTTTCAAAATTTTGAGAGAAAAAAAGAAGAAGCGGGAAATCAAGTGTAGAGGCTAAAATGGGTTGAGAACAAGAAGTGAATTGGGTAAATGGGAAAATGTGCATTGAAATTAGAGCTAACAAAGAGTTTTGAAAAAGATTAAAAGGAGAATGAGGATCTTGATTAAATAAATCTATGCAATTAAGTGCAACATGAGATCCAAATATAAGAAAACCCACTAAGGAGGGCTAAAAGGGTCACAAAGAGAACACAAAGTAAGTACTTGGATTTTTAATACTATAAAAGACCCAAACATTTTGTATATCCATCAAGGTTATCTTCTAACCTCTTTCTTTATTATCTTTTGGTTTATTTAACCAACTTCAATTTAGATACAAGCCTAAGGTATTACCTTTCTATCTTGAGTCCAAGTAGCAAGACCAAAAAAAATTTCAAGCATAAGACCAATGGAGAGGATAACATTGTCTCAACTTAGATTTCTAAGGGAATCCTTGGACGATGATCCACACAATAACTCACAAGTGAAGCTTTCTTGTTGAATTGAAGCCCACATTCCAAAGTTTGACAAAGAGCTTAATTTGGTTAAAGATATATGAGTCTTCTTCGAAATCTTTATGTTTGTGTTGCATGCATGAGAGGATAAAAAAAAACTAATTGTTGGATGCCAATTATATCCATGTCTCCTTTAGGGTTCCAAATCTTTCTTGCCCAAGATTCCAAGTGTTGGAACAAGTATATGGGAAATAATATACTAAGGGGGGGTGAATTATGATCTTAAACTTTTATAATAAAAATAATTCCTTTAATTCATATTCAAATCACTTCACAGATCTGTCAATAAAACTATAATACCAAAACATAAATGCAATATATCACATCCATAATAGTTCAACACATAACATAGTGATTTGGCTACCTAGAAACATCTCAAGATGAAGGTAAAACTGGGTTGGGGATGAAACCCACAAATCTTCACTATTATAACAATAAAGTTAACCAGTTAAGGTTACAATGTTTGACTATAAGATATGATCTACCTGTGAGGGTTCTACCTTGTTAAAAGCTTAAGAGAATATTAGGTCTCACCTTGTTAAAGGATTTTACACTCACAATAAAGTAAGGACTCTATTAGGGTATTTACATAGGCCTATTAGGACCACTCTGTTAAGAGATTGACCCTATCTCAATTGCAAAATAATTGATTTAGTACCCAATCCTCAGTTTTCACTACAAGTTGATCTTGGGTCTCCTCTTTCCTTTATCTCTGATTTGATTCTCCTAATCTAATAAATCTATTCACTCCTTTAGTGCTCTAATTTCTCTTTGTTGGATCTACGTCTAAAACTTCACTTCACTCCTTCACTTGTGCATATCCCTTATGCATTGTCATTGTATATGATTGTGATATTGCTATCAAGATTTAACTATGTGATTTTGAGTCAACTTTGTAGTTAACCATGGAGGAAACTCTATAGACCTCCTTAGAAGTCCCAGTGCTTCACCCCTATGAGTATCACCTAGATCCAATGAGTGCTAAGTGTTCCATTTATTCTCATGAAAGATGGATTCATGTTGAATCACTACTCATGAAACATGGATCAATGAGTTTGACTCAAAATCACACAACTAAATTCTAATAGCAATATCACAATTTGACTTATTATGGAAATTATCTCCTACTTATCAATTGTAAATGATTCGAGGGTTAGAATCCTCCTTAAATAGGCATCATGTGAATTTTCTAGATCTTGATCGACAACTTAAACTTCATCATCTTTTGTCATTGACATCCCTTTTTCTGATTGATTGAATTGTATGTCTAGGGATCATTACCTTCTGTAATGATGCATAATCGACATCTATTATGGCTCTACAAATATTAAATTTCATAGAAATGTCGATAAAAATGGTTTATATATGAGTTTGTGCAATTATAAACTCCTATATCAAAACTGAATTACTCAGCACTTGAATGTTATGATGCTCGATCATGCATAAACATTCATGTTTTTACGCAGCTTCTATATGTTTGTTTGCTTGGCTCTTAATAACATTTTAATATGCTCAGTCTCCATTATATTTCCTAGCTCATACTATATTCCTTAGCTTGCATATTTTCTTGCTCTCTAGTAAATGCTCGACAATCACTATCTCATTCGGTATAATTGTTATATGCTTGGTCATTACTAGATAACTTGATCACAGTGATGACCTTGTAATCTTGCCTAGTAAATGACTTGCAAATGAATAAGTGTCAGGACACTAATTAGCAACATAGGCTTAGAGATCACAAATCTCCCCCTTTGACATTAGTGGCAAAAACACTTTATCATGAAATTATTTCGTTCAAAATGTATTTTCCTCTTTAAGACCAATTTTTTTTTTTATTATGTTCAATCTATTCTTATCTCCCCCTTTTGCATTATTGGGTATCTCCCCTTTTGTTCTTTCATCCTTTTTCATTGTTTCTCATTTCTCATCATTCCCCCTTGTTTTTGTCATTGATGGAACTTGGGGTTGTTGGGGTGAGCTGATATTTCTCAAAAAATTATTTATGACTTGCCACAATATCATAGCCAGTATTTCATCTATCTTGTACCTTTTCCAAAAGCTGAAATTGAATCTCTAGCTTGGCAGCTAGGTCAATAAATCCTACAATTTCTAAAAAATGTGTCTCTTTCTTCAAAATATCTCCAACTATAGAGATTACCTTCTGACTTAGCTCTATATGTTCCAATAGTTGAAGTTGAATCAATGCCAACTTTTGCCTTATCATTGCATCTTTAGTTGTGAGCTTGACTAACCTTATCTAGTTGAATGTAAGTTCATTGTAAGAAAATGAGCTTGAACCCACATTCTTTCTTAATGAATAAACATTTTCTTTCATTCTTGCATGCAATAGCTCTAATGAGCATGAAGTATCTGTTGTAAAGAAATCTATATCACACAATTTTACATATAAAGAATTAATAGTGTTCAAAATTGTTTCCAACTGTGTAATAGATGTAGAAAGCTTGATTTGTCTCTATTTAAGTTCATGCGAGACTTTGTGTAACTATTTATGTTCCATTCTCCTTTTAGACCATTGTAACAACTTCTCATTTGTCTCTATATCATTTGTCTAAATTTTGTCAACCACATATACTAGCTGGTCCAAAATTGAATGTTGATTATTTACATCTATAATTCCAAATGTACCTGTGAAAATATCTTTGATAATATGTAATACTTGTCTTCTCTGAAGGATTTGAGCAATATGCAATACAAATCCACAAAGTCCTCATAAACCTTCATGTAAAAACTTGTCACAGAGAAGAAAAATACAAGAGGAGGCAAGGGTTTGCTCTAAAAATATGCAAATTGTATTCTTAGAAATGAAAAAGATACAAGATACTTACAAATGATCTATCCTTATTGTAGGAGATTGAAACCCAAAAAGGGCAACCTAAAAGGTAAATGTTATTTAATAATTACTAATTAATTAATAAATATGAATGCAAAAAGTGCATAAAGTGAAACCTTAAGAAGGGAGAAAAGGTAATTTAATTAATGAAATTAAATTAACCTTTTTCTCTAACACACCCCTTAAGATGAGCAATGATGCAGCTACAAATGATGCAATGCTAAAAGAGAACTTGGGTCCCAACAACAAGGTCTGATGAGGTATCCATTCATAATCAAATCTCTACGAAATAGAGAAATAGAGAAAAGCTAGTGGGAAAAACTCTACTCCAAAAAGAGATAGAAAAAGGACGCACAAATGAAACATCTCAAGAGAATCTCTCAAGACCATAAGTACAATGATATCCTCCATGATAGAAGCTTGAGACTCCATAGCCCCCCAAACTCCAGTGTCGATGAATATACCAATGTGGCTCCAATATGAAGGAAACAAAGATAGTGGACAAGGATGAAAAAACCAATGAATGTAAGGTGCAGCTAGAAGTCCTAGTTGATGCTTAAAGGAGAAAGCATGAGATTTTTGAAATGGAATCTCCAATGGAGGTGGAATAACAGGTGTGTTGAATCTGCCATCTAAGAGGAGATGTGTGTCCTCTAATATATCCTCAACAACTGTAGTAGGTGGCTTGATGACTAGAATTACAGTAGTAAGTAATGCTATTTAGAGTAATCACGTGCAAGAGATGGAATTTGAATAGGAGGTGGAGGTGTGGAAGTCACAACACTAGTCTCAGTAACAACACATAAGTTCAAGTGACCTGACTTCACCTCAATAGACTCTCGTGAAAAAAAAGAGTGAGTCTTCAATAGTGGAGATGGTGGACCAAAATGTGAGAAGGAATATGGGCAGGATGCATGATCAATAGTCCCTGTAGCAATAATATTGGCTATATCACTATCTTTGATGTGCACTAAATCCTGTGAAAACTCAATTATCTCCTTGTCCCACTATGTATAATGTGATAAATAGAGATAAGGTTAGAGGACAAAGATGGAACAAAAACTACATCATGAAATGTATCATCATCAATGTCAATAGAACCTTTCCCACATACAGTCATAATAGTGTTATTCCCCACCAAAATGTGTGGAGTAGGAGAAGCTTCAAAAGAAGAGAACAAATCCTCAGAAGATGTCATATGGTGTGAAGCACCTGAATCCAACAACCAACCAAAAGAATGAGGGATAGTAGTTGCACATAGTGCATGAATCTTTTCCATATCTTTACCATCTGACTGAAATGATGATGATGAAGAAGGTCTATGAGAAGTAGAAGGAATATCAATGTTGCTCTTCTAAAGGAGAGCGGTCAAATCTAAAACATGTTTGGCATAGCTATCTAACTTCTCCTTATAGAAATGTGGCTCATCATGATTAGGCTTATTATAATAAGAAAACTTTAGTCTTTCTGGCTTTGATTTACCCCCCTTAGGAGGAGGTTTTCGTGATGAACTATGAGTGCTAAGATCAATCTGAGACTCTGTAGAATGAGATTTTTGAATCTTCTCCTTCGTCCTTGAAGATGGTCAAGCTACCAATGCATGACTCTATGAGCTGGTGAGAGAATCCAACTAAGAGAGCTTAGCTTTCTCTTGAGTCAACCGATCACAAAAAACCTCAAAGGATGGCATGGTAAATCTATTATCTAAAGCATCTTTGGTGGAATAGAAGGTAGAAGAAAAAATCTAAAAGTTTCCACGAAGCTTAGAAAGAATCAGGTAGATACACTCGAAGTCAGTCTTCATTTTCTCACAACCTTGCAATAAAGATCTTAGTTGTTTGAATTTCATCAAGAAGTCCTCGATGGAGGTAAAATAATCTATTATAAGTGAGGTAAGCTCTTCCTCAATCTAAAGTGCCATGAACTCATTCAATGTACCAAACAAGCCTTCAAGCTTGGTCCACATAGCTAGAGAAGTGTTGCACCCATCTAGATGAAATTGTAGACTATCTAAGACCTGTAAAGAAATCAATCCTATTACCTCATGCATCTTGAAACTATGTTACATAACCTCAAAGGTCCTTTGTAAAACTAGCTACACTTCATCTAAACAAGACCACAACCCTTTTGACCAGAGAAGTCATGTCATCAAGGTCGTCCATGTGTGATAATTATAAGGGGTCAAAAGTTCTAGACAAGAAGAGGTTTGGCCATTGTTTTAGAAGGTTTTGAATTGTTTTTAATTTAGTTCTGGTTTACATTAGTAAATAGCAAAAACAATATGACAAAACACCCCCCACAATGCAAAAATCAAACCCCAACTACTAGAAGGAATGCATAAATGAGTAAAGAGCAAAAAACCTTCAAAAATAAATAAAAAATTCTTGGTAAAAAATACTGGTGAAATGATAGAGATTCTAGAAATTTCTCAAGAAGATCTTTCTAGTGCTTTTTTTGGATCATAAAATGGAGCTATAATGAAGAAGTTGTGCCCCCCAGAAGATAGAAGTCATCAACAAACTTCAAGCGCCAAAATAGGTACCAAACTGGAAAAAAATCCAAAAAAGTTCTACTCCATCATCTTTATCTTAGAACCATCTTTCTAACACTTCTTTCAAATCAAATAAAGACCCACATATGCTCAAGATATCTCAAAAACACTGACAGGGCCCCCATTTGAGCATAAAAAAGATTTTTTTTTAATAAAAAAATTATTTAAAAAAATATCACCACAACCACCGGTGGTGCGGTGGTGGAGCCACCTGCCAAAGAAGAGTGTGGGTGAAGGTGGAGAAAAGTGGCAATGGTGGTGCACGCGGTGGTGACACTGGCGGAGGTGGTGTCAACGGTGGTGGCAGCAACCGAAAATAAGAAAATCGACGTTGGTGGGAGCAGCCGTCTCGAAAGGCATCTTTTCGGTGCCAAAAGGTACCATATAGGTCATAAAAGGTAATTTCAGCACCAAAAGAGGGCCTATCGGTGAATGCATTTTTTTTAAATATTGCCTCGTAATGCGTGCAAGAGGTCGTACGCCTTGCTAGGCAATTTTTTTGCATCTCGGATCAATGTTGTCGAAAATGGACAAACTTTATATGGAAATAGGGGTCTTGACACCTTCTGAATCCAACCGTTAGGTTGATTTGGCCTAAAAGTGCCTTAAATTTTAGAGACCCCCTATTTTCACAAAAAATACCTGAAAAATAACATATCTTATTTGTTAAACCCTTGTTCTCCTTTTTCTTCAAATACTGAATAAGCTACAATAGATCTGGCTCTGATGCCATGAAGGATTTAAGCAATACGCAATACAAATCCACAAATACCTGCATGTAAAAACCTATCACAAAGAAGAAAAAGACAAGAGGAGGCAAGGGTTTGCTTTGAAAATATGCAAATTGTATTCTTAGAAATGAAAAAGATACAAGATACTTTCAAACGATCTATCCTTATAGTAGGAGATTGAAACTTGAAAAGGGTAACCTAAAAGGCAAATGTTATTTAATAATTACTAATTAATTATTAAATATGAATGAAAAAGGTGCATAAAGTGAAATCTTAAGAAGGGAGAAAAGGAAATTTAATTAATGAAATTAAAATAACCTTTTCTTTAACATTCTCTTTTGCTCTATTTTCAGTTGTTCTTGTTTTTCCTTACAGCCCAACAAGACTTGTAATTCTTGCATTTTCTCGAATGTAAGATTGTTCAAATAATATTTAGGTAATGTAATTACCTCATCATCATCATGCTCTGCATGAGTCACATCCTAAGATCTGAAGGGTGTTTCACTCGGTAGTGATAGTTGCAATTCTTTCCCCTCTCCACTTGATCTCTCCTTTGGCTACTGCATTGGTGTAGATATCACCTATTGAATAGGTGTAACATGTGTAGGTTCAGAAGCCTTTGCACTTGGTAATTGAATAAGAGCTTAAGTGGCCTTTTGCTCTTTTAGTGTGACTTCATCCTCTATCGTTTGGGTGAATGAATCTTTCTCAAAATGTACATCCTTGTTCAAGGTTTTCAATCTCATTCTTGGTTCCACTCCTTATGCTCTTTGGTTGATCTAATTTAGGGTACCTAGTTACCCTTCGAATGATTTCCTTGTTTATTTTTATTGGTCCCCCTTCCAACCATATTTTCATGTTATGCACTCGGTTGAGCACAATCTTGATCCATTCAAGCTTGAAAATTTTAGAAAAACCCAGAGCACGGATAAGCCCTTTGTCAGCAACGATCTTGAATTCATCTTTCAAAATTCCATCAATGCATAAATTTTCATATGATGCTCTTATTTCTTAATCTCCAATCTCTCCAATCTTCCATTGATAACATGATCTGATATCTTGAACAATCAAGACTTTGGGTGGAATTGATGACAATGCTCCAATATCATCAATAGGGGTTTCAATGTTAACTGTATTTCTAAAATTTGGTTTAGGTCCCCGATCATTCCTAATGATTTGTGCATTGCTATTCTTTGCCATTTCACTACCAAACTTCATTGTGAACTAGGATTTTCAATAAAATCTTTTCACATAATACCTTCACTAAATACTTTGCTTGGTAATGATAGTAATACTTACTTCACTTCATAAATTTTCTCATAACTTGTTGACATTCCTTGCTCTGATTGCTAAAGTCACTTCTATTGCCACATAAATCTTCTCATGAGCTCTCTGATCGCTTGGTGTGCCAAAAATGAATGTCCAAATTTGATAAATACCTTCAATTTTTCATTTTAGATATGCAATTAATGTCTTCATACTCGGATATTGTATGATAGCTAGCTCAGTCTACACTTTAATTTGCCCAAGATTATTCACTTAGTCATAGCCATTTCACTTGGTCAGTAAGCATTTTTTCTCATCACTCGGTCTATACCGCAAGGCTCAATCAATATAGACTGTACCACTGATGCTTGATACTTACTAATTTCTTACTTTTAATAGTTCTCAATGCATCTTAATTTATGTAGATATGGACTAGCACTACTTCTATGCTAGGAACAGATGTACAATATAGCTTTAAGCACACTATTCCTACATACCTTCTTTCTTTAGTTAGATGTGGTGTGATCACCTACTCTATTAGATAGGATGATAACAATGTCTTCTACTTTGTTGCTTCCATCTAGATTACTATCTCTATCCATTTCTTCTTTCCTTCTGGTTTGTCATTTCCATTGTTTGGTGTTGGTGTCCTAGTTTTATAGTTCTTACAAATGTGTCCAATTTTGAGACAACTAAAGCATACTATCTCTCCATTTAGCCATTTCTTTTAATTTCCTCTAAAGTGTCTTTGGATGCAATTCTTTGGAATGTTTCCATACTCTCTAGAATAGTGACAACTATACCATGTGTTATAATCCCAATTGTAGGAGTTGCCTTTCTTTTGTATATGAGTTTGTTTCTCAGTTGACCAGTGTGACTTCTTCTTAGATCTGCACTCATAAGATTTATGTCCATATTTTTGACAATTATAGCAATGTCCTTGGAATCTAGATACCTTTCTGGTTGAATCGTTGTTCTTTGATCTACATTCATGTGTTTGATCTCATGTTTTCTTGCAATTTAGACAATTATCACTTGGCTTAGGTTTAGGGATTTTTTTACCATTTTTGCTTTTGCAAATGTTAGTTGTTGTGTGTCCAATTTTCCCATAGTGATAACATGTAGGTTTGCCTTTGGATTTTGCATTCCTTTGTTCTCCACTTTTGGATGATTCTCCTTCTTCAATAGTTGAGTATTGCTTGAATCCAAGTCCAAAGGTGCCTTTTGCTCTGGGTGATTTCATCATATCTTCAAAATGCTTGATTGCTTTATTTGGTTTGTTCATCATCTCCATGAGTTCCTTTTCATGCCTTAACTCATTTTTCAATTGTTCATTGTGTAACTTTAGATTTGTGATCTCTACATCCTTTCTATTTTCTTCCTGATTTGCAATTACTTTTTGATTTATCATGTCAAGATGATTGTTTGTAAGCTTCTAAACTTCAAGTGATGTTTGTTCAAGTCTGCTAGATATCTGCCTTGTGTCTTCTTCATCCATGAGCTTGTCTTCCATTGGTTTCTTACATTGTTCAATAGCTTCATAAAGTGTAATTGATTAAATTTCTTGTTCTGTCTTGAGATCTTTTACTTCCTTCACTAGGGAACTATTCTTTTTTAGCAATTTGGTCATTGCTTCATCTTTGTTACTGGTCTTTCCATTTTCCAAAAATCCTTTTGTATCAACTTCTATGTATTGATTATCATTAAGTTGTATAGCCATCTCTCTTATTCTCTTTAGGGATTTCCTTAACTCTTCTCTTGTTGTTTCCAATTGTTGCAACCCGATCTAGATTTCAATCATCTGATTCTTAATGACCTTTCCCAACTTATACACTTCCATCTCCATGATCTTATCCTCTCAATTTGTTAGCATTCCTGACAAGAGAACTAACTATAATACCAATTGTTCAAATAAGTATATGGGAAACAAGATACTGAGAGGGGGGATGAATTAGGATCTTAAACTTTTATCATAAAAATAATTCATTTAATTCATATCCAAATCATTTCATAGATCTATTAATAAAACTATAATACTGAAACATAAATGCAATATATCACATCCATAACAATTCAACAAATAACACAATGATTTGGTTAACCAGAAACACTTCAAGATGAAGGTAAAACTAGGGTGGGGATGAAACCCACAAATCTTCACTATTGCAACAATAAAATTAACCTATTAAGGTTATAATATTTGACCATAAGATATGATCTACCCTATGAGGTGTCTACCCTATTAAAAGCTTAAGAGACTATTAGGTCTCACCTTGTTAAAGGATTTTACACTCACAATAAAGTAAGGACTATGTTAGGAGATTTACATAGGCCTATTAGGACCACTTTTTTAAGAGAATTAGACTATCTCAATTACAAAATAACTAATTCAGTACCTTACCCTCGGTTTTCTCTGCAAGTTGATCTTAGTTATCTTCTTTCCTTTATCTCTAATCTGATTCTCCTAATCTAATAAATTTGTTCAGTCCTTCACCACCCTAATTGCTCTCTACTGGATTTGCATTTGAAACTTCACTTCACTCCTTCACTTGTACATATTCCTTACACATTGTCATTGTATATGATTCTAGGGTTAGACTCCTCCTTAAATAGATGTCATGTGAAGTTTCTAGATCTTGATCAACAACTTAAACTTCATCATCTTTTGTCATTTACATCTCTTTTTCTTATTGGTTGAATTGTATGCCTAGGGATCATTACCTTATGTAATGATGCATAACCAACATATGTTCTAGCTCTACAAATATTAAATGTCATAGAAATGTTGACCAAAACAGTTTATATATGAGTTTGTACCATTACAAACTTGTATATCAAAATTGAATTACTTAGCACTTGAATGTTCTAACGCTCGGTCCTTCATGTTGTTACTTGACTTCTACATGTCTATTTTTTCGGCTCTTAATAACATTTAATATGCTTGGTCTCCATTATATTGCTCACCTCATACTATATTCCTCAACTCACATATCTGCTCGATCTCTACTAAATGCTTGACAATCACTATCTCACTTAGTATAAGTGTTGTATGCTCGGTCGATACTAGATAACTCAGTCGTAGTGATGACCTTGTAATCTTGCCTAGTAAATGCATTGCAAATGACTAAAAGTTGGGACACTAATCAACAACAAAGGCTTAGAGATCAACATCCAAGATAGGTAAAGAAAGGAAAATTGTTAGGATAAACCACAGACAAAAATAAAAACTACATGCAAATATAACCAATAACAGAAAATAATAGATCACACAGAAATAAACACAAGGCACCAAGATTTAATGTGGTTCACCCAATCCCTGGGCTACGTCCACCAAACAACAAGTCCAATCTTATTACAATCCAGTGATTACAACCTTATTATAGTCTATAATCCCTTATAGCTCAATACTGCCGCAAGAACCAATTTCGCATCACAACATCATGAAAATACCTAACCCTAAACCCCTTTATACAAGTATTTTATTCGTTTTAGAGTTACAACGTGTTGGCCATATGTCGGCTATAATATGTCGGCTACAACATCGACCATGGCCACAAAATTTTCTAATTATGAAGTATGTACAGTACTATCCTGATCAGTCACCATAATCTAACAATCTCCCACTTGGGGAATGATCAGGCTCCACACTAAACAACAATCTCCAACTTGGAGACTGATCCTGTAGCAATACCACTACCACATGGGGCTCCCATTGGATCAAACCACCCTGGACTCTGTTGTTCTTTTATTCATGTTCAGTCTAGAAGACCAACCGAAGTTGAAGAGGAGTTCAACTTCTCCCTTGTTACAACCTTTGTCAACATATTTGTTGTATTGTCATTTGTATGGATCTTATCCAACTTTAACTGTCCATCCTCCAAAACTGACCGAATGAAATGGTACCGCAACTGTATGTGTTTGGTCTTAGAATGCAGAGCTGAATTCTTTGAAAGATGAATGGCACTCTGACTATCTGTGAAAAAATAATTATCCTTTTGAGGATGTCCCAATTCTTCCAAGAAGAACTGAAGCCATATCATCTCCTTGGCTGCCTCTGTAGCAACAACATACTCTGCCTCTGTAGTGGATAGAGCATTAATCTTCTGTAACCTAGAAATATATATTTCTTCATCCAAATCACCATGAAGAAAGGTTGTTTTAACATCCAACTGCTCTAAATGCAAATCTTCAGTAGCCACAAGACTTATAACAATACGAATAGAAGTCATTTTAAAAATAGGAGAAAATATCTCATCAAAATCAATTCCCTTTTTGTGTGCAAAACTTTTTACAACTAACTTGGCCTTAAATCTTTTTTGACCTCCTTCCTCTTCTTTCAACCTGTAAACCCACTTATTCTATAAAGCCTTTTTACCTGCAAGCAACTTGCATGGATCCCATGTCTTATTCTTTAGCAAAGAGTCCATTTCATCTTTCATTGCAGACTCCCATTGAATCTTAGTATCCACCTGCACAACTTCATCATAACTTTCAGGTTCACTAGCATTAGTAAGTAAAATAGAATACAAAGAGGGAGAAAATCTTTGTGGAGGTCTAATTTTCCTTGTTGATCGTCTAACATTCACTGGTGTGTGTGGTATTTGTTGTTGCAGTGGTTGCACATCATGAGGAATGGCTGGAACATCAGCTTTTGGAGTATCATCCAACACTACATAATCATCTTCTTTCTTCTCATGTTGCTGCAACAGATCTTTGTACAACACTTTCTCATTGAATATGACATCTCAACTTCTTACAATTTTATGATTTTCAAAATCCCAAAGCCTATAACCAAATTCATTAATGCCATATCCAACAAAGACACATTTCTTTGATTTAGCTTCTAGCTTGGTTCTATTTTCAGAGTCTATATGAGAAAAAGCTTCACAACCGAAGGTCTTGAGAAAAGAATAACTCACCTTCTGATACATATTAAATAAATGTTTCATGAGAAATACCTTGTTTGAAGCGGAGGGCTTTTCATATAGTGTCGCTAGGGTTACAACATGTCGGCCATAATATGTCGGCTACAACGTCAGCCACAGCCCAAAATTTTTTTTGAACCCCACTAGTTATGAAGTATGTACAATACTTTCCTGATTAGTCACCATAATCTAACAAAAATCCCCAAAAATTTATAAATAAGAGCATGATCACTCCAATAAGTAAAATCATTTGCAACAAATTCTAGTTAAATAACCAAGACAAGTTATTCTTGATATGTTTCAAACCATCCATTCACTTTCTTGATTTTTCATAATACCCTTTTAAGAGGCATCATCCTTGTCGAAACTCTTATTCAATTCTTAATTCTTGCATGCATAAAAATAGATGGATTAGAGACATCCATAACCTCAGAGCTTACTGAACCTCAAGAGACTATGAGATGAGACATGCAAACTCTTTAAAATAAAATTCCCAACCTCCTCCCAAAAAATCCCTAAGACCTGAAAATCCTCCCCCCAATGGAATAAACATTGCAAAAAATCCTTAGAACCAAAGCTCAAACTCCTTGCCACTGATAAAATATACAAGGAAGGCACAAGGCCTCCAACCCCACATCACCCCTCCTCACATACAACTCCCTCAAATAACCCATACATGAACTCCGCAATAGCAAATTGTCCCTTTGTAGACCAATTACCAACCCCCATCTAAACAGACCTGACATGTACCTTTACACACACAAAGCCACCATTCTAGTAATCATTACATACACATATATTAACAAATATTCTAAAACAAAATAAAATTCATAACATTGAATTCAAAAATATCTCTACGTCTCCCTATTCTCCACACAAAACAACACCTCCATATACATCTATAGAAAAACCCATTCACACATTTTTGCCAAATTTTATTGGTCTAGTCCTTATAATCAACTTCCACAATGCTTTAAATTTTTTTTTTTTTATGAAACATATTATGTTATACCAATTTGTACTTCTAAAGTCCAAATTAATAAATTTATTGCTCTAATTTTTCAAGGGCATCTAATCCTCATAAACAATTTCCACAATAACCTATTAAGTTATACCAATTTGTATTTTCTTAGAATTTACTCTTTTGTATAAAGAATAACTAAAACTAAATATCTTGCATTGATTATAATAAATTAAAAAACCTAATATTCATTTCTATGGTTCTAGTTTTGTATTTTTTTTTCTAATTAATTTATGACTCCAATTCTACTTGTCTAGTTCTTATAATCAACTTTAAGAACATGAAATGTCTTGATAATGTACTATTTTGTATAGAGATTAACCACAACTAATTAAATTATGACTCTAATTTTTGGATGGGTAATAGTCTAATCATTGTAATCAACTTCCATAATACTTTTAAAAATGAAAAAAAATAGTCATTACCAATTTGTACTTATGCAGAATTGACTATTTTGAATAGAGAATAACCAAAACAAAATATCCTACATTAATTATCCAAAAAAAACAAAAAAACAAAAATTCATTTTTAGTTTTTTGATAAATAATTTATGCCTCCAATTTTTCCGAGGGTCAATATTCCTTTGCAACTTGATAAGAAGGAGCGAGCCAATGACATACATTCGTCAGGTGCCGAGATTGTTAGGTTTTCCCCTAACGGACACTTTTGTCGTTTTGCATGACAAAATGTGTCCCATACTTGGGCCGTGGGCCCCATTTCCTTGCGAAACTCGGGGGACGATTAGAATATATTTTGTGGTCTTTTTCAAACATATATTCATTGAATATCTCCATCAACGAATATTTTAAACAACAAATATTTTACAAGTACTCTGCGAGTCAGTACTTACTACTTTGCTTCGTGAGGGCCTTAAAAAACGGAATTTTTTTATATAAAAATTGGTATTAAAAACGGAAATAGAAAAAAGAAAAACAATTATCGTAGTGGGTCCCAGGTTGGCACGTGAGAATCAACGAATGCCAGCCTGGCCCGGTCAGTCCGGTGGCAGGGGTGAGAGTGGAAATTCAAGGGAACGGGCTGTAGCCGGTAGCTCTGACTCCCGTAACCGGTATTCCACGTGTACACCTGCCAGCTGTCATTTTCGCCCAAAATTTAATAAAGCAACGTTTGGAAGTTCGAAATTCAAGGAAAACTGAGGAATGAGAAAACGGAGGAAAACTGGGAAAGATAAAAGCTCAACCAAAATAAAAAATGATAAAAGATAAAAGCATTTGAAGAAAATGAGGGTTTAGGACTAAATGATTTGAAGATTTGCAGCATTCGGCAATCTGGATTCCGAGATTGTATACTGGAACGATCGATTTAGCCAAGTTTTGACCTCTCATTTGCAGAATTTAGTAGGTAGAAATGTTTGTTCCGATGCTTATGCGATGACTATCTATTTCCGCTCCTGACAAATATAGCAAGAAGCAGATTCAGACTCGGAAGGGATCATTAAAGAAGCAACGGCTAAATGCCCTGGTTCTTTTGTTGTTGACTGTGACTTGAGGAGATAACAACTTTGTATCCGTGATATTTGGCACTTTTGTTAGCGGCGGCGCGTGTGCATTTATTAAATACTAAGATTGATCGAACGGTGTTGAAATTCTTTATTACCTCATTGTGTCGTCAAACTGAAGACGGAGCTGTCTCTCGGAAATATCGATATATTTGGTATCCGGTTTCAATGCCGCGTTAAAATTTACTTTTAAGAGTTTTCCTGACTTATTTTTTCACAAAAGTGGAGGAGCATATAAGTTCGGGATTTTGTGCCTCGACCTTAGTAATCGACTTCAGCTTTAAATTTGGCTCTCTGCTGAAGATTTGGCTTCCTTTGACTCTAACGAATTTGTGCATAACGCGGATCTGGTTTCTGGGTTATTCTGCGGACGGACATTCGAAGAAATTAGACTGCTGATGCAATCATTTAATGATTTGGTTTCAGTGACATTTGTTAGGCATTGGAGGTGCCATGGCACTGAGAAAAGGTTCGCTCATTCATAACCGTGTTAGAAACGGCAAAAATCGTGTACCTGTTGTAAGCTTGCTAGTGATCTTAGTTGTTTTGACTCTGCTATTTTTTGCAAGCCGGGGAGACAAATCGAAACCTATCAGAGGCAAGTCTTTTTCCTATTCCATTTGAAACGTTACAGATTACATTACATTATCCTATTTCTTGTTTAAACAATTGAACAAATGTTTTTTCCCTTTTTGAAACCCTTAACAAGTCCCAATATGTATATATTTTTTTCTGATTATATTAGCGGTAATTGTTTGTAATATTTTTCATCTTTTCTGTAATTCTATCTCTCAATCATCGGGACAAATGTGTTTCCCTTTCTGCAACCTATGCGAGGCGATTCTTTTTTTTCTTAAAGGTTGCACTTTATACTGGTTTGTTCTATTTCTATGTGCAAATCACTGAAATAATTACTTGCACCTTTGTGAAACCTTAAGTGTGCCTGATCATGTGCTGTTCTCTGTGTTTCTTTGAGTGTTAACTGATCGTCATATTTTTAATTTTGTCTTCAATTCTAATCGCGATAAATATGTATTTCCCCTTTCCGAAACCCTACAGAAGCCTCACTGTGCACCATTTTTAAAGGAATTGATGACCAAATTTGCTTCTGATAAACTATGCTAGCGTTAAACCAAATGATTCAAGCACTGCTTTATATAATCTTTTTTCTTCGTATTTCAATTTGGTTATTATTGTAGCCCAATAGAAATAAGATAGCCCGCAAGTATTTTATTTCTGTTTTAGTCGTTGTTTTCTGAAAACCTAACGAGTCAGAGTGCGTGCCATTTTTTTCTCAGTGACCACTGATATTCCTTGGTGGGATGAATTATAATTTTATCAATATTATTATCAGTTATAGTTTCACAGAGACAAGTGTTTGATCCTTTCAACACCTTGTTGAGGGCCTCATCATGTGGCTTTTTTAATTTCAATTTTTTTATTTATCGAAGAAATGGCTAAACTTACTAGTTTCTGGTAAATTGCATAAATATATGGCTAGTGCACCGATTTACAGTCTCTCTGTTACCTTTAGCTTCAGGTACTTGGACCACCCTGCCTTGTTATTAGTATTTCTAATTTTGTCTTTTTATCACAGAAGCAAGTATTTGACCCTTTCCAACATCTTAATTGGGCCTTATTGTGTGGTGCTTTTACATATATGGGAGCAACAGCTAAATTTAGTTGTGTCTGATAAATTGCACAATTATAATTTGAATCAACTGTCAAATTACATTCTCTTTGAAACCTTTAGATTCTGGGACTTGTATCACCTTGCATTGTCCATTGGGTATGCCATTTCCCAACATATTGGATATTAAGTTATCTAATTGAAACACTATATCATGTCTCCTGGGTTTCTGAAGCTTAAGCTCTGCTTTGTAAGGCCTACCTAATAGTGAGTTAAGCTCCTGAATTTGCAATCTCTTTTGTTGTTTACACACTGGTGAATTCTCTATTACCATCTTTTACATTTTTTCTGTTGCTCTAATCATTTTAATCTCTTTCTAATCAATTTATACTTTTCTCTGTAAACCATTAGGAACAAGTGCTTCTCAGTTTCAGCTTTCAGGCTTTAACATGCAATCTTTTTCTAGGTTGAATAAATAACTTGGCTCCTGACTTCTGATACATTGTGCAAATAGTAAAGCATTTACTCAAGCACCACTTTATGATTTATCTTTAATTGGTTTCTGGGTGATTATTTCTCTCCACTAACAAAAAGATGTTTCACCACACCAGTGTTATTTACAGTAATAATTTAGCTTATTATTCTTCCAGTCTGTAATTTTCACAATACTGTTATGTTTGTTCCTTCAACAGGTAACAAGCATTTTCTTCAGAAAGAGCTCCAGGTATGTTGATGTTTTGTACAAAACTGCACTTCAAATTAATTTTTGCAACATTGCATGTTTTCATTTCGGAGCTTTTGGACATAGAAGCCACAGATTGAGATTTTGGGATTGTGATTTTTTAACATTGCTAGATGCTAATAATTAGCCTCAGTTGTCTCTGCCTCCAATGGTATTGAACTTGAAAACTTTACAAGACCTGGAGATTGTAGTACTCTGTTCTCCATTAGTGGGGATAAATCACCTATCAGTCCTATTGCTGAGTTGGCTGGTAAAAATTTCAAGATGTATGGTTGCCCTACGGCCATAGAGTTGGGTCTTGTGGAATGATTATGCCGCCCTATGGCCATAGAGTTGGGTCTTGTGGAATGATTATGCCCTGTCCTAAGCACTTGACCAGAACCTGATGGCGAGCATCATGTCAAAACTTTAGTTTCAAGTAAATAAATTACTAGCAAGGGTGAGCTATTTGGTAGTTGCCACACCTTTTAGTTATTAGCTTCCAAAGTCATCATTTTGGGCTGGTAAAATGCCAGAATTTAGAAGTAAAATAATAAATATATTTGAATAGTTACTGGATTGTGTTTATTTAGTATACAAGGTTATTTATTCCCCTTCTTTTAGATTCCTTAAAATTTACCTACAAATCAAATAAAATTACAAATTTTCTTGTTTGAGTAGATTTAGTATTTTAAAAATTTTATACTGGCCTTCTAAACCTTTTGAGATTCTGGGTCATTTGTATTATATTTTAGTTGTATGATTTCATATTTTTTTTATCTTGTTGCAGAAAGTCTAATCTAGAATGAGGGAAGGAATATAGAATGTTGGACAGAAAATTGTTAATGGACTAAACTAATGGCGATAATTCTAATGATCTGTATTTGAAATATTTGGAGGCAGACAGGAGACTGGAGGAAGCTGACTGACTTAGAAGAGATAGAAAATCTCTTTCCTGAGGAGGCAAGTACACAAATTTTATCCTGCTATTTGCAGTTATACCTATTACATTTGCTCATCCACTGAAATTATTTTATTGAACAGGTGATTGAGGTCATTAAAGCACATACACTTGATGACTCTGGATTATTAAACCTAAATCGTGTTGGCCAAATTGATTTATCTTCTTCATGGGTGTTTGAGACACCAACTGATCTAATAAGCATTGGTGAGAGGCAGTCCAATCAGGTATTGAGTAGGAATAATGTGATCTTTTTTACTGTTACCTTGAACAACTTCACTTCTAGTTCTGATCATTTAGGAATACTTAGCATAACGTAAAGAGTAAGGACTAATGCCAACAGGGACAATATTTGTATCTGACCATTTACGAATAGCAGAGGCAAAGAACTGATAATGATGAGCAAGAGACTGTCTCCGGACAGAGTGGTGTCCACTATAAGAGTGGAGTGGAGCAAAATTCAGAGGGTGCGAGAGAGAACACATTAGGGGAAGAAAATATGGGAAAGGATGAATCACTGGCTAATGCTATTGCTAGTAAGTTTGGTATAAAATTTCGAAGTTAGTTTTCGTATTGGTTGACTCTATGCTGGCTTCCGTACGGTGTCGGTTGGTGCTCCTTTATTGTACATCAATTTTGGCTTAACCAAGAATAATGGTTAATGCAGACTATTCAATTGGAGATAATCCAGCAAAGCTTCAACGCAGGGTAACTATTATTTTTCTGTCCTTTTTCTGTTACATAGTTTCTGTTTGTCCAAGATTATGACCTTGGCAGTTCTCTTTTGAAAGTGGAAATTTAAATCGCTCAGAGGTTTTCTTTTGGGATTGTTTTTTTGATCTGTTCAAAGTTGCCCACAGTAGATTCTATTTTGGATGCATGTTATATTAATGGAAGTCCTTTGTCTGCAGAAACTGCGACAGCAAAGAAGAGAGAAAAGAGTGGCTGATCTCATTCATCAGGATGACGGAGAAACAGTGAACATTGAAAATGCAGTTATCACAACATCTAAAGCAGTGGATTCAGCATATCTGGGAAAATACAGCATTTGGAGACGTGACTATGAGAATGACAATGCAGATTCCACAGTTAAATTGATTAGAGATCAAATAATTATGGCTCGGGTATATGCAAGCATTGCACGGTCTAGGAATAGCCATGATATTTATGATGAGTTAATGAAGCGAAGTAAGGAGAGCCAACGTGTACTGGGTGAAGTGAATTTAGATTCAGAACTGCCTCACAGGTAAAAATAGTTTCCAGCTTTACAACATTAAAAAGCATATTTGTTATTGAGTTTGATTTTATTAAACAGGATTACTTTGCCTTTGGGGATTTGAGATCTAGATATTTATTGATCTTAATAAACAACACTCTTTTTACACATTTTTCCAGTGCACCTTTGAAAATCAAGGCAATGGGTCAGGTTCTGTCTAGAGCCAGAGAAAAATTATATGATTGTGCTACCGTAACCAAAAAGTTGCGAGCCATGCTTCAGTCTGCAGAGCAACAAGTAAGAACATTGAAAAAGCAGAGTACATTCTTGAGTCAACTTGCAGCAAAAACTATTCCAAAAGGTGTTAACTGTTTGTCAATGCGATTGACGATTGACTACTACTTGCTTCCACTTGAAGAACGAGAGTTTCCAAACCAAGACAGGCTGGAAGATCCTAATCTCTATCATTATGCACTATTCTCTGACAATGTGCTAGCTGTATCTGTGGTGGTTAATTCAACAATACTGAATGCAAAGGTAATAATGCTAGCCTATTGATATCCTTTGTGCTGGGAATCCTACAATTATTGATACTGATCTTACATACTCCTTGTTTTCAGGAGCCTGAAAAACATGTATTTCATCTAGTCACAGATAGATTGAATTATGGGGCTATGAAGATGTGGTTTTTGAATAACCCTCCAGGCAAAGCTACAGTACATGTTGAAAATGTTGATGATTTCAAATGGCTTAATTCTTCTTATTGTCCAGTTCTTAGGCAGCTTGAATCTGCAGCAATGAAGGAATATTACTTTAAGGCAGAAAATCCAACTACTCTTGCAGCGGGATTTTCCAATTTGAAGTACCGAAATCCAAAATACCTCTCTATGCTTAACCATCTTAGATTCTATTTACCACAAGTTTACCCAAAGCTGGATAAAATCCTCTTCTTGGATGACGACATTGTTGTGCAGAAGGATTTGACTCCACTGTGGTCTGTTGACCTGCAAGGAAAGGTAAATGGGGCTGTCGAAACCTGTGGTGAGAGTTTCCATCGCTATGACAAATATTTGAATTTTTCAAATCCCCATATAGCCCAGAACTTTGATCCTAATGCTTGTGGTTGGGCATATGGGATGAATGTCTTTGACCTGAAAGAATGGAAGAAACGCGACATAACTGGAATATACCACAAGTGGCAAGATATGGTCAGTATTTTTGCTTTGGGATATTTGATACACCTTTCCACTGTTGTGCACGTTATCTTTAGGAGTTGTTTCTTATCTTTTTCTTGTTGTCCATGCCTAGTTCTGATCTGTTTCTCTTGGTTGATACAGAATGAAGACAGAGTGTTATGGAAGCTTGGAACACTGCCTCCTGGATTGATCACATTTTACAAGTTGACCCATCCTCTGAATAGTAATTGGCATGTATTAGGGCTAGGGTACAATCCTACTGTAGAGATATCTGAAATTGAAAATGCAGCTGTTGTTCACTATAATGGAAACATGAAGCCTTGGTTGGAGATAGCGATGCTCAAGTATAGGCCTTACTGGACCAGATACGTTAAATATGATCATCCTTATTTGCAAAAGTGCAATATCAATGAGTAGTTGATTTTCCATATTGATGCCAATATATATCAATTGGAGTGGAACATCATCTTTATTCATTTTAGTTTTGGCCATGATTTCTTCCATTCTTTTGTACATGGAATTTAATGATCAGTTAACTGATATATTAAAAAATATCCATTGTGAAGCCAAATTTTCTTGGTTCTGCAAGGTTGTTACTAGCCTCTAAAGCTGCATCAGATGGGAAGGCTTTTGTGTAATTCATTTGAAGATATCAAGTTATCGACATCTAGTTTGAGTGGGCATATTCACAAAGTTGATTCATTTATGGAATACATAGAAAAGTTGATTCTGTAATAACTATTCTTTCCTAATTGGGAGAAATTTCCCACATTTCTTGAAATGAGAGTTAGAGAGTAATGTTTATCATGAAGAATGTTGCAATTGCTGGTGTTGTTCTACCTAACACAAAAATTGTAGTTGAAACTTACGTCTCATTCAAACCAATTTCTAGTTTGAGAGGGCATTTTCACGAATTTAATTCATTTCTGGAATACATAGAGAAGTTGATTCTGTAATAACTATTCTTTTCCAATTGGGAAAAAATTCCCACAAATGTTGAAATGAGAGTTAGAAGGTATTGTTTGTCATGAGGAATGTTGCAGTCACTGGTGTTTGGATGTACTTATCACAAAAATTGTAGTTGAAACTTGCATCTCCTTCCAACCAGCAAAATTTAAAATTTAAAGAGGAAACAACTGTAGGCCCTTTAAAGGATAACAATGCTAATTAAATGTTGGTAAAGACCCGTCCGTTTCAAGCAGTACTGCTTCCATCATTGGGTAGTTGGGATATATAGGAAAACTGAGACTGGAATGGAGATATGAAAAGTGGGGAGTTTGATGAGTAGAGGAAAAACATGAATGAGAATTATTTTATAATTCATTATTGTTTTTAATTGCTTTTGTAATCCTTTCTCTGTGATACTCAAATTTTCCCTTATATTACTCAACATTAATATAACAACTAAATATGTGAAAGGGAAAAAACAGATTATAGAGATAATGAATTATAAATAAGGAGAGCAATGTAAGGGAAAATTTGATTATTACAAAAACAAGAAATATAAGTAAGTGTAATACAAATTATTTTATACAAAATCAATTCAGCCTTGAGGGAGGGATACCGCTTGTGGTTAAGAGTATGAATTGGGGAGACATAAGGAAGAAAAAAGATTCATCTAATGCTCCTGCCGCGGTGTTGTTAATCGTATAGGATGACTAAAATTTCACCGAACTACTTGGTTCAAATGTTATGCTCAAATAAAAAAGAAAGCTTTCAATCTGTAAATTACTAAAGAATGGAAAAGAAAAATACAGAACACCAAGATGCATAAACATAAATTTCAATCTGTAAATTAATAAAGAATGCAAAAGAAAAATACAGAATACCAAGATGCATAAACAAAAGAAAAATACAGAATACCAAGATGCATAAACATAGATGTTTATCGTAGTTCATCACAAATCGTGGCTACGTCCACGCTGAGAGCAGAGGAATTATATTGAGGAGAAAAATAGAATGAGTTTACAATGCATGCCATCAGCATCTATAGATCACAAATGATCAGCTGAAGAAACACAATAAAAAGGAGGGAAAACACTTCACGTGACTCTGAAGAAACACAATAAAAAGGAGGGAAAACACTTCACGTGACTGTTGGCCTTCAATATTCAACACAATCTGCCTCCAAGGTTTCAGTATATTGATATGCGTAAGACATTTTAGATTGTCTATCAACATTGATATTTGCTTTAGCATATAGCAAAAAGAAACATCAAGAAAGCCAATACTGTAACAAAGCTAAGACTGCAACTTATAGTTGAAATGCTACCTGCACTGAATCTGACTAGTCATTTGACATAGAATAAGCCACATTTTGTGTAGAGACAAGCACTAGTAATAAATAGTGTAAAGTGAAGTATATAGGAACATTGACAACAAACAATAAGCTAGAGATTGCACCGTAAGGCTGCAATAAGTACGCCAAAGTATATAATGTTAAATTTAATGTTTTGGTATAAGTGATATGAAAGCAATTTATTTTGTTTGCATATATTTGAACAAATCGAAGTACAAAACATAATGTCAAATACAGACATCTTTGTATGGAACCATTTTATCCAGGGTTTTGCATTGTTTATTTTCACGATTAAGAGACACAACACGCAATCAAGAGCCACATCATGTGTCAGAAACCTTGCAAGGAAATACGTGTAGTAAGAAATTGTAAATCTGTCATTAAATTGTAAAAATGAAGTTCTAGAATCCATGAACTATTATTTGAGGGAGAAAAAAATAAAAGTTCAAAGCAATCAAATTAACAATCATATGGTATTAAATAATAAATTAGCATGTGAGGTGTGTAAATTTAACAAATGAAAATATAGGAATGGGCGTAATTGTAGAAGGTGAGATTGGTTAGCATGTTCATACCTTTTTTTTCACAGATTCAAATCTCTATGATAAAATAAAAAAATTATAACAGTGACCAAATGTCGTATGGAAATGTGTGTCGATTAGTATTTTCAATGACAAGGGTTCTTTTCAAGAGCAACACTAAAGAAATGAAATTCAGGAAGATGCAATTAATACCTTTGAAGAGTGTATTACGAAATATATGACAAGTTGGCCTAACATGAAAATGATTGTTTCTTCTTCTTCGTTGTTCATATATTATCATCTTCCCCTATATTGCTGTTAAAAAGAAAGAAAGAAATTAGAGATGGGAGATATGTAATTGTGTGTGTATTGAATGCTAATATATAATAAATGTGGATGTAGGAAATTTGAATATAGATACTGGAACTTTTTATATAATTCTTATGAATATGATGCTTTTGTGGATAGTTGAAGCAAAAGTGGTTCCTCATTTATTTGACGAGCAACACATGGATTTGTTTGCATACATACATACATATCAAACGTGAAAATGGGTTGTATGCACATGGAGGCAAGCTCTATGACTGTTGAAATTGCTGTGAAAGTTAGTCCTTGACGATCGATGTTGCCAATGTCAATTGTGGCATGTTGCAATGTAAGTCCTTCTACTTTGTGTATGGTCAATGCCCATGCCATTTTAAGAGGAATTTGTCGACAAAGTCCACAACTCAACGGTGTTATTGGCACCTCCTTTGGTTGATTATAGTCCCATGGTGGTCCTATGTAATTACTAAAGTGGACAACAAAAAACATTGGGAGTTGTGGTGGTTTTTCATTGTTTGCATAAATTTTATCTTACTTGTCCAAGTGCACCATTAGCAAGACCCGATTCTACCCACAAATTGGAGGCTTACATGACTTCTTGCCTAATACATAGAAGTATATTTGACTCTAGTTGTTCATCTTCTACATCTAATATCGTAGAACCTCTAAGTTGTTCTACAATGGAAAGTGCAACTGCCATTGTTGAAGATGCTAACATTTGTTTATTATGTAACGATACCATTTTATTTGTAGCAAATAAGTGTGTAGATTGCAGGAAAATGTATTGTTCTTCACAAGTTAGTGAAGAGCTCGATCTTATCATTAGTAGTTTCCAATCCACAATTGTTGGTTTTGTGTTTCTTAAGTTTGACGAAAGCATTCAAAAGCTTACTTGAGCATTGTCTTCTCCATTTTGGCAGAAAATTTCCGTCAAAGTAATAACTATGTTGAAACTATGCCATAGTGTTCAACCAAAAGATGTCACGGCATACATTGGAATGTCTTTCACTGGTGGTAATTGGCCCAAATCACCAAATATAATCGTTGACCTCCCTCCGAAAGGGATGTTGTTTTGGCATGGAAATGCTTCACACAATCGTCTATCAATTTTTTCCATTAGCTTTGGCCCAATGAAACTCATTTCATCAGTTAGAATGGATTGAATGAAGTTCATAGCTTTTTGGAAAGATGCAAATGATTTCCCTTGCATTGGTGTCATTTCTCTAATTGGAATTTGAAGTGTTGAATGAATTGTGGACGTTGTATATTGAATGTTGCTACCCCTGTTGGTGTAAGGAGAAGAAGTGGCGATGGCCCATTTGGTGTTGATTTCATTAGTGTGGCTTTTATGAATTTAATCAAGTGAGATTTCTATGTTCTTGTTGTCCCTTGAACAATCAATTTTCATGGAGATTGCAATGTGGTTGCTTGTGCATGGGAAGCAACTATGTCATTAGCCATTTTTTGCTCTGGTGATAGAGTATATTCCAAATTTATGTAAGGATCATGGGCTACATGAAATTTTTTCCAGTTGGAGTCAATGAAGGAAGTAGCTATAACTTCTAAGGTATTGATATATGATTCTTCCCAATCATGGTTGATATCTATGTTGTGTCGATGAAGCATGTTTAGTTCATCAATGTGAATAGGTTCTCCTAGTTGTAATCTGGAAAGGACCTGCCATTCGTTACAATTATCTTCTTCCATAAGGTTTGTCTCCATATCTGGACTTTCTGGAACATCTTCTTCAATCAGTGGTACATTTGTTCTGTGTACATGTCATGGACTATACATGGTCTTGAAGCTTTCCCAATGTTCTATGACGCTTCTTCTAACTTTCCTAAATCTTGCTGAATGTTTTGGAATGGGTAGTACAACATTAGTTTCGTCCAACAGAATGTAAATTATGTTTTGTCATTCCTTGTAGGGACAGTGGTGAATCTTAGAGAAACTCAAACAAATTGCCTTCTTAGATCATTCTTTTCACTAATTGTTTTTGTGAGAGGCTCTATAAGACCATTTTTGAGTTGCCTCAAGAATTGACATTGTTTCTAGCTGCGGAGGTCGAGACATGTATATGTCAATATGACTTGGAGATATGGTTGTGGATGTTGGGGAAATGGAAATACGGTCTGCAAGTTTTTTATATACAGAAAGGGAAACAAATTTCCTACTACAAATGGATAGGGGCAATTTGAGTAGGAGGTGGGATGTTTCTTGAGCTCCAATGTCTCTTTCAACAAGTGTGTCAGTTAGCATTTTTATGACTTGGAGATATGGTTGTGGATGTTGGGGAAATGGAAATATGGTCTGCAATTTTCTATGTACAAAAAGGGAAACAAATGTCCTACTACAAATGGATAGGGGCAATTTGAGTAGGAGATGGGATGTTTCTTGAGCTCCAATGTCTCTTTCAACAAGTGTGTTAGTTAGCATTTTCCTAAATGCAATTGTTGTTGGTTTATCAGATGTAAAATTGGTGGATATACGAGATAGCACTGAATGATATGTTTCAGATTTGTGTTCTGATTTTGAGAAATACTTTGCTATATATTTGAGCACTGCATTTATTGATAGAACTGGTTGACAGTCTACATTGGCTCTCCAGATGGACATAATTGATGGGTTTTGTAGGTTGAGGCGGTCATCATTTCTGGCAACATTTTATTTTGGGTGACCATTTTCAGCAAAAGAGATGTTTGATTTTTCTTGCATTGGCCAAGGGGCTTTGTATCAACAAACCATAGTTGTTTCCTTCCTTCGAAGACAAGTTTGTGGTGTGCATTTTGTATGTTGTTGGACATGGTTGTCTAGTTCAATATAATCATTGAGAGGGGTCAAAATATTTCGTGCGTCCATTAAGCAAGGATCATCTATTGGTGAACGGTGAATTACTTGATTCCACATTCAAAGGTCTATGGGTTCCATGCAAAGACATACTTATCAATGTATTCAATTGCATTTTCAACTAATTGTTGAGTATTACAATCTAATTTGTCAAAGTTTGGTGCATCAAGAAGCCAAATGAATCCATGGATATGTGCATAACCTCTGTATTTCCATTCATACCTACAGGAAATTTTTCTTACGTAATATGTAAGTGGATTTGAATACGTATGTGAAAAAATCATTTTGCTTTTTACCTATACCAAAATTCTCTTTCCCTAGAAGTTTTTCAAGAATCTCTTCTTGAAATGTAGTGAATCTATGGTGCATGTAAAGCGTTGTAAGGTGAGGGTTTTCAATTATATTTTATAGTCTCCTTTTTGCTGCTGCATGCTGGCTTAAAGATGTTGTTGAAGGCATGATGTTTTGAAGATCTGCCCATTTTGTATTTGTTGCACTGAGGGTGAAGAATAGTATTAGATAACCAAGTTGGATAACCATATCAGATAGCTCCCCTCTTCTTTCATTCTATAAAGGCTTTGTTCCAAATATTTTGGATGTGAATCATATCAATTGATTAGAGAGATTGTCATCAAGTAAATCCTTTAGTCTTTGCTGGAGGGCAGCAATAGTTGGGGGCAATGAGTCATTGACTTGTCATTGTACAAAAACTGACGATTGTGCTTGTGTTTGATGCCGCATAAGTAGGTTTAGTAAAAATTATCTAAAATGTGAATGTTACCCAAATCAATTATCATTGAATCACATGAGGAGTGCAAATTCGCGCAATTGTACATCATTTTTTTGGTGTTGCTTGAAGTTTGTATTGTCCATGGGAAAGAGTGTTGGGAGGAGTGCAAATTCATGCAAGTGTTCATGATTTTGTTGGTGTTGCTTGAAGTCTGTATTGTCCATGGGAAAGAGTGTTGGGAAGGCCATTACAAATAATCCTCCAATGTTGTACTCATTTATGGGGAATGGAAAAATTGTTGGCCATTGTACTTTACGTGTTGGGCAACCTCTTCTTGTTTGGAGCAAAGGTCGAACCTTTGCAACCTCTATAGATGCCGGTGGAAGATTTTCCACAAAAGAGGATTGTATTTCTTCGAGGTTTTGTAGAAGGCCATCTTCTATAGCTTCTATTTCTATGAAACCTGATTCTTGATGATCAATTCTTGTTGTTGTTTCATAGAGGAGGTTTGATATATCAATAGAAGCAATAGGCAAAGATGATAATGCAATTTCATCTACTTCTACATCATTTTAATATGGATCATTTTGTATCTTGTACCTGAGAGCTTCATAGACTCGATTTTAGCTAACATAAAAATTGTATTAGTGTTGGCCAATGCTTTCCCTATTGACAATTATTATGTCTAATTCACCAATGCGACTTGGCGAGTAAGATGCAATTGCTAAGATATCTTGAGGGAAAATTGTGTGACCACTATATTTGAGTTGTTTGCCTCTTGTATAAGTAACATGAAGTATTGGACTGACTCTAGCAGTTAACATCTCTTCAATTTGAGTTAGTATTTTCAAACAAGCAGGTTGTTCTCCAGGGTCCATGTTGTTCCACTTAGAGTATCGATGCCCAATTTTTTCTATTGCACATTTACAACATGTAGATTTCTCATCAAATTGTTAGTTTTGATACCTGGATATCTTTCCATGCATATCAAACATGTTGGCATGTTTGAGAGGGTACCTAACTTTGAACAAAAGTTTTTTCTAGTTGTGTAGTAATCAGGACTGAATTGTGGTGTCCTTTCAATTGATTCAAATGTTGGCAAAAGGGTTGGGTTATGTAATGACAATATTGATGCTTGACAACTTGTAGATTGTAAGTTGTGTTGTTCTTGACATTTTTTGTTCATAATGTCCGCTCTTTGACGGTATCTTTTTTTGTTGCATCTCATTCTATCGAGCCCTTTTGTCTTCATTTATGTCATTGAAGACTTCCATTGTCAACTTCACTTTGCAAGCTTTGTTAGCTAAATGTATCTGTACATGATGAGTTTGTAAATATTTTTGTTTTTAAGAGTTAAAGAATCTTAAATTAAAGCATTTAAATAATTACCCAAAATTTCAAGCATGGTACTATTCAAAAGCATATGGAAGCATTGTTTGAAAGAGGGAAAAATAATGCAATGTACCAGACTTATGAACTTTAATTGTTAATGTGTTTTTTACCATGTATCAACTTGAATATATACAAACATATTACACACCAAAATAGGTATAATATCAATTTACATTAGGAATAAAATATTGGTTCAAAGTCCCATGCAACATTATGTACATTGGATGAGAAATAACATGTCCCAAAAATACCATATATACATAACATCTTAAAGTGAATATGAAAGTAGTGAGAGCATATCTCAAAGTATCTTAAAGGCTAACATAACTATGCTTTGTGTATCATGTCCATCGAATGTTGATGCTCTAATTTTGAGATAAAAAAGGAACTGTCAATTTATGATTTTATCCAATATTTGTTTGCCATCATCTGGCTTTGCAAGCAGTAGTTGGAAATCTTTGGTAGAGACTGCCAAGAAGGCATTTGTTGGTCCTTCAAATACTGTAACTTTTTGTAGTTCCCTTGTTCGATCTCTCAAATCCATTTTCAACATGTAGCTAGAATCAGAGTTGGGCACAATAACTGAACATTTTGTCCATTCAAATGTGTTGTTTAAGGTTTGAGTGAGTCTTTTCTTTTTGTATTTTTTGTTCTCAAAAACTTTTGGACATGAGAGATAGTTAAAGTTGTCTAGATGGACTTTTGTAATTATGGCTTTTATACATGCATTTTCATCCTTAAAAATGGTTATATTCATCAATGATGAAATAGTTATTGGATTAGCAAAGGTGGGGATGGATAAGGTGGTTTTTGACAATGATTTTGATGGATTAGCTATGGCTTTGGTGGTATACCACATTTGTAGTGTGGTTGCTTCCCACAAATATGGATTTTTTGTAATTTAGGATGAAGATATACGATCTAAAGCCTTTCCATGCTATGATATAATGTGAGTAGATTGGATCAAGATGATTGGTGGGTTTGGTTGTAATGGCATTGCTAAAATTTGGCTTCCTTGAACTTGGGAAAGGTCCCCCTAAAGTGTTATATCGATAGTATAGTTGGTCATATCTATGATGGTAAGTGTACATTTACTTTTTTCAGTGCCATCTACTTTGTTGATGGTTGATGTAGGAGTGATGGATAAGACCATGCCAATGACATCTACTACAAGGCTAATAGGCAAACATTTCAGCGATTCTATGCTCCTAATCTTCAAACACTACATAGGTATGTTGGATTGTGCAGTCCTTGAAACACTTATAGTAGATGAGCTGTGTAGAACAATCTTAACTGGGTTAGTAGAGCTACTATATTTCTGAATAGCAACTTTGACCCTACCATTGGAGATGACATAAAGACCACCTGATTGGATTACATTATTAAATTCTTCAACTACATCATTGAAGCAAGTGACATGTATCACAATATTTTCTTTATCAATATAGTCTAAGCCAAATACTTGTCCATCAAGTCCACCATTTTCAAATTTATGGATGGGATTTTTTACTTAGTGCCCTCCCTACGATAGTCCAAATTTTATGATACGGGGTCAATACTTTAATAGGGGTTTTTGTTGGTGCTAGCCAACCTTCCTCACCTATAGAGCTTGCTTCTCTGCTGATATAATTTATTTCTTTTGGACTTGTTTGAAATGGATTGTGCTTGCTCGTTGACAAGATGGTTGCTTTCAAAAGAGGAGTTAGTGTTCCAATTGTTGTTTCAGTAGTTGCTATTACTTTAAAACTTGTTATTGATTGCACTACATTAAAAAGTGTACACAATTTAGCTGAAATAAATAAGGAGAGTAATGTAAGGGAGAAATTGATTATTGCAAAAACATGAAATATAAATAAGAAGAGTAATACAAATTATTTTATACAAAATTAATTCATCCTTGAGGGAGGGATATCACTTGTGGTTAAGAGTATGAATTGGGGAGACTTAAGGTAGAAAAAATATTCATCTAATGCTCCTGCCACAGTGTCGCCAATCATATATAATGACAAATTTTTTTCCAAAGTCCTTGGTTCAAATGTTATGCTCAAATAAAAAAGAAAGCTTTCAATCTGCCTCCAAGGTTTTAGTATATTGATATGCAAAAGACATTTTAGATTGTCTATTGACATTGGTAATTTCTTTAACATATAGCAAAAGGAAACATCGAGAAAGCCAAGACTACAAAAAAGCCAAGACTGCAACTTATAGTTGAAATTCTACCTGCATTGAATCTAACTAGTCAATTGACATAGAATAAGCCACATTTTGTGTAGAAACAAGCACTAGTAAGAAATAGTGTAAAGTGAACTATATAGTAAAATTGACAACAAACAATAAAATATGACAATTAAAATCACATAGTAAGATATTTATGACAGACAAATGAGAAGAATGGGTAGGCAAAACCAAAGACGAGAAATGTGAGATAGAGAAAAAGAATTGGGAAACTACATCTCTCCTAGTGTTAGCAAAATTAGAGGGTATGTATCTTTGCATTGCACATTTGAATGTTGAATGAGGAAAAATGAAACCTAGAAAAGTGTTTCAATATTTCTAGAAGAAATTTTTGTAGCTCATTCTAGCATTGCAATAAACCAATAATTTAAAAACATCTATTTTAATAGAAGTTGTAGAAAGATCCAAATGACCCAAGTGACCAACAATAGCTTGAGTTGTGATGTTAGTCCCATCTATGGTAAGTCAAGTGAACTAATAGCGGTTGTGCAATCTCTCATAACTTTTTGGAATTTGGTATAAATCTTCCACGAAAATCAACACACACAAAACAAAATCTGCAATGAAGAAGTGGGTGTAATTACAATAGTAAGATATAATATATGAAAAAATATAACCTAATGAACAATATCATGTTTTATTGAATGCTAGACAAGGGATACTTGACCAAGCTATTAGAGTGTAAGACAATTGCACTGCCCAAGAATGTCCACTTTAGAGTAGCATACAAAGAAACCATAAATGTCAAATGCTTAGAGAGTAAGACAATTGCATTACCAAAGAACGTCCACTTTAGAGTAGCATGCAGAGAAATCCTAAATGCCAAATGCTTAGAGAGTAAGAAAATTGTATTGCCTAAGAACGTCCACTTTAGAGTAGCATGCAGAGAAACCCTTAATGCAAAATACAAATTATGGTAGCTACATTGTGGTAGGTAAGTAGTCATCACATTATAGATAGTGGCAAAGAAAGATAATGATATGATGGTGTCAGTATGCAATCATTGAAAGTCACATAAGTTTCTATTTGCGCACCCTCTCCAAAGGCAATCAGAGGCTCTCATGTAGTGCCTACCCCTAGTTTTTTTTTTATGTTATATTGTCGAATTCTTTTAGGAAAACTTTCATGGTTAAATGATTTGGTTTAGTGGTACTTGGTTACCTGATTTGGGTGATATTATTTACATGTTTAAATTATATATTTGATGAGCTAATTTATACTTGGATATTTGATGTGTTCATGGTTATTCTTTTTGATGATGATGTGCATACTTCATATAGTGATTTCAGTTGCTTTCATGATGACAATTTTATGGATAATTTATGTGGTTTTATGGTTACTTACCTCATACTTGCATCTGTATGGTGTACATGTATGTTTTTCCTTATGTCTGACGTATCACATGTGGTTGAGTGAGGGAGTCATAGTCACCTGCTACTCGGGATCTACACAATGTTTCACTCCCTTCCATTGCCTGTTTAGTTTAGATATATAATGCATTTATGCAAATTCAAGGTAGTAGGCATCGACTTCCCTGAATTTTCTAGGATGAGTGTGCCCTATCGTAGTATCTCAATGGTAAAAGAGGGGAAAAAAATCTCAACTCCAAATCCTAAACCCGAGCCTAATTGTCTTAGGATAAAGGATGAGTATTTGAGTTCTCAACCTTTTTGAATTCATCAAAGTGACATGAATTCGAGATCTTGACTTCTGAGTTTGATTTCTCACTTTGTCTTTGTACTCGAGTTTTATCTTATTGAGTTTGTGGGTATGTTGTGATTTTTAATTATAATTAAATCAACTGACACAGGAAAAGGGTGAATAACTAGGGCCAAAGGCTCACCCAGCTATCCAAACCACCCTACAAGAGTTAACACAATGGAAGCGAACACAAAGAACAAAAACCAAAGGAGGAAGAAGAGTGAAATACTTTTATTGATTCATCAAAATATCTTCATACATGCCTAGCTATAAGGCCTTTTGGGTTATGGCCAATTACAAATACATTCACATTCAGTGATCCAACTACAAATTTGCACTTTCAATTTTGCTCTCTAATCTTCTTCCCAAAAACTTACCTAACTCTAAGCCTAAACACTCTATATATACTTGCCAAAATGGCTTACAAATTATTCTAGAACATTACATAAGACGAAGGCCGACCCAACAATGGTTTGGACGCATCCCAAGAAATTATCTTAACATAAATGTTGCAAAAAAAATAAATCTCACAAGTCGGCTCGCAAAAATCACATTCAAATGATGACACTCGGCATACACTGGGTAACTCAGTGAATGAAGAGTTGCTTGGCATACACTGGGTAACTTGGTTAATAAATAGTCACTTAGCATACACTAGGTAGCTCGGCGAATGAAGAATCACTTGGCATACACTGGCTAACTCGGTTAATGAAGAGTCACTTGGCGAACACTGGGTAACTAGGTTAATGAAGAGTCACTTGGCATACACTGGGTAACTCGGTTAATGAAGAGTCACTTGACAAACACTGGGTAACTAGGTTAATGAAGAGTCACTTGGCATATACTGGATTGGCATACACTGGGTAACTTGGTTAATGAAGAGTCACTTGACGTACACTAGGTAACTCAGTTAATGAAGAGTCACTTGGCGAACACTGGGTAACTCGGTTAATGAAGAGTCACTTGGGGTACACTGGGTAACTAGGTTAATGAAGAGTCACTTGGCGAACACTGGGTAACTAGGTTAATGAAGAGTCACTTGGCAAACACTGGGTAACTAGGTTAATGAAGATTCACTTGGCGTACACTAGGTAACTCGGTTAATGAAGAGTGAACAAAATGAGTAGGATAACAAGGTAACCCAAGATGCTCTTGCATCAGACAACCATGGTTGAAAGGAATGATTTTTCTAAATCATTGAGATGTCACAATCTGAATCCAACTCAAATTACGAAATCCATGAAGCATCTTCAATAGGTCTATTCTTCCACTTTACCAAATATTCATAGTAATCTTTTTCTCTTGTGCTCCTACCAACTCTCTGATCCAATATCTATTCAACTTCTTCAATCTGCTTCTTAGGATAATCTTTTAATACAACAACTTCATCATTTGACTCATGATACTTATACAAATCAATAATATTGAATATAGGAGATATATCCATGTCATCAGGTAACTCAACTTCATAAGCATTACCACTGTCAAACTTCTTCAAGATCTTACAAGGTCTAAATTTCTTCATCTTCAGCTTACTGTATGTTCCAACTGGGAATCTTCCTTTCTTTAGATGAACCATCACCTCATCACCAACTTGAAAATCATGGTGTCTTCTAAATTGATCAACATTCTCCTTATACTTCTGATTACTTTGTTCCAACCTCAACTTTACTTCCTTATGCAAAGACTCTATAAAATCAACAAATTCTTCTCCTGTAGCGCTTTTCTTTTCTTCACCAGCAACATCTCTCAAATATTATATACCTCTAGGATGCATTTCGGTAAAAATCTCAAAAGGTGTCTTCCCTGCACTCCTATTCACAGAATTATTATATGCAAATTCAGCTTGTGCCAATACCATCTCCCAATTACTTGGCTTATTCCCAACTAAGCATCTCAACAAATTTCTCAAGCTTCTATTCACAACCTCTATCTGTCCATCTATTTGTGGATGGAACGTAGAATTGAACTTTAGCTCAATACCCATCTTCTTCCACAAAGTCTTCCAAAAATAACCAACAAACTTACTATCTCTATTTGAAATAATACTTCTTGGTAATCCATGCAATCTCACAATCTCTTTAAAGAAAAGTTCAGCAACATGCTCAGCATCTGATGTCTTCTTACATGGTATGAAATGAGCCATCTTAGAAAATCTATCCACTACAACAAATATAGAATCATACCCCTTCACTGTTTTAGGCAATCCAAGTAAAAAATCCATACTAATGTCAGTCCAAGGTTTCTCAGGAACAGTAATAGGTGTATACAAACCAGTATTTTGACTTACTCCCTTTGCAACTTGACAAACTCCACAACTCTTTACAAATTTCTGAACATCTTTATACATTTGTGGCCAATAATACTTCTCTTTCGGCAAACTCAATGTCTTATCAATTCCAAAATGTCCAACTAATCCACCACTATGCCTTTCCTTAATCAGATTCAACCTCATAGGACTTCTAGGAATACACAACTAAATACCTTTGAACAACATACCTTCTTGAATGAAATATTCATCATACTTGCTTATGTGGTCTGTCAGATTTGGTGCTCTGCACTCTCTCCATAGCTTAGAAAAATTAGGATCAACATCATACAATTTTTTCATTTCATCAAAACCAAGAACTTCAACCTTAATTTCAGTCAACAAAGAACATCTTCTACTCAATGCATTAGCAACTCTATTAGTAACTCCACTCTTATGCTTGATCAAAAATGTAAAACTCTACAAGTATTCAACCCACTTCATATGTCTTTGATTCAATTTATGTTGACTTCCCAAGTATTGTAAAGCTTTATGATCAGTATACAACACAAACTCCTTAGGAATCAAATAATGTCTCCACTTCTTCAATGCTTGAACAATGGCATAAAATTCTTGATCATACACAGAATAATTCCTTTTAGCATCATTCAACTTTTCACTAAAGAAAGCAACAGGCTTACCTTCTTGACTTAATATAGATCCTATTGCATTACCAGTTGCATCACATTCAACTTGAAATACTTTGTTGAAATCAGGTAAAGCCAATACAGGTAATTCAGCAACCTTTTGTTTCAAAGTCTCAAAACTCTTATCAACTCCATGTGTCCACTTGAATTCTTTTTTATCTCCCCTCATTGTTTCAGTCATAGCATTACAAACAACACTGAAATTCTTTATAAACTTTCTGTAAAAACTAGCCAAACCATGAAATGATCTTACCTCGCCCACATTCTCAGGTGTAGGCCATTCCAAAATTGCTTTAACCTTCTCAAGATCCATCCTCAATCCATCAGCTGAAATCACAAGTCTCAAATACACAATCTCCTCTTGCATAAAAGAACACTTTTTCATATTAATCAACAACTTTTCCTCTTTCAACCTCTACAATACTTGTTTAATTTTCTCAAGATGTTCTTCCTTAGTCTTGTTGAATATCAAAATATCATCCAAATAAACAATCACAAACTTACCCAAGAATCTTTTCAGAACTTCATTCATCAACCTCATGAAAGTACTAGGTGCATTAGTCAAACCAAAAGGCATAACCAACCATTCATACAAATAATCTTTTGTCTTGAAAGCAGTCTTCTATTCATCACCTTCTCTGATTCTGATTTGATGATAGCGACTCTTCAAATCAATCTTGGTAAAATACTTTGCTCCACTCAAACAATCTGTTATGTCATCCATCCTTGGTATAGGAAACCTATATTTCACTGTTATCTTGTTAATGGCTCTGGAATCAGTACACATTCTCCATTCTCCATTCTTTTTAGGTGCTAATACAGTAGGTACAACACATGGACTCAAGCTTTCTCTAATCAAACCTTTTTGCAACAACTCATGCACTTGTCTGTTAAGTTCTTCATTTTCTACAGGTGTCAATCTATATGGTGCTTTGTTTGGAAAACTAGCTCGAGGGATCAGATCCATACAATGACTTATACTTCTTACTAGAGGTAAACCATCAAGAATATCATTTGCAATAATTTCTTTATACTCATTCAACAACTCTGCAATTTCTTCTAGCACTCAGTCAATAATACCATCTGTCATTTGGTCACCACTAACTGGCACTCGGTTAACACTATTTTCTTGCACTCGGTCTCCATTGACAAAACTTAGTTTTCTTGGAATTATAGTAAAAAAGACTTGATTCTTTTTCATTTCCTTTTCAAATTGTTTCCCATTAACCATGCAAATTTTTACAACAATATAATTAACCTCATATGGACTTTCAATCAAAGGCAACAATGTTTGTTTCTTCCCATTTACCCAAAGAGTATATTGATTCAATCTTACATCATGTACAACATATCTATCATATTGCCAAGGTCTACCCAACAAAATATGACAACAATCCATGGGCATAATGTCACACAAAACTTCATCAAAGTAATGTCAAATTTTGAACTTCACAAGGCATTGCTCACTTACCAATATCTTATGCTCATATTTGATCCATGAAACATGATAAGGTTTGGGATGTTTTAGCCTCTGCAAATGCAACTTTGTAACTAGCTCTTCTGATGCCATATTTGTAGAACTTCCACTGTCAATGATCACTTTACAACATTTTCCAGCCATCTTACATCTTGTCTTGAAAAGACTTCTCCTTAGAACAGGTTCCTCATCACCTCCCTTATTACATAAGGTTCTTCTCACCATCAAATTTTCTCCAGCCTCAGGTCCATTTGGTGAACCCTTATCATCTTCTTGAATCACAACATTTATGTTGCCTACTTTCAGAGGATCTACATTCAAAAGAGCTACGTCCCTCTTTACCACATCTAAAACAATTACCATGAAATCCACCTCTAGAATAGGAATTACCTCTTCCTTGATAAGAACTAGTGCCTCCTCGGTAAGAATTACCACTTTTCCATTCGGTCTTGCCTTTGTCATCATTATTCCATTCAGATTTGTCTTTATCCTGCACAAAACTTTTAGATTGGCCACCTTCACCATGAGATCTACCTCTGCCTCTTTAGAATCTTCCACCTCTACTTCTTTGTCTTTATTCATGCTTCTTTGTCAAGATCTCCTCATCCTTCAAGGCATACTGGTATGCTTCTTCTACACTTTCCAACTTCACAAAACTTATCTCATCTTGTATTCCAGATCTCAATCTATTAATGTACCTTGCAATTTTCTCAACATCATCATCCACATGTCCAGATCTGATGTCTAGTCTGTAGGATTCCTCAGTATACTCTTTCACAATCATGTCTTTTTGCTTCAAATTTTGCATCTTTCTCAACAAGCTAACTTGGTAATCAACAGGAAGGAATTTGTTCTTTACCTTGTTCACCATCTTTGGCCAAGTTCTGATCTTCTCCTTTCCTCTCCTTTGTCTATCAGTTTGCAAGTGCTCCCACCATAGTGATGCATGACCTTTCAACCTAGTGACTACAATCTTCACCTTCCTATTATCAGGAGTGTTTTCATACTCAAAGAACTTCTCCATATCAGAGATCCAATCCAACAGAGCATTGGTGTCCAATTTTCCATCATAAGGAACAACTTCTACAGTAGGCTTTGAATTTTCACTAGATAATATTTGCAACAATCTTTCCTCTTCTTGATCTTCTTCAAGTTCTACATTATGGTTTGGTGTTGTTTCTTCATCATCACTTACATCATAAAGATGTGCTCCTCTCCTCTAGGATGTCTCCATAGCATCTAATCTGGCTGCAATTTGTCTCAACTGATCTAATATACTATTATCAACATTATTTCCTCTACCACAAACCATCTTTACAAATCAGGTTCCTACAAGGTCGTAACGCTCTGCAAGTTATAGGTCAAATCCACAGATCTGCCACCCTACAACCAAATCCAAATCAGGGTTCTACACAATCCAATCTCCACAAGGACGAACCTCAAGCTCTGATACCAATTGACACAGGCAAAGGGTGAATAACTAGGGCCAAAGGCTCACCCAGCTATCCAAACCACCCTACAAGAGTTAACACAACGAAAGCAAACACAAAGAACAACAACCAAAGGAGGAAGAAGAGTGAAATAATTTTATTGATTCATCAAAATATCTTCATACATGCCCAGCTGTAAGGCCTTCTGGGTTACGACCAATTACAAATATGTTCACATTTAGTGATACAACTGAAAATTCGCACTTTCAGTTCTGCTCTTTAATCTTCTTCCCAAAAACTTACCTAACTCTAAGCCTAACACTCTATATATACTTGCCAAAATGGCTTATACATTATTCTAGAACATTACATAAGAGGAAGGTCGACCCAACAACGGTTTGGATGCATCCCAAGAAAATATCTATACATAAATTTTGTGAACAAAATAAATCTTGCAAGTTGGCTCGCAGAAATCACATTCAAATGTTGACGCTTGACATACACTGGGTAACTCGGTGAATGAAGAGTCGCTTGGTGTACACTGGGTAACTCGGTTAATGAAGAGTCACTTGGCATACACTGGGTAATTTGGCGAATGAAGACTCACTTGGCGTACACTGGGTAACTTGGTTAATGAAGAGTCACTTGGCGAATACTGGGTAACTAGGTTAATGAAGAGTCAGTTGGCATACACTGGGTAACTTGGTTAATGAAGAGTCACTTGGTGAACACTGGGTAACTAGGTTAATGAAGAGTCTGTTGGAATATTCAAATATGGAAAGAGTACTTATGAGAGGGGGGGTGAATCATAAGTATCACACTTTAGTCAATAAAACTTCTAACTTAAAGTAAATTGCATGCATGTAAATACATCAAATAAACATGTAACAAAACTCATGCATCAATAACTCATAACACTGGAATTTGGTAACCTAGAAACCCTCCAGGAATAAGAAGGTAAAACTGGGGTGGGGATGATACCCACAAAATTTATCGCAGCAATATTGTTCAACCACTTCTGATGCTTTGCCCTGTTAAAGGCTTTACACTATATTAATAGTGACCTAGTTAGAGGATTTACAAACACTTAACATGAAGTGTCACCCTGTTAAAGGATTTTAATCACCTAATCAAAAGGATCTTACAAAATATCTATAAAGCTAACCTATCACCATAGGATTTTCAATCTAATACAATTGATAGAGAGTATTAGATACAATAAACCTGATAGATTACAATCTTTGATTGCTGAATGCAGGCTCCTTTTCTGCCTTCTCTTGATCTTGATCCTTTGTGATCTGATAACTCTTGCTTCTGAAAATAGACTTGCTTATCCACCCTTGTATGTCTTTTCATATATTTACAATAAAATTTCGTCTTCCTTATAAAGACTTCAAAGACTTAGGTTTGATTTGGATCTACGATCCATATGGAATCTCAATTTCTCGCTCAATACATTTTTTTTACTGATTGGTTGCATGCCTTTATCATTTTTCTTATTGGCTGCATGTGAGTTGCACAGGAAAAATAAAAGATTCGATTTTATCATTAAATCCCTCAAAGTTTACCTTCTGTCGGCTGCAAAAACTGTTTGCATCATAGTTTGTGCAATTCCAAACTTTTATGTTGATCTACTGAGTTACTCGGCTCCTGAAGTATTTCTGATACTCGGCACATGTTGTTTCCTGGATAGCTCAGCACCTGAACAAAACTATATCACTCGACACATGTTGTACTCGACACTTGTTATCACTCAGCACTTGTTATCACTCGGCATCTGTTATCACTCGGCACTTGTTATCACTCGGCACTTACTCTTTATCTTGGTTAAGTGTATTGACACTCAGTTTTCAAATTTATTCTTTAAGCTAACAATCTCCCCCTTTGACATGAGTGGCAAAAACACTTAATTAAGATCCATGTGACTCATGAATTTATCCTACATTCAAAATTTGCTATCTCAAAATTTGCTCCCAAAATTTTCTATTTCAAAATTTGCTCCCAAAATTTGCTATTTTAAAATTTGCTCCCAAAATTTGCTATCTCAAAATTTGCTATCTCCCCCTTTTATTATACTTATCATTTCATTCCTGTACTTAACTCTTATTACTTATTCTCCCCCTTTTTGACACTTATGTCAAGGGTCTTACAATGAAATGCCATACTTAGCCAAAAATGTGCTATTTACTTCAAGGAGTACCTTCAGAGCTGCATCCCAATTTGCTAATGCGACATCCAATGTCTTATGCTGGATGGCAATCTCTGCTGCTAGGTGTACAAGTCCATTAGATGAAGAAAGATTGGGGTCTTTCCTAAGGACTGTCTCTGCATTTATCTGCTCCTTGTGAAGTAGTTCCAAATGAGGAGTTATTGATGATTGAATTTGCATCAATTTAGCTTTTGTGGTTGCCTCCTCTGCTGCTAAGACAGCTAACTCTCTTTGTATGTGAAGCGATTGGACAAAATGCTTCTCACTCTGAGCTAGATTTGTGGGGAGTTGCATGCTAGAAATTTTCATATTGTTTTCCAAGCTCAGTATTTTTTGGCTAGTGTCCTGTGTGAATGTGAAAAAATCACACAACTTGTTGTATAGGGAAAAGATGTTTCCTAGTACAATTTTAACTGTTTTAATTTTCTTTGCTAGTTCTTCTTTAGACAGTGCTATATCACTGGATATTTTACTATTTACCTTACCTTGGAACTTCTTTTCTGACCATTCAAGCAATCTGGCATTTGTTTCCTGGTCTTCATTAGTCACCTGATCAACTATATCAGATAGTTGCTCTATAATTGGTCTTGACTCATCTGGAGATTGTAAGCAAAAAGCTTTTGTGAATATATCTTTAATTTCATTCAATGTAAGCTTATGCTTGTATTCCTTTCTTAGTGCTTCTTGTCTCCTTCTTTTGTCCAATGCACTTTGAATTTCATTAATCTTTTCTTTAGTAAGAGTGCTAGATTCATAATATGGGATCTTTATTTCTTCATCAAGCTCAGGAATTCCATAGTGAAGTTTCCTGACTACCTTTGATGAGCTCAAGCCTGGTGTCCTGATTTGCTGCTATAATCCATCTGTGCTCAGCTGCTGAAGAGTCTGTGTTGGAGTACCAGATTTTGGTAATGCAACCAGTGTTTGTATTTTAGTCTCCTCCTTCTTCTTTGTCTCATCCTTTTCTTCAACTTGAATATCCCTTTTGTGATTGCTAGGTGGGGTTGAACTTGTTGGTTGTTCAGATGTTTCTTTTATTTCCCCTGCTGTTGTACTCGGCATTTGGAGTGCATAAGTGACTATACTTGGTGGAGGTGGTGGTGGAAGAAATAGAATACCAGTAGTTTGTATGGTCGAGGATGGCACTAGTGCTTTTACCTTGACTTCTAGATTCTGTAATTCATCAACACTGACCAATAGAGGATTTGAGCTTAATTTTACTACTAGTGATGATTGGTCAAGGATTTCCAAATCCTCTGGAGTTAATGGATTGATGTTTAGATTTGAAGTGTCTATAACATCTTTTATTTTTATGATATCTGCAGGTGTGATGGTGGCATGAGGAGGACTAGGACGAGATACCTATATGTCTTGCATACTTTGATCTTGTGGCTCAGCTGTATCTTTTTCTACCTCTTTCTCCTCATTATGTGCCTCTTCTTCCTTTTCTTCTTTACTTTCCTCCACTAGTTTCTTCTCTTTTTCTTTGGTTTCTGACACCTTCTTTTCCTTTGTCTTTGCACTTGCCTCTGCTTTATATTCTTCATTATATACATCTTCTATTTTCTTATAAACAATTTTCCACAATCTTGTGGATTTGGTAACTACTTCTTCAATTTTATTCTGCAATATACTAAATGCTCTATACTTGGGAGTGAATCTGTTATTATGCCTTTTTACTACATTTATTATTTGATCTTTAGTCAAATCAGGCAACAATTTGGCTAATGTTGACTCCCTTATTTCTTTTTCCATTTGTAAACAAAAATGCCATTTATCCTCTACAATTTTATACAATTCTCTTAGCATAGATTCATCTAATTCTAGAGGTGTGTGCTTATATTCAGCCATCATAGCATACACAGATTCCTCTAATTTATTTTCCTCTTCTTTGGTGAGCATAGAAAAATTCAAATTCTTTAAACCTTTTAAATCATTATTCCTAATTTTTGAACATAATTTATCAACAACAGTCTGGGGTTTGTGTCTTACCACTTGAAATTGACTATTGTCTTCTGACTCTGTTTTCTCCTCATCTGTTTCAGGCTGGGGAATAAATTTCTTTTTCTTTGACTCAACAACAGCCTTCTTTGAGTCTTTCTTCTTTCCTTTTGCCTCTTCTTGGGATTTTTGTGTTGTAGCCCTTGTGGTAGGTCTCTTTGGTGCAGGGGCAATTACTTTCTTTCCCTTGGATTGAGGAGCAGAAGGAGTTGTGGTCTTTCTCTTAACTAGTGCTTCCTTGGCTTCTTCTACCTCGGCACTTTCCTCTTTTTCTTCTCCTAACTCTTGGGTCTGACCTTGAAGTTTATCTCCTTCTTCTTCAATGTCTTCTCCCTCTTCTTTTGATGTTCCTTCTTCTTCTTCCATGCCAATTCTTCTCTTGATTTGTCTCACCATTTTCTCTTTCTTCTTTACTGCTGAAGCAGTCTTCAAATTTGTTATTACCTTTGATTTGACAACATCATAGGTTCCAAATTCTTTTGCATTTTTATCTGCTTCTTCTGCAAGTAGAGCTGTTATTGCTGCAGAGGCTTGATCAACATCAAGTTCATAACCTAGTGGCCTAAGCCATCTTACTCTAGGTATAACTTCTTGTATGTAGGTATAATCTATATCTAAAAGAAAACAAATGTCTTTTTCATATTTCTGGGTCAATGAGATTGGAATTCTCATTCTTTGTTTCATGGACTTTTTGAAGTCCTCAAAATAACCATTCATTTGGGCATCAAAATTTTCAGCCATTTGTTCAATGTATCCATTAATTTGTTCAACAATTCTTTTATCTGGATTCCATCTTACCTTACCCATAGAAGGAAATTCTTTCATAAGATAGAAAAACATGCACATCAAAACTGATCCAAATTTGCATTGAGCTCCCTTGCTCTTCCTTATAGCTCCTAGATTTTCATTAATCTATTGAAACATGAGCTCTGCCAAATCATAAGTGTGATCCCTTTTGATTATCTTGTATGCAACATCAACTGCTATACAAGGTACACTATTTAACCTGCTTGATTGATAGAATTTATGTGAAATGACTCTCACAGAAAAATCTAGTAGGGGATCTGTGACTATGTCGATAGTCATTCCTCTATTGTTCCATTTGGCACCTGTATTTTTCTCTATTACTTCCCTTTTGTCACTTTGCAGGGTCTTTGGCCGATCTAGGGTTGGAATACCAGTAACCCTATGAACGGTTTTCTTGGTAAATTTTACTGGCCCTAACTCTAACCAAAAAGCTCCATCATGTATTCAGCTCAAAACTATCCCTACCCATTTAGTTTTGAAAACAGTTGAAAATGCTAGGGTTTTGGTTAATCCTTTTCTTTCTATTATTGAAAACTCATTTTTTAGTACTTTGTTTTCACATAGTTTATCATATGCATTATAGATTTCTAAGTCTCCTATGGCACCAATTTTGCAATTATAACATCTGCGAACATCTTGGACCATAACAACTTTATCCGGAATAACTGATAATGCACCTGCAGGATCATTCTTGTATGCTACTTCTGGAATGGGCTTAAATTTAGGTTGTTTAACTTCGTTGTTGACCAACTAAACTTCATGACTCTATACCCTTAGTGGTTCCTGACCCAGATGCCATTGTTTTCCAAACTAGGGTTTATGATTTAAACAAGTTTATAAGTCCTACGTAGCTCGACACTTAAGTAAAATACCTTAAATCGATGAAACTTGTCTTGAATCGCTGTTGAAATCTTCACAAATGGCTTTTGAGCTAATCTTGATCTTCTTCGCTTTTCTCGGCTTTGCTTCTCATTTGAATGGTGAAAAAAAAGATCGAAAATCCGATTTATGTACCCTTCAAAATAGAGTAATAAATGCTTAGTACACTGCCAACTGTCTACTCGGCACTTGAAAAGTTTTGTCATGACACGGCTCCCATTGTGATTTACTTTACTCGGCTCCTATTGATATTTCATAGCTCGACATCAACTATCAACTCGGTCGTTGTTTGCAACTCGGCTCCTGAAGGCAACTTTGACATATCTTCAAAAAGTTCTCAATTTTGACTTAGCATCTTTGCTTATGCTGATTTCATTTTTGCAGTTCTTATATGTCTTGGGCCTGATTTATGATGTAGCTTGGTTTATCAATCCCACACATTTGTTCTTTTCTTAATTTGATGAAGTGTGATCACTTGACCTATTAGGTGAAGTGATCTCTATACTTGATGTGCTAAACTCATCTTTCTTCCTCCATGTCTTATTCATTTCACTTTTGATATGTCCAACATCTATCTTTGCCTTTCCATTGCTGAACTCAGAACTTGATGCCTTTGACCTTGTTGGGCAATTCCTGCTGACATGACCAATTTTTAAGCAACTGAAACATGTAGTTTGACTCAACCATCTTTTGTAGTTTCCTCTAAAATGTGTTCTTATGCAGTTTTTTGGGATATGTCCATATTCTTGACAATAATGACAGCTGTACCTGGTGTTGTAATCCTAGAATTCATGGTTTGATGTCTTTGCTAGTTGATTTACTGTCCACATAGACTTTGATCTACATTCAAAAGCTCTATGTCCATACTTCTTGCAATTATAACAATGTCCATCAAATCTTGATGTCTTGATGGTTTGGGTTCTGCATTCATATGCTTGATGACCTTGCTTCTTGCATTTATGACAATGATTTGTGCTTTTGGGTTTGTCATGCTAATGGGCATTCTTGCTTCTACAAACATTAGATGTATGCCCTTTCTTTCCATAGAAATGACATGTAGGTTTAACATCTTTACCTTTTTCACTTCTTTGTTCTGCACTCTTTGATGGTTCTCCTACTTCAGTGTTGTTATATCCAAGCCCTGTTGTATCATGGGTTGATCTTGGAGATTTCAGTATTTGCTCAAAATATTTGATGGCTTCACTTGATTTGTTGATATTTTCTCCCACCTCTCTTTCTATGTTCAATTCATTCTGTATTTGTTCCTTCTGCATCTTCAAAGTAGAGATCTCAACATCTTTCATATTGAGTTCATGATGAAGAGTCATCATTTGAGAAAGTGTATCCATCTGCATGTTTGAGATCCTTGTCAATTCAGTACATTTTTCTTCAAGTCTGTTTGCAAGATTCCTTTTGTCATTTTCCATCATGACCTTATCATCAACTGCTCTTTTCTTTTGTTCATTAATTTCACATATCATTATAGCTTGTGATTCATGTTCCATCTTGAGAGATCTTATCTCATCTTCTTGAATTTTATTTTTCTCATCAGTTTACTATTGTTGTATCAAACTCTTTAGTATCTCCACTAGAAAATATGTTGGTGGTATCAATCTCCTTGTAGTGTATATCATTTTCAGCTATGGCTAGATCCTTTCTCTTTTTTAATGAGGTTCTCAATTTGTTTTTGAATTCCTCCAAGCTGTGTAGAGCAAGTTGCACATCTATCACCTGATTTTCAATGATTTTTCCAAGTTTGAAAGCTTCCATCTTTAGATCTTTTCCTCCAAGCTGTTAGGCTTTTCCTTGTGAGAACCTAGGATAGCTCTGATACCAATTGTTGGAATATTCAAATATGGAAAGAGTACTTATGAGGGGAGGGGGGGGGGCGTTGAATCATAAGTATCACACTTTAGTCAATAAAACTTCTAACTTAAAGTAAATTGCATGCATGTAAATACATCAAATAAACATGTAACAAAATCCATGCATCAATAACTCATAACACTGGAATTTGGTAACCCAAAAACCCTCCAGGAATAAGAAGGTAAAACTGGGGTGGGGATGATACCCACAAAATTTATTGCAGCAATATTGTTCAACCACTTCTGATGGTTTGCCCTGTTAAATGCTTTACACTATATTAATAGTGACCTGGTTAGAGGATTTACAAACACTTAACATGAAGTGTTACCTTGTTAAAGGATTTTAATCACCTAATCAAAAGGATCTTACAAAATAGCTGTAAAGCTAACCTATCACCATAGGATTTTCAATCTAATACAATTGATAGAGAGTATTAGATACAATAAACCTGATAGATTACAATCCTTGATTGTTGAATGCAGGCTCCTTTTTAGCCTTCTCTTGATCTTGATCCTTTGTGATATGATAACTCTTGCTTCTGAAAATAGACTTTCTTGTCCACCCTTGTATGTCTTTTCATATATTTACAATAAAATTTTGTCTTCCTTATAAAGACTTCAAAGACTTAGGGTTTGATTTGGATCTACGATCCATATTGAATCTCAATTTCTCGCTCAATACTTGTTTTTTACTGATTGGTTGCATGCCTTTATCATTTTTCTTATTGGTTGCATGTGAGTTGCACGGGAAAAATAAAAGATTCAATTTTATCATTAAATCCCTCGAAGTTTACCTTTTGTCGGCTGCAAAAATTGTTTGCATCATAGTTTGTGCAATTCCAAACTTTTATGCTGATCTACTAAGTTACTCGGCTCCTGAAGTATTTCTGATACTCGGCACATGCTGTTTCCTGGATAGCTGGACACCTAAACAAAACTATATCACTCGGCACATGTTGTACTCAGCACTTGTTATCACTAAGCACTTGTTATCACTCGGCACCTGTTATCACTCGGCACTTGTTATCACTCGGCACTTGTTATCTCTCGACACCTGTTATCACTCGACACTTGTTATCACTCGACACTTGTTATCACTAGACACCTGTTATCACTCGGCACTTACTCTTGATCTTGGTTAAGTGTATTGACACTCAGTTGTCAAATTTATTCTTTAAGCTAACAGAGTCACTTGGCATACACTGGGTAACTTGGTTAATGAAGAGTCACTTGGGGTACACTGGGTAACTAGGTTAATGAAGAGTCACTTGGCGAACACTGGGTAACTAGGTTAATGAAGAGTCACTTGGCGAACACTGGGTAACTAGGTTAATGAAGAGTCACTTGGAGTACACTAGGTAACTCGGTTAATGAAAAGTGAACAAAATGAGCAGGATAACAAGGCAACCTAGGATGCTCCTGCATCATCAACATAAGACATTATTAAATGATTTAATTAAAGGAAAATTTTATAAAGACAAATTAATTTTAATTATATTTAATTAATTGAAAAATTAATTAAATAGAAGAGTTGAATTTAAAGATATAATTAAAACTCTAAATTTGGCACAATTATATTTATTTAATTTAACAATAATAAATTTAGAAGTTGCATTTAAATAATGGGCTTTAAATATTATTATTAATTTAATTAATAAATAGTTTTTCTAAATTATGTCTTACTTATTAAAAGATGAAGTGGGAATATTTTAAAAGGTTTAATCTAATTAAAGGTTAAACGTGTGCACAAGGGAATTAAATTAATTATAATAATAAAAGTTGATTTTAATGAGAAGACTTTGCATGCTTGTGAACCGAAAACCCTAGGTAGGGTTAGACTCTTTATTAAGAGACTCAAGCTCATTTCTACACACAGGTTTGGAGGAGCAATTTGTGAGATTGAAAGAGAAGAAGTTTCTGAAGAATATGGGAGACACAAATTTTGCAATTGTTTAGCTCTTGTCAGATTGTAGCATCAAATTGAGGTAGGAATCTTGTAGAATTCATTGTAGAAAATCTCTTGAAAAACTTATGTCTTCTTTGTGCCTATTATATCGATTTTGTTTATGGAAAACAGATTTTAAATTGGAACCCTTATTTAGAAGTTTATTGTTCTTCGTTGCTGAAACGTTTGTGAAAGAAAAACAAAAGTGAAACCCTCATTGAAAAGATTGAATTCATGAAAATTAGTTCATGGGTAGGGTTTGAAACCAAGAAAAATTCATTATTTTATTAATTCAATTGGTTACAATTATTCCCTCTTCACATTAGTAAACATAAAAAAACTTATATATATATATATATATATATATATATATATATATATATATATATATATATATATATATATTACCATAGTAAATAAAATTTACAGCGGTAAAAATTTAAGCCTTTTTTTGGGAGTCGTGCACAGAGGGGTTTCATGGGGAAGAAGGATTTATTTTAAAAATAATAATAATAAATATAGTTGGGCAGGGGCCACCACCCCTGACCCCTCTCTCCTCCTTTTCCAGTGCATAGCGTTGCTATCACAGTGTACGATTCATGGTAGCGTTATGCGTGCAACTCACGCTACCACAACAACATCCCCTTCAGGGGTGTCTTTTTATAATGTTTATTTTTTACTTTTTTCCCTTTAAAAAATATTTTAATAAATATTATATTTAATATTATTATTTTTAATTAAGTTTTTATTATAATATAATAATTTCAATTTTAATCTTAATTTAATATTTTACAAATGTGATTAAATTTTTAATTAATTACTAACGACTAGATTTAAATATTGTATCATCTTAAAATGGAAGCACTTCCATGATAAGAATGTTTAGCCCTCCAAGTAAGTGGTCTGGGGTCATGTCAAATGCCTTGAATAGGTCTTTGCATGGATGTGACTATTTCCCCCCTATTATGCTTTTCTTCCCCTATTTCCAACCTCTTTCTAACAACTTTCTCTGAGAAATTGAAGACTTTGACTTTTTGGATCAATTATGACCTGATGGGTCAAGGTCAACCTTGGCCTTGACCTAGGTCAAGGTCAACTTTGACTCTGACCTAGGGTAGAGTTGACCTCGACCTTGACCCCATGTCCAAATTTCAAGTTCCAGAGGTTTTGGGATATCGGGCTTCGAAAAGTTTCATTTTCTCGCTTCCAAGTTAGCCGTTTCAGATTTTGGAATGGTAAACTCTTAAATTACATTTAATTTAGGTCCATTTCTAAGGGTTAAGGTTATTTGGTATTTAATTCTCCAATGTCAGCCTCTCTTTGTACCCTAGATTACTATATAAGGAAGCCTCCTCCTCTCATTTGCTCTAAAAAAAAAAAGAATATAAGAGAAGAATAACACGCATTATGATATTGGATGATCCATTCTTTCTACAATCAATATAGTGTAAGCAAGAAGGATAAAGCAAGCATTCATCTTCGAGCATTCAAGCATTCAAGATTCAATTCATCAAGGAGATCCATCGTTACTCATTGAAGGATTCAATCTCTATGGAGCCCTCTTGTTGAAGATTTCTCCATTCACATTCATTCAAGCCTCATCCTATGGTAAGATCCATTAAAGATTGGTGTTGAAGATCTAATGTCATTGATTTGAGACATCCTACATTCAATTCCACATTCATTTGGAGCATCCATACTTGTGGATTCAAGGATTCCCAATCCTCCACAAGGATTTCAAAATAAGCAAGGTGAATAGTTCCATTTACTTTGTTTATACATATTGCAATTTCAATTACATTTCAAGGTTGATTCCAAATTGGGGTTTGACTAAGGCAAATCCCTCAGCCAAAAAAAAAACTATTTTTCTTGTAGGTATAGGTACGAGACAACGAATTGAAGTTTAGTTCTGGATATCCTTTTTGACGAACTTTCAAGATCCACAAATAGAATTTCCATTAGAGCAGTGCAGGTCAAGGTAAAAAATAAAGGGGTAATATTGTGCCCTGCTTTCTAGGTCAAGTTCGACCTACCCTCAAAAAGATAAAACAAATTCTAGGTTTTCTGTATCTCAACATTTCCAGTCAGGAGTAGGTTGCAAAATTTCCCAAATATGCACAGACATCATAAATAAACATTTTCTAAATTTTCCCTATTTTAAGTTTAGTATTTACCTTCTATTCATTCAAGATTTCAAGTACATAATTTCTATAATATATTATAGGATTTCGTCCTTTCTTCATATTCGCCATTGTTTGATTCATTTGTGCATTGATCACTTTTTTTAATCAATCAATTTGGACTTTTCCTTTTGGGAATTAGGGTTAAGGAAAGGTCATATATTCCCCCTCTTACACCATATATCATACCCCATTCATTTTTATCCTATTCATTTTGGTGAACCCGACACACTTACCCTCTTTTCTTTTGTGGAATTAGATGTACGGATAACTTTAAGAAACCCCTCCCAAGAAAAATATGTAAAATGCTGGCAAATTCAACATTAAATATGCAAGAAAAATTTCTAATTGAGGGCAATTTTTTCATTTGAGCCAAGGGAGAAATTTATTTTCTATTGGCAAAATTTTCCTTTCCATATCAAAACTTAATAATAAATGTGGCAAATTAATTTAATTTTTTTTGGTATGAAAATAAATATAGGCGATTTTTTTTGTTGGTCAAACATTTTCACAATGTAAGAGGCAAATTAATTATTTCATATAACACAAAATATTAATATAATTGGCTAATATGTCAATATCCAAAGAGAGATATGGCAAGAGCCTACAACACAACAGTAACTTGTGAGCCTCTCATGTAGGAGGTCTTGGGTTCGAGTTCACTTAACACATAAAAATAATTAAGTAAAATAAATAACAATAATTAATCTAGGATTCGGTCATTTACTGATAACATACATACATACATACATACATACATACATACATACATACATACATACATACATACATACATACATACATACATACATACATACATACATACATACATACATACATACATACATACATACATACATACATACATATATATATATATATATATATATATATATATATATATATATATATATATATATATCCAAAGAAATTATTTAATTTTTTGGTGAGTTTATAGAGTCACAAATGGTCTATGGCCCACATGCCAAGTGTACACTATATAGTGTACTTTTAGTATGCCAATCCATTAAGATTCATTTAATAATGTGTCCTTTTTTATTGCCAACTTGGTCATCATCACTTTTAATGTTATAATTTTTATGGTGAAAGGAATTAATTTGGACCGTAGATGTAATATAGATCAATGGCTTCAGATCTATTTCGAGCCTAATTTTAAACACCATACAATAGAGTCTAAATGTTCCCAAAATTAGGACACCTATCCCAAACGCCAAAATAGTTGGCTAAACGGGGTGGTTGGAGACACATGTCAGTAAAATCATAGGCGATGCTCAACCTAAGGGAAAATATTATTTTATTTTAAGGGCAAAATAACATTGTCCAATAAGAAAACATTCGGGAAAGGATGGCAAAAAATTTAAAATAATTGTAATCTAAATGTAGATTATATTGGCGATTGAACTAGGATTTGGGACCAATTATGTGTAAACTAATGAGTAATTAGCCTGGGATTTGGACCCAAATTATTTAATATCTCGGTAAGGTGCTTGACTCCATATGTAGGTTTTATTAACCAAATTGCAATTTCCAAAAGATATGGAATAGCCAATTGGAGAAGATTCACCACTAAAAAAATCACTAATTAGATGCCCTATTGTGTTTTGTGGTGTTAGATTTCCTTTTATATTATCTTGTTGGTGTTAGATTTGTCTTTTATGTTAAATCAAGCATGCTAATTAGATTTCTTGCATCCATATTTCAAAAAAAATACAAAAAATTTGTAAAATCTCTTTCAAAATACAAAAATATTCATGTTTTATGTTTTCTTAGTTTAGTTCATTTGCATTGCATTGGTTTATGAGCTTTACTACTTCTAGTCCTACTTATAATGTTCCAGTTAGACAAAGTCATAGACTTAGGGGTGCCTTTGATCCTAAATTTTCCTCTCCTTTTCTTAGGATCTTGAATGATATTTTGATTAATCATGATTTCAATCCTATTATGGAGCAAAACTCTTTTCACTCATCTCATGATGAGGATGATGCTTTAAGAGTTCCACCTGAACAAGTCCAAAAACTTTCAACCAAACTTGATAAAATGGGTAATTGGTTAATTCAAGAAAACCATAATCAAGATTCTATTCAAGCTATAGAGGCTCTTAAGTAAGTTCTTCATAATAGTAATCAAGGTGTTAACCTCTTACATGGTATTACTTACCTTGTGCATTCAAATGTTAAACTTTTAGCTCAAGAAGCTCAAGATTTAGGTTGATTCCTCCTATCACTAGTGTAGAACCTTCTTATGTTCCTTTACCTAGTATTCCTACCTATAGTCCTCCTTTGGTGACTGCGATGGTTCCCTCTATTCCTATAAGTGTTAATCTTGTGTCCCTTCCTACATCACAACCTTCTTATCATAATGTTCCTTTTACTTAATGTAATCCTTTGCCAATTGTAGTTCCAAGTGTTCCTCCAGTTGTGTCTTCTATTCATACAGTTTCATACACTTTACCTAGTGTTTCTAATGTTTCTATTCCTCATATTTCTTCTAATGCTTCAACAATTATTAGTTTGGCTCAAACTATGTCATCTTTACAAAAACAACTTGCTTCCTTGACTCAAAACAAGTTTAGTATTCCTACATGTGACATGGGAAGTCCTTTGTCTGGCAATATCATTCATACTCTTGTTCCTCAGCAAGCCAATATGCCTCATCTTGAGAATTATAATGGCAAGGGAGACCATGTTCATCATGCTAAAACATTTCAAATCCTTTTAAGTGATTAGGCTCATGACCATAGGATTTTAGCCAAATCATTTGCTAGAACCTTTTGTGATAAGGCCTTACAATGGTTTTTTTTCCTTGCCTCCTTATTCTATTGATTCATTTCCACAACTTGCCAATGCTTTTACTCAACAATTTCAAAACAATATTGGCCCGCAAGTGTCTTTTACTAATTTGATGCATTGTAAAAAAAGTGATAAGGAAAATTTGACTGAATTTATTGGTAGATTTAAGCATTTTCATGCTCAAATTTCCTATCTTGTTCCTGATATTGATATTCAACGTATGTTTATTTCAAATTACAAAAGGATATTAGAGATAAGATTATGGTTACTGAATTTACCTCTTTTCAACAACTTTGGGTAGTGCTTCATCATTATCAACTACAAGTGAGTCATTTTGAGAGCAACACTCCAATGGCTCTTGTTCCTATTGATAAAAGTGATGCTTCTCCTAATCCCAACAAATTTCAAAAATTTAACAACTATGTCAAGATAAACAAACAAGCAAATGTAGTTGTTGATCAAGTTGTTGTTGCATCTCACAATGCCACTTTTACATCCACTGTTTTTTTATTAAATCATATGTTTACTCCTCTTTTTGAATCTTTACATTCTATTATGACTAGGTTGTTAACTGCTAATATGATTACTTTACCTCCTATTCAACCTCTTTTACCTGCTATGATTGCATCTAAATCCTTTGATCCTAAAGCTTTTTGTCAATATCATTGTCAAAATGGTAATGATACTAAGAAATTTTATTCTTTAAAACATAAAGTTCAAGACTTAATTGACTCTAATACCTTATCTATTGATAATTTTGAGGGTAGTGGGAACAAATTTGTTTCTCCTCCTAATCAAAATTTTCAAATTTATACTAATCCTTTACCTACACATGATACCAATACCATTTCTCAACCATCTTCTATGGATATTGTGTATGATTCAAAGATGGATGATCTTAATCACATTGTTAATCAAGTGGAGCATGTTGTTCAATCTATATCTCCACCTCTGCCTCAACCTCAGTCTCAATCTCTAGTTGCATCTCAACCTAAACCAAAGCTTAAATTGAAGACTCAACCTAAACATTGAAAACAACCTAAGAATAAAACACCTCAAAAAATTTTGATTACCTTCAATTATTCTAAGACTATTAAAGCTCTGGATGGTCCCCTTTATATTTACACTAGGATTTCTCACATACCTATTTGTGGTTGTCTTGTTGATCCTACATCCTTAGTCAATATTATTAGTGAAGGAATATTTTTATGAAAACTTGCAACACGATTCTTATGATACATCTGATGTGTGGATTCAAACTTCTAATGGTTTTCTTTATCCATCAGTTGGTTCTATTAATTTACTGGTTCAACTTTAGGGTAAAATTGTGAACTCTACCTTTGTTGTTTTTCCTACTTCTGATCAGTTTCAAGTTAAGCTTGGTTTTTTGTGGTTAAATGCGATGCATGTTGTTGCTTCACCTATCCATAAATGTCTTAAATTTTTTCATGATGAAGAAGTGAAGACGGTTCTTCATATTTTATATCAACCTTCTAGGCCCAAAGATTGTGCTACCCTTGACTTCTTTTCCGTTCCTATCAAGCCTATAAGCATCATAAGATTCTCAAGTTAAGATTACCTCCTATGGATATTAATCACGATTTTTTTCCTACATGTTCTAAACCTCTATCTATGGCTTCTACATCTATTAATCAAGCTCCTACTATTGCTTGTTTATTTTCTGATAATCCTATTAATCCTCTCATAGAACTTGTGAAGGATCTAGTAATTGCTCCTCCTAGTTCTCAATACATTTCAAACAAGACAAAACATAATTGATCTGCTAATGAACATCATAAGAAGTATCATGCTCAAGCTAAAGCTTTTAATTCTATTCTTTAAAAATCTTGACCTTCTTCAGATAACCCTATGCATGATGTGTTATAAGAAGTTGTTGCTAATAATGATGTTAAGATGCATGATTATAATGATTCTATTCATATCTTAGATCCTACTTTGATTAACCTAGATGAAAAAGATACTCTTGATGATATTGATGATGTTAATGATGAATATGAGACTATTGACATTGATATTGATTTACCTAATATGTTTTCATCACAATTGACACTTACACCTAGTATTGAACATTGTGATTCTCAAGAGGATCCTTATTTGGAATTGACTATCATTCCTACTGTGTTGGATATAGTCCCTCTTTCAAGTTACCCACCTTCCCTAAATGATATAGAATAAGATGGAGAGAGTAGGTGGCACACTTGATTGGATTTTCCTTTATGGTAGCTTTGTTGTGTGTTTTCCTATTGTAATGTGCTTCTTTCGTGATGTGTTTGCTAAATGTTGTTATGATGAAGGGTGCTCCCCTTAATACCATAAAATCATAATAAAAACAAAGAAACAATAACAAATGCGAGAAAAGAATATGGACTTCTTATTTGTTCCACAAACATGAAATTGGAAAATTCACAAGTACAATATGCTAACCCACATGGGCGCCTTCATTACAATAATTTGCAAGACAAGCTGTGAACTATCACCTAGAGCTGTCCTAGACAATGTTTAGGCCTTTCTTAAATAGGCAATTTTATGCCACCTAGAAGGTTCTAGACATTGAAACTTAATACCTAAGGCTGACAAACCCTAACAATACACATAGAGTCAGCCAAATACATCTTTGACAATTATTTTTAGATATTTTAGGTAGCCCAACTTTGAAATGCCATAACTCACAAACCATTGCTCTGATTGGCTATTATAACCACTTTTTGGAAATGCTAGCTCCTAATCTATAGGCTCAAAATTGCATAAGTTCCCTTCCATCGAGTTTTCAGACCTCGTCTAAATACTCCAAGGCCTCCAACAATGAGCCTAAAGATTTTTTTGCAATTTTTTCAACTGAAAATCTGCAATAACTTCTCTGATACTTATGCTTGAGCAATGAGATTTTTATGGTAGGCTTACAACTCTAAAATGAACCTTCATGTAGAAAATGAGAACATTTTGAGCTCGTATGAAAAACTTACTAAAAATAGCATGTTCCCATAAATAGTAACCACCTTGTCTACTAGTCCTTATTAAAATAGAAAAGACTGAAATGAAAATATTTTTGGGTGATGCAAGATTACTCTTACACCTAGGATGCTCCTGCATCATGTTAGATTCTTTTATATGACCCTTGTGGCTTTGTTGGTGAAAGGTAATAAAGGAATCAAACCTATTGTACCATTTCTCTATATGTATCTCTATTCTTCCATATGTTGTTTCATATTATGTTGTACCTCTGCTATTTTTCGTAAATGTTTCCTTGTGTAATCTACTTGGATCCACAACTTGGTAGCACTAGTTCTTTTTGGTCTCTAGGTCATGGTTTGAAAAGATTCTTCTCTATATCTCTTATGTGATTTTTTCTCCTTTGTGATTGTAGTTCTACTTTCTTTGGGGAATGATGCCAATTCTTTTGTAATAATATCATATATATATTATCTTATGATCATACTAACCCCATGACATTTAGATCCTTTCTGTGTTATATGTATGTTTATGTGGCATTTCCCTTGATTTGTCTTCATCTTGGGGCATCTTGTAGTGGAAACACAGTCAGTGGAGTTATTTATATTTCTATTACAGTCATTTCTCATATTAAAGTGTTAGCAAAGACTTTAATATGAGGGCATACACTCTACTCACCTATTGCTCACACACTTTTTACACATTTTTTTAAAGATAGCTTTTTTCCCTTTTTGAATTATTGACTAATCCTTAAAGCATGGATTTATATTTTAGGTTCTCCTGATCCCTCTAGTTTCAAATATTTTGATCCTTTAAGGTTGAAGGTGTCCTTAAGACTGGATCTCTTTTTCTTTTGGTTTTAATCTTGTGGAATAGATTATTCTTGATGGGTTGACTAGTGAGTAGCCACATTCACTAGGTGGTTCAATTCCATCTTTCTAGTTGTTTCATTTCCTTGTGTGGTTCACAATGGGGCATAAGTTCTCATTGGGCGAGATAATCACACTCTTCCTCTCTTTCTCTTTTTCTAGAGATGTCTTTCTTATTGTGATCTTGGAGTTGACAAAGATTTGAGTCTCTAGGGGCTTGAGGATACCTTTGTCCGTTTGATTTTAATAAGATTATATTTCCATTATGATTTCCTTTACCAAGAGTTTTCATCGAGTCCATACTCTTGCTAAAGTGGGGGCTTAATGTATCATCTTAAAATGGAAGCACTTCCATGATAAGAACATTTAGCCCTCCCAGTAAGTGGTTTGGGGTCATGTCAAGTGCCTTGAATATGTCTTTACATGGATCTAGTTGTTTTGCCCCTGTTATTTTTTTCTTCACCTATTTCTAGCCTCTTTCTGACAACTTTCTTTGAGAAACTAAAGACTTTGAATTTTTGGGTCGATGATGACCTGATGGGTCAAGGTCAACCTTAATTCTAACCTAGGGTAGAGTCGATCTCGACCTTGACCCTAGGTACAAATTTCAAGTTCCATAGGTTTTAGGATATCGGGCTTTGAGAAGTTCCATTTTTTTGCTTTTAGGCCAGCTATTTTGGGTTTTGGAATGGTAAACTCTTAAATGACATTTAATCTAGTTCCATTTCTAGGGGTTAAGGTTTATTTGGATTTAAGTCTCCAATTTTGTCCTCTCTAGAAGTTTGTGCCCTAGATAACTATATAAGGAAGCCTTCTCTTCACATTTTCTCTATAAAAAAACACCATAAGAAGATAAGAGAAGAATAACATACATTATGATATTGGATGATCCATTATTTCTACAATCAAGATAGTGTAAGCAATAAGGAGAAAGAAAGCATTCATCTTCAAGCATTCAAGATTCAATTCATCAAGGAGATCTATCATTAGTCATTGAAGGATTCGATCTCTATGGTGCCCTCGTGTTGAAGATTTCTCCATTCACATTCATTCAAGCCTCTTCCTATGCTAAGATCCATTCAAGATTGGTGTTGAAGATCTAATACAATTGATTTGAGACATCCTACATTCATTTGGAGCATCCATACTTGGGGACTCAAGGATTTGAATCCTCCACAAGGATTTCAACATAAGCAAGGTGAATAGTTCCATTTACTTTTTTTATACATATTACAATTTCAATTACATTTCAAGGCTGATTCAAGACTAGGGTTTGACCAAGGAAAACCCCCCATCCAAAAAAAATCATTTTTCTTGAAGGTACATGTATAAGATACGTAATTAAAGTTTAGATTTGGATACCCTTTTCGACAAACTTCCAAGATCCATGAATAGAAGTTCCATCGGAGAAGTGTGAGTCAAGGTTGGAAATAAAGGGGTAGGATTATGCCCCACTATTTGGGTCAAGGTTGACCTACCCTCAAAAAGACAAATTTTTTATGGTTTTTCTCTATCTTGGCATTTCCAGTCCGAAACAGGCTGTAAAATTTCCTGAAAGTGTGCACAAACATCAAAAATCAACATTTTCTAAAATTTCCCTACTATGAGGTTAGTATTTAGCTTTTATTCATTCAATATTTCAAGTACATACTTTGTATAATAGATTATAGGATTTCCTCCTTTCTTCATATTCTCCATTGTTTGATTCATTCATGCATTGATCACTTCTTTGTGATCAATCAATTTGGATCTTTCCTTTTGAGAATTTGGGTTAAGGATAGGTCCTATGTTCCCCCTCTTACATAATATATCATACCCCATTCATTTTTATTCTATTCTCCTATTATTAAATAGGAGATTCTTTTGTAGTGAATAAACCAAGTAATTATTACTATGAAATGAAAACTTGAATTTAACACAAAGCATATCTATGAGATTTTATCGAAGACTAAAATGATTGCATAACTAATTTACCTGTAGATTTCTATTGAGATGTTATGTTTATCTTGCATTGGGTTTGGGGAAACTAGTAGTTGGCCAAATAGGAATGTTTACCAAAGCCTTGGCAAGTGATTGTTTCTAAGATCTTATGTGATGTTGTATTGTCATGATCATTTCTTTTCCAACCATTATGATGCATTCACATATTTATGCGGTGTGAACCAATTCAGTTATCTATTGGTGTTTTCCAATTGCTTGTATAGGACTGATGTGATTATTTTGATTTTATGTAATATAATTTTATGAGCTTAGGGTAGGTTATCTATGTGTATGTTGGGAAGTGGCTTGAAATGGAGATTGGAGCCTTAAAGAGGTTTCTTGGGTAACCCATTGTAAGTTGTATTATTCAGTAATAACATTTTCATTAATGGGGTTAAAATGAATTAACAAGAGTCATTGGATTACCTCACCTATGCCTTGAGTGCTACTACAAGCTAGGATTGGAGTAAAGAGGATGCTTGGTTGTGACCTTGACTTGTTAGTATGTCTTGTTTGTAAGAAAGGATATTGATGTTACATAAAGTTACTACAAGAGTGGGGTCCTAAGAGACTATCAGCATAACCTTAGAGTTGAGTCATGTGATGACACTTTCCCACATGCATATTAGATCTCCTATGTGTCTTTGTTTCCTCTAGGATTGGATGTTACATATGTACATGGTATCTTTGAGATAGATTGCAATCAAGATTCCTTGACCTAGATTCTTGTTATGAATTTTGGATTGTTATCCATTTGAGATTTGAGATTATCTCCTCAGCACAGTGGGAGTGGGCAATTTAAGTTCCATGAGGTTGGGTGGTAGTGTTTCTTATACCATTGAGATCTGATAGTTGGATGTTGATGTTGGATGCACCTTGTCTAGTTGTTCTATTCTTCTTATCTTGTGATTACATTCTATGGTCATATTTTGGTATATTGTACTTTGATTATTTGAGACCCTACAGGATATTGTATCTTATCATGATGTATATTCTTTTAGCTTTTCCTACCCTATGACTTGTGCAAAGGATGAGTATGCGTTCTAGTTATGCCATGTGGAATCTTATGTACTTGTATATCCTTTCATGTGATTTCATATATGTGGTATGACATGGACTTTTTCTATTTTTTAAGATTTAATCTTAATAAAACTTTTGTGTGTGATTCACATTATGGAACCCTTTAGAGATGCAACTTTTATTGTATTGCTTTGTATGTATGTGAGTTATTGCTTCCACTATGTTATCTCTTGATTGTTTTACTTTAAAAAAAAAAAAAAAAACTTTTAGGAAACTTAGTGAAATTATAGGTTAATTTCTCTTGGGTTCCCTGGTGGGGCATTACATCCCAAACATTTTGCATTAAAATTTTCAAATACAAAATATGCAAGTTGAAGCAAATTAAATGAATTATACTTATGGGTTAGAAAATTTATGCAAGATACTAAATTATTTGATTGAGTAGATGGAAACAAATTAATCACTGTTTAAATGCTAATGCCAATAGTCTGACACATGTACACGATTTTCTATGCAGATAGAGACATAGTTTCTTATGCATTATTTTGCATTGATATTTAAAAATAACTTTTTCCACCATTTGCAACACCAATTATAGGTTTCTAAAATACTTTCTATAAATATTGTAACCATAAAAAAATTCAAGTTGCATTTTGAACATTTGGAAATAGAAATAATATAAAGAAACCATGATAATTTTATTGGTTGAGAAAAAAAGGATTAATCACAGTTTAACGTATGAGCTTGGGAAATAGATTTTTTCTTTGAAGGGAACTAAAAACATCCCCCATGTCTTCATTAAAAATATTAGAGTTGAGTTCATCAATGGTAGTGCAAATTTCAATGGTTTTATCCTAGTAATTCACCATTAAAGGTGACAATAAGGAATTATGTCTAAAATTATATATCTAAATGATATTTATAAATCTCTTATTGTTTTGGAAGTCGTTAATTTGTTATGGATGTTATTTACAAAACCATTGTCTTTTTGGATAGTTTTTTAGCTTTTTTTGGATTTTAAATCATTTTTGTGCCCATGAAAGTAGTTAATGTTGTGTGTATCTGTGTGGATGTGCACACACACACACACACACACACACACACACACACATATTGAAAATGTATTGTAACAAAGATTAGGTTATTTTAAGAAAACATTTAAATAATGTCAAAGGCATTTACTATGATCAAATTTTAAATTGATATTGGCTCTCTCTATTTATAGTCCTCATTTCCAACAAATAGTGTGTATCTTCACATTTTCAAATTGATATTAGTTGTCTTTAGTTATAGTCCTTGTTTCCAAGAAGTAGAATGTATGTTCATTTCACAATAATAGTTATATATACAACACACCATGTTGGATAGTGGGTTTTAAATAATTCTAAGATTGACAAAGATTGTGTTTTGCATATTTCACATTTTTTATTGAAACAATAAGGATGTTGTCGATAGAGAATTTTCAACTTGTGTGTGTATTTTAGAATACATCACAAGAGCAGTTGACAAGAGTATGGTGAGAGAAACCATTATTATTAGTCTGTGCATAAATGAGAACTAATATTTTTGGTTACTTCTAATAATTAATTTTTATAATCAAAATTATTGAACTTCTAAAGTTAAAAATAGTTTATTGTAAAATTACTTTTCAATCATTAATTCTTCTTTTTTGATTGGACAGTATCAATTTTAGCGAGGGCAAAAATTATTTATTGACACAAATTTCAAAAAATAAATAAATTTTGAAGCTTTCACCAAATTCTTTCTGCCCATTTAGAAAGCTCTAGATTTTTCCCCACTATTTATTTTCGAAAGGGTGATGATGATCCAATGCTCTTATAGAAGCACTTTTCTCTGGTTCTTCCAGCAAATAAATTGAGAGATCTCTCTACATTGATTTTTGTATGTGACATTTTGTGAACACAAAAAGAAGTTATTACATAGCAGTACCATAGCTAAAGATCAAAATGGATGTATGCAGACAAAATTTAAACCTAGCCATGCTTTTGGGTAGAGTCCTGCAAAAAAGTCTTCATCGTGAACAAACAAGGAATTCAAAGGGTGACCAGCCTCTTCTACCACAAGAACTATGTAGCACCAATTTTGGACACAAATTTCCATTTTTTTTCCTTTGTCAATGCCAATCTCTTACAGACCTCAAATGCATAGATTTCCTTCATATAAGTTTCCCTCCAGCTATAGGTGGGTCGTAAATAAAGACATAAATATCAACATGAGTGCATTAGATAGCTAGATCGTGGTTCTGGATATGAATCTTGGTCGAACATGTCTTTTGTTGATGCTCTAACCACCACTCTCTGCTCTCTTCTATTTATTATGTTTTTCATTACAATGTTGCCAGAGTTGTCGATCAATCTCCCACTAATGACCGACATTCTTCTTCCAAGTGCATCTTGCAAAAAGACACAATATAGATTAATTGCATCAAAATCCTTGAAACCACCCAAAAAATCCTCAAAAAATGAAGTGTTACACATTATTTTGACTATTGGGTGAAATGGGTCTAGTGTAATGGTCACCTCCTCACCATATCATTGGTCACCATAACAAAGAAATCCTTAACACTCTTCTTCTCTTACACCTTACTCCTTACTAGTTACATCGCTCTCCATTTTGAATTCACATGAAGGGAACATTTGATAATCTTTTGTTGAAAACCTTTTGAAGAGTACTTGGTGTTAGAAATGCTTTAGAATAACTGATAAGAGGGGGGGGGGGGGGGGGGGGGGGTTGGGGGATGGGTGGTGAATCAGTTATTCAAGGTCCAAATGTCCAATTCAAACTTTTCATCAAGTAAAGTGAGCCTAATCAACTGTTCATTCATCCAAGCTTAAACATTCCTACTCAGCAAGTTACTATAAATCAACATGCCAACATAACACATGAAGAATCAACACATGACACAGTGATTTACATGGAAACTCAATTTGGGAAAAACCACCAGTAACATGCTACTCAATTCTCACTCTTCTAAAGTGATGCCCTATGAAAGGCCTGCCCTGTTAAAGGCTACAACACACTATTAAATGTGACCTGGTTAAAAGATTTAACCACCCTATTAGAAGTGGGCCTAGTTAGAGGACTTTAGAACATTCACTTGGAATGCCATCCTATTAAAAGCATTTACAAATGGTTGTTAAACCAATCTAATTCCATAGGATTTTTACCCTAACTGATACAATTGATAAAGAGTAACAATAAGGGCTTTTAACCTAATTACAGTGTTACAACTTATCTTTCAGATTTTAGATCACTTCTTCAACTCATATCATTGCCTAGCTTTCAATCTCTACAGCTCTAATAGCTTGTCTCCCTTTTCAAGCTTTATCTTCTTGAGTCTTCTTGCTTGATATACCAGTGCAATCCTCTCTTTTTGATCACTTATTAAAGCAGAGTCTCTATGCTCTATTCTTCCTTCTCCTTGATGTCTTCTTGATACCCTTCAACCACTTTTCAATTTGGCACACCAACAACTCTTGCTTCTTGGCTTGTGACTCCTTAAATAGAAGTCTAGAATTTCTTTTCCCACTTGATTCTTCCCTCCTTTAATTTCAGTTTGAATGGATTAGGTAGGATTCGTTGAATCTAACCCACATTTTGTTTCTTCTAGAAACATCATGAAGAATCTTCTTAAATTCACTCAAAAATAGTTTACATAGAATTCTATGCCACTAGCTCATCATCCTTATCCTCTAAGTAGTTCACAAAATTCAAGGTAACAAATTTGTCGACGGTGAATCTTTGACTTTTCCAATAATGCAGTAGCTCGACACTATTGAAATTTTGGTGCTCTGCACACACTGTGTTACTCAGCATCAACTACGTTTTACTGATGCTCAACACCTACTGTGGATTCACTCATCATCCACTAAGTTTTTCTGATGCTTAGCACATGTTACTTTACTCGGCACCTGAACACACTTGGCAATAACTAAAAATTTTCTTGGCTTGAACTAGCTTGCTCGGCACTCACTAATGAACTTAGTTTAAGCTTTGCAGTCAACCTTGTTCCAACTTATTCCTCCAATGTTTCTACATGTGACCAACCTCTGTATCTTCAAGTATGTTATCAATACATTATTTTAACCATTTTCTTAGTTGATCCTTGCACTTCATTATAAAACCATAACTCAACCTTTCCCTTAGGTGTTTTTGTTACATCTTGTTGATTAAATCCTCTTCATCAATCAACTAAGTGATAGTACTTGGATCTGATAATCAATTTTCATTCCAACAAATAGCAATTTTGACATCAATGATAAAACAATGATTGAATTTTTTTTTTAACAACAATCTCCCTCTTTCAATCAATCTTCTTCTTACAATGATCTTTTCAATTAGATTTCCAACAATCTCCGTCTTTGGCATTGATGGCAAACCAAACTAATCAACCAAGTTTTAAAAAAATGATAACTAGGTTAGAATAGTAAATCAAATGCCAAAAAGAAAACTATATTCCAGCAGCATAAGTTAACTTATGACTCCCTCTAAATTCTTTTTTGATGAATTGTCTTCCTCTGATTGTTTCTTGTCTGTACTAATTTTCTCCCTCTAAGCTGCTATTTCCCTTTTTGCATATTTGAACCATTCTTTTTCTTTTCTGACTCCTTCTTACATTCTCTCCCTCTATATGCATTGCTCATCTTCTATTATTCTAATATCAGCTTCTCCATTCTTCTCCCTCAACTGTTGACTAGTTTCTTATTACTTCTCCCTCTTTGACAACAATGCCAAAGACATATTGTTTTAGCATCTTAACATGCAAGTGTAGCTTTTGTAGGTACTCCAATTTCTCCGTTTGTCACCTTGCTTGTGACTGATTTGGAACTACAACACTTGTAATTACTTCAAGCATGATCCCAAAGTAAATATCCTCTACATCAATGCATAATATGCCAACAATCAACTCGTTGTATGCAGGGTAGTCTTGCTTTATCTTAAGTAGCCTTGGCTAGGGGTATGACCCCTAATTTACCTCTAAGATACTCAAAAGAATCTTTAGGTAGTGCTTTTGTAGAGATGTCAGCAATCTATTCCTTTGAGCTGACATATTCCATCCTTGCTTGTCTTCCACCAATTCTCTTACATAGTGATACTTGATTGCAATATGCTTTGTTTTGGCATGCATTATAGGATTCTTTGATATGTTGATGGCACTTGTATTATCACAATAATGTATCATAGGCTCATTTACCTCTTCCTTCATACCTTGCAATAAATGTTTGATCTGTACAATATTAGTGCAGTTGATAGTAATAGCAACATATTCAGCTTCTACTGTGGACTGTGAGGTACAACTTTTCTTTTTTCTAGTCCAAGTAATCAATATTTTACCTAATAAAAGTGCTCCTCCATTGGTTCTTTTTCTATCATCAATATTACCTCCCCAATCCGCATTAGTGTAGGCTCTCAACTCAAAATTTTCACTCCTCTTATAGTATAAACCACAGTCATCAGTTCCTTTTAGGTACCTTAGTATTCTCTTTACTATCATCAAATGATTTTCTCTTGTATTAGCATAAAATCTTGCCACTATTCCAACAACTAGTGCAATGTCTGGTCTACTATGTACAACATACTACAACTTTCAAATCATTGATCTATACATTATCTGATTTACTTCAACTGACTCATCATTCTTGGATAACTTATGTCCTGTTACCATTGGTGTACTGACTAGTTTTGAGTCTTCCAATCCAAATGTCTTGAGTATCTCCTTGATATATTTTGATTGAGTCACAAATATGCCATGCTTTAGTTGATGTACTTGCAAGCTAACAAAGAATTTGATTTCTCCAAACATTGACATTTCAAACTCATGTTTCATTTGATCAGCAAAATCTTTGCATAAGGTATCTTTTCCTCCAAATATTATATCATCAACAAAGACATCAAATATCAAAATATCTTTACCTTTTTTTGCCTTAATGTACAGGTTGTTGTTGTCATATGTTCTTTCAAATCCTATCTTCACAAGATATTTGTGCAGTCTGTTATTGTATTGCATAAAAATGTAACAAACGGAATGAACACTAAGCAACTAATGCATCTATTCCTACATGATTATGAAAACCTCAAAATATGCAAGATAAACATGTAAATAAGCATAACATGAAATCACAATGACTCAAACTACTAATGCAAACCTCATGAAATCACCAAGTGGAGATGATTTCACATTATGGGATGTGGTTGCTCACTATTCCTGAAGCATAAAAATGAGGTAGATAGTTCTTATGAAAATGAGGAGAGATCTCTCCTTTTATAGGAAATGAGATGCAATAGACAGTTGAGATTCAATGCAAGATGAAGGGCTAGGATCTCTCAGGATTGATGAGGTGTCCATGAGGTGGAGACCAAGTAGACTACATGTGGATTAGGGTTTTGACCAATTCAAAGGGGGAAATATGCTCACACATGTTTGAGCAACCTTTGATGGTGACATGATCAAGGGGTGTGAGAAGCATGGCTTCTCACATGTGTGAGACAACTTGACTCTCATGCAAGAGGACAAGTGTGCAAGAGGTGTGAGACACCTTGATTCTCATGCAAGAGGACAAGTGTGCAAGAGGCATGGAAGGCACGAGGGGTGTGGGAACTGTGAATATCTCTCACACCTGTGTGAGGATTCCTCACACATGTGTGAGAACACACTTAGGTTTAGGATAGTGAGGTTAGGTGAGAGTTAAAAGTAGGATCCATGTGCTCAAATAGGATTAAATGTAATATTTAATTTCAAGTGGGATTAGGAAAGGGATTAATTAAGTAAATGAAGTACTTAATTAAATTGAATGGGTTAGGATTTAAATAAACTTTAGTTTATTTAAATCAAGGAACAACTAGGATTTAAATAAACTTTAGTTTATTTAAATCAAGGTAAGGAAAATATAATCAAATAAATATAAATTTATTTAATTAAAGGTAGGGTAATTAAATAAATAATAAGTATTTATTTAATTGGCTAGGAAATGGGATTTGGACAATTTTAGGTGTCTACAGTTATACCATGCTCTAGGTGCTTGCTTCAAACCATAGAGTGCTTTATGCAATTTGCAAACCATATCCTTGTTGTTGTCATCAACAAATCCTTCTGGTTGTTCTATGTAGACCTCCTCTTCTAGTATACCATTCAGAAATGTAAACTTTATATCCATTTGGTAGACTTTGAAACCTTTGTAAGCAGCATATGCAAGCAGTGTTCTTACTCCTTCCATTCTTGCAATAAGGGCAAATGTTTCCCCATAGTCTAGTCATTCTTCTTGTGCATAACCTTTGCAAACTAGTCTAGCCTTGTTTCTTGTTATCTCACCATTCTCATTAAGTTTTTTTCTAAATACCCATTTAATACCAATTACATTTTTATTAGCTAGTCTTGGAACTAGAGTCCAGGTTTTGTTCTTCTCAATTTGGTTTATCTCCTCTTCCATAGCTTTATGCCAATTATCATCTTGTATTGCATCTTTCACTATTTTGGGCTCAATTTTTCTTAGCAGACATGATTCATTTCTTAGTTTGTTCCTTGTCATTGGTCTGGCATCCTTGTCACTGATGATTTGTTTTGTAGGGTAATGTCTTCTCACATATTTGGCTAGTCTTGGTTTTGTCCTTATTTCCACGTTTGGTCCTTTAGTTTCAAGATCACTTTGCACTTCTTCTTCTAGTATTTCATTATCTCTTTCATGTGTACTAATTTTAGAATCAGAATGTGCATTCTCTTCATTCTGCAGCTCAACTTCTAAATGTAGCTTGGCATTCACTGGCTGTGACTCAACTAATACTGAAATTTGTTGTTGATTCCCAACTTGATTGGTAGCTTCATCTTCAGTTGGTATACCTTCACAGAAGTATACAAAGGATCTATAATCTTTTAGTCACTTGGTTTCATCAACTTGGACTTCTGCATGCTCATCAAAATTTACATTTGCACTCTTCACAATCTTGTTAGAGTTAGTATTCAAATACTTATATGCTTTGCTTCTAGTGGAGTATCCAAGGAATATGGCTTCATCACTCTTTGCATCAAACTTGTCATTTGTAATGTCTTTAAGAATATAGCATTTGCAACCAAATACTTTGAAATGTTTTACATTGGGTGAGTGACCATACCATAGTTCAAAAGGTGTTGCATTTTTTCCTTTCTTGACTTGGACTCTATTTAGGGTGTAAACAATAGTACTTATCGCTTCTCTCCAATACTTTAGTGCAACATTTTTCTCCATCATCAATGTTTTGGCACAGTCTATTATAGATCTATTCCTTCTTTCTGCAATTCCATTCTATGGGGGAGTTCTTGGTGCTGATGTTTTCCTTTTAATTCCTTTGTCATTGTAGAACATCTCAAATTCTTTTGATGTAAACTCTCCACCTCTATCTGATCTTAGGCACTTCAGACTCTTTCCTGTTTCTTTCTCAACTCTGGCCAAATACCACTTAAACATTTGAAATGCATCAGATTTTTGCTTTAAGAACATATCAGTCATCATCCTGGAGTAGTCATCCACAAATAACATTATGTATATGTCTCCTTGGTAGCTTTGATTTCTTATAGATTTAATATCACTTCTTCAGCTCATAACATTGCCTGGCTTTCAGTCTCTGTAGCTCTGACAGCTTGTCTCCCTTTTTAAGCATTATCTTCTTGAGTCTTCTTGCTTGATATACCAGTACAATCCTCTCTTTCTGACCACTTATCGAAGCAGAGTCTTTATGCTTTGTTCTTCCTTCTCCTTGATGTCTTCTTGATACCCTTCAACCACTTCACAATTGGGCACACCAAAAACTCTTGCTTCTTGGCCTATGACTCCTTAAATAGAAGTTTGGAATTTCTTTTCTCGCTCGATTCTTCCCTCCTTTAATTTTAGTTCGAATGGATTAGGTAGGATTCATTGAATCTAACCCACATTTTGTTTCTTCCAGAAACATCATGAAGAATCTTCTTGAATTCACTAAAAAATGGTTTACACAGAATTTTATGCCACCAGCTCATCATCCTTATCCTCCAACTAGTTCATAAAATCCAAGGTAACAAATTTGTCAGCTCACATTTGGCGAATCTTTGACTTTTCCAATAATGCAGCAGCTCGACACTATTGAAATTTTGGTGCTTGGCACACATTGTGTTACTTGGCATCAACTATGTTTTATTGATTCTCGACACCTACTATGGATTCACTCGACATCCACTAAGTTTTTTTGATGCTCGATATATGTTACTTTGCTCAACACACTCAGCTCCTTTTATATCACTCAGCATTAACTAAAAATTTGCTCTGCTTGAACTAGCTTGCTCAGCACTCACTAATGAACTTAGTTTAAGCTTTGGATTCAACCTTGTTCCAACTTATTCCTTCAATGTTTCTAAGTGTGACCAACCTTTATATCTTCAAGTATGTTGTGAATACATTATTTTAACCATTTCCTTAGTTGATCCTTGCACTTCATTACAAAACCATAACTCAACCTTTCCCTTAGGTGTTCTTGTTAAATCTTGTTGATTAAATCCTCTTCATCAATCAACTAAGTGATAGTACTTGGATCTTATAAGAAATTGTCATTCCAACAAATAGTAGGTTTGACATCAATGACAAAACAATGATTGAAAACATTCTTTTAACAACAATCTCCCTCTTTCAATTAATCTTCTTCTTACAATGATCTTTTCAATCAAATTTCTAACACTTGGAAAGTTTGCAGTAGTTTCTCACTTTTTCTACAAAGAATATGGAAAAACCATGATCAATTTCTCATGCCCTTAACACTAATCTTTGACGCAAAGTTGTCACCTCTTCATTGAGGAAAAATTTCAAGCAACAGGGAACCACCTTGAAATAAATGCTTATTATTTCAAGGTCACTTCAGTAGCTGAATAGCCATTATATTTTAAAATGTAATTATGAATACATTCTAAAATTCTAGACTTATTTGACTCTTTCTTTCAATGGAAAAGGACTCTCAATTTACTTAGCATATATTGATTTTACTTTTTAACTAGATTCCTGGAGCATATTAGACAATAGGATACACAATTCTTTGCACGGAAAGAAAACACATATTATGACCTTACAACAACAAGATTGTTCCTCAAATTTCCCCAGCAGAGTCACTATTTTTTTTGTTCTTGAATAGGTTTAAGGAAAAACATAGAAACCAAGATCAATTACCCATTCTCTATGATGAAATCAACTACAATTACCACAAACTTTGAGAGACTTGGACCAAATCACAAGGCTCAATAAACTTTCTACACTTAAAGCTCTGCAAAACCTAGGTTGGTGTACCTTAGATCCACAATATAACTCCATTAATAGTATACCATCTTAAATTGGAAGCACTTCAATTCAATAGCAATTTAGCACCTATTTCGTGAGATTTAATGCTAGAATTGCATTCAATTTGCATTCTTCAATTTCTTTTTATCTATTCTCACTTATTCTAGAAAGAATTGGGATAGGAAATAATAGATTCTCCTTGGAATTCCTATTTCATGGTTCAATGTCCAAGACAGGACCTAACCACTTGGTTCCTCCCTTCCCTTCCTTTAATAACTCAAAATCTCTTTTCCACTCTAAAACTGAGTTTTCTCAAGATCTCTACCTAATTCCCCAAAATTGAAACCTAATCTAGGACCCCAAGTGATTCGCAAAGGTTTATAACCTAGGAATTAGGGATGCAATGCATCTTTGATTGTGCAGTACATCATTGGTGATGCATTGTGTCCCTGTTTGGGACCCATTTTTGGATCCTCTTCTTGGGCCATGTATCACGGTTGATTTGAGGCATTAATTTTGTGTCTAGTTAGTTGGCGAGAGAAATTTTATTCTAGTTCCTTTATAAGCATGTCCATTTGCCTTATTTTACATCCAATCACCAAGAATTTCATCTTTTAGATGCATAAACACTCAATCCTTCAAGAATTCAAGCATCTCAAACATTTGAGGAGATCCTTTTGCATGCCATTGGAGAGGAGATCTTGTGCAGTCAAGGTCATATCAATGAGCTTCAAGGAGTTCATTTGGGGGCTTCATCATCTCTTCCATGTTCATGCCACAACCTTTCAAGATCTACCTTCCTCCTTTGGTGCTAGTAGAGATTTTCATCAAGGAATAACTTCTACATTCATCCTCCTACATTTACATCTTTTTTATCCATTCAATTGGTAAAGTGAGCTCATTGCATTCGATTCAAGAAATCCTACTATTGTAAGGTGACTTGTGCATTTACTTTACATTACAACATTTCAATTATTTCAATTTCAAGACTAATTCCTAAATTGGGCTTCGACCAGGGAAACCCCCCCCCCCCCCCCCCATCAACAAAACAAAACCATTTTTTTGTTGATTGTGGATCTCAAAAGGAAAAAAAGAGTGCAAATTCAGATATCCTTTTTTGTAGAACTTCGTGTTTTATGAATTGGTTTTGTGTCCAAGCATGAACATGGTGCAACACTAACAAGAAGGGATGCAATGTGACCCTACCAAATCGACCCTACTCATTTAGATCAACCATGACATAAAGATGAAAGATTTCTAGATTTTTTAGATCTCACAGTTTTAGGTTGAAATCATGGGTTTCAATAATTTTGAAGATCATCTAATAGCCCATTTACAAGTTTTTATCCAGCAAGGTGAGTCTTCTTTCCTTCTTTAATTTGATACACATTTCTATTTCTATAATCTTGTCTTCTATCTTTCATATCTAACTTTATAAAACCTTCTCTTTGTGGAGGTGAGGGAGAAGTAAGTCCAAATTTTTCACCTTTTTTCATTAGGTTATGAATTGAAACTTGATCTTGTGTTAAATCAAACTACATTATAAGTTGAATCTTGGTTTCCACCCTTCATCTGTGCATTGGGTAGCGGATTTATTTTCGTCTTATACATTTTGCTAAACCCACTTGTAATATCTCTTTATTTTATGGTGTTAGATTCTATTTTTGCATTCTATTGTGTGTTCACCTTCATTTAATATTTTGCATCTGAACCCAACATCTTACCCCCTTTTTCTTGGAGTTAGATCTTCTTAGCTAGATATCTTTTTAATGGATTTTCCAACATTAAGTATGTACTTTTAATGTTTTATCTTTTAAATATTCATAGTATCTTGCATATGTTGATCTCTTATCCTATGTCATTAATTAGTGTCCAAACACTTAGTCATTTAGAAGTCATTTACCAGGAAAGATGATAAGGTCATCACTATGACCAAGTTATCTAGCAAAGGCTTAGAATACAACACTTATACGAAGCAGAACAATGATTGTTGAACATTCAGTAGAGACCAATCAGAGATATGAGTCGAGTAATATAGTATGAGCTAAGAAATACAATGAAGATCGAGCATATAAATAAGTTATCAAGAGCTAAGCAGATAGTTCTATAGAAGTCGAGTAACAACATGAAGGTTTACGCATGACCGAGCATCGAAGCAATCAAGTGTTGAGTAGTTTAGTTTTGATATGAGAGTCTATAATGGCACAAACTCATATGTATACCATTTTGGCCAACTTTTCTATGATATTTAACATTTGAAGAGCTAGCTAAGATGTTGATTATGCATCATTGTAGAAGGTAATGATCCCTAGCTGAGCAATTCAACCAATCAGAAAAAGGGATGTAAAGAAAAAAAAGATGGTGAAGTGTAAACTGTCGATCAAGATCTAGAACCTTCACTAAACATCTATTTAAGTAGGAATATTCTAACCCTAGAATCATAAGGAGAAGAGAATGGGAGAGAGAGAGATTTTAAGCATATGAAGAAGGAAAAGTTTGAGAGCATAGTAGACAGAGAGAAAGCAGAGCAGTGAAGGACTAAACAATGTTATCAAATTAGGAGAATTAGATTAGTGATAAGGTCAGGAGGAGACCCAATATTAGCTTGTAGAGAATACCAAGGGTCATGTACTGAATCAATTATCATTAATTGAGATGGGGTAAATCTCTTAATAGAGTGGTCCTAACAGGCCTATGTAAATCTCCTAATAGAGTCCTTACTTCATTGTGAGTGTAAAATTCTTTAACAAGGTGAGACCTAATAGTCTCTTAAGATTTTAATAGGCTAGACCCCTCATAGGGTGGATCATATTTTATGATCAACCATTGTAACCCTAATAGGTTAACTTTATTGTTACAACAATGAAGATTTGTGGGTTTCATCACCACCCCAGTTTTACCTTCATCCTGAAGTGTTTCTGGGAAACCAGATCATTGTGTTATGTGTTGAACTATTTATGGGTGGTTCTATTTCATTTATGTTACAAAATTTAAGTTTTAATGGTAGATTTATGAGATGAATCAAGTGCAAATTTATATTATTGGTTTTGAAGATAAAATTTTAAAATTCTTATTCACCCCCCTCTTAGTATCTTGTTTCCCATAAACTTATTTCAACAATTGGTATCAAAGCTAAATTCTCTTGTTAGGAAGCCTAATAGATTGAGAGGAAAATATCATGGAGATGGAAGTGTACAAGATGTGAAAGATCATTGAGAATCAAATAATTGAAATCCAAACTTTGTTGCAACAATTAGAGACAACAAAAGAAGAGTTAAGGAAAACCCTAAAGAGAAGAAGGGAGATAGCTATTTAGCTAAATGAAACTCAATCCATCTAAGTCAACACTGAAGAAATATTGCATAGTAGAAAGACTGCTAACAATAATGAAGCAATCAAATAATTTCTAGAGAAGAATAGTGTCGTAGTGAAAGAAGTAAAAAATCTCAAGACGGAACAAGAAAATCAACTAGTTATACTCTGTGAAGCAATTAAATAAAAGAAGAAATAAATGGAAGACAAGCTCATGGCTAAAGAAGAAAAGAAGAAGATGACTAGTTGACTTAAAGAAATACCATTTGAACTGCATAAGCTTACAAACAAGTAGCTAGACATGATAAATCAATTAGTAATTGTAAATCAAGAAGCAAATAGAAAAGACGTGGAGATCACAAATTTGAAGTTACAAAATGAAAAATTGAAAAGTGAGCTAAGGAATGAAAGGAACTCATTGGAAGAATGACCAAAGAAAATGAAGCAATCAAGCACATTGAAGACAGGATGAAGTCACGTAGAACAAAAGACAAATCTGGACTTGGATACAACAAGCAATCTTCATCTACTGAAAAAAAAAATTTAAAAAAATCATCCAAGAGTGGAGAACAAAGGAATGAAAAATCAAAAGGCAAACTTACATGTCAATATTGTGGGAAGATTGGTCATACAACCAAAATTTGGAAAATAAAAAATGATAAGAAAATTCCTAAACCTAAACCAAGTGGTAATTGTTTTAATTGCAAGAAAGAAAGACATCAAGCACATGAATGTAGATTAAAAAACAGTGACTCAACAAAGAAAACATCTAAATTATAGGGTCATTTCTATAATTGTAAAAAGTATGGACATAGAACTCATGAATGTAGACTTAAGAAAAAGACAAATTGGTCACCTGAAAAATAAAGTCGTAAAACAAAGAAAGTCAATTCCTACAATTGGGATTACAATACATGGTACAGTTGTCACTATTGTGGAGAATATGGACACATTCCAGAGAATTGCATCAAAACACATTTCAAAGGAAATTACAAGAAATGGTTAAATGGAGAGATAGTATATTTTAGTTGTGTCAAAGTTGGAAACATCTGCAAGAATTGCAAAACCAAAACCCCAACACCATCACCAAGCAATGGAAATGACAAATGTGAAGGAAAAAAAAATGGATAAAGATAGTAAGAGTTGGAAGCAATAAAATAGAAGAAATTGTGATCACCCAATCTGATGGATCAGGTGATCACACCTCATCTCACTAAAGAAAAGGAGGTATGTAGGAATTGTATACTCAATGTTATATTTTACATTATTTCCTAGCATAGAAGTGGTGAAAAGTCATATCTGCATAAACAAAGATGTATTAAGAAATGAAAGTCAAAAAGTACCAAGCACCAATGGTATAGTCTATATTGATTGATCCTTGCAGTATAGACCAAGTAATTGATGAAGATAACATGTTGACCGAGTGAATTGGTTATGACCGAGTGAATAGCCTAGACCAAACTAAAGTGTAGACCGAGCTAGCTATCATACACCAACCAAGTACAATGACATTAATCACAAACCTAAAATTGAAATATTGAAGGTATTTATTGAATTTGGTGATTCATTTGCACCCACCAAGCAATCAAAGAGCTTAGGAGAAGATTTTACGGTGACAAAAGCAATTGTAGTGAATAGAGAAAAGAATCTCAGCAAATTATCAACAAATTTGTGAAACAAAGTAAATAACATTCTCAGTGTCGAGTTAAAATAATTAGTGAAGATATTTGTGAAATTTTTGTCTAAAACCCTAGTTAGAGATGGCATCTGGAAGTGAAATGGTGAAAGATAGTAGTGTAAAAATAATTAGGAATGATCAAAGTCCCCCATTGAACTTCAAAAATTTAGTGAACATTCAAAACATTGTTGATGCTATGGGAGCATTATCATCAATTCCACCTAGATTCTTGAAAATGCAAGACCTAAAATCATGTTATCAATGCAAAGTTGGAGAAATTGGAGATTTTTGAATAAGAGAAACTTATGTGAAGCTATGTGTTGATGGAAACCTAAAGGACAAATTCAAGATCGTTACAGAGAAAGAGCTTACCCATGCCCTAGGATTTCCTAAAGTTTTCAAGGTCGAATGGATCATGATCATGCTCAACCGAGTTCATAACATGAAAAATTAGTTGGAAGGTGGGCCAATCAAAATTAACAATGTAATCATTCGTAGGGTAACTAGGTACCCTACTTTGGATTGATCGAAGAGCATAAAGGTCAAAATAAAGAATAAGGTTGAAAACTTGACCAAGGAAAAGTGGAATGGTCATGGTATGTCAATTGATGGCATCAATGACCCATTAATTGAATTTGTTGTTTGTGTGATTGCACACAAGTTTTATCAATTGAGCAGATTGAATAATGTGTCGTGCATTGTAGATGATTTAGGCTACAAAACTATGAAGAAGGATCATTCATATGATCTTTCCAAGCTATAGTTACATCAACTTATAAACCTAGAGGCAATAAGAAAAGCAAAGAATACCTCTTGTAAGTTTGGTTCCCTACTAGTTTGCATATTTTCCTTTGTACATAGTTATTTGCCTACCATTGGAACAATTAGATGGTATAGGAATAGGACTACTATGGAGCAATTGAAATATCTAATAAATAGATTGGGAGAGAATTTTGAGGCAGTAATGGATAACTACTTTGAGGAATTCAAAGTTGAAATGAAGAACATAACAAGAATTCCAAAGTTTGTTATAGATAAATATTATGATGAAATATGTTTCATTGTAGACATATATTTTGTGTATGCATAGGAAATATTATTAAGGATAGCATGGATAAGACTAATGTTCTATGAGGTAAATGTGGATGATGTATAGACAATAGTTACTGCACTCTTAATAGAAGAAATTGATGCTAGTGTTGAGCAGTTTAGCACATATGAGACTATTATTGCCAAGCTTACTACTAAATCTGGCACACCAAAGGTAGGTAAACAAAGGAAAAGGAAAGTTTCTGAGGCCAATAAGAAAGAACAAGAAGAAGGTTCTAGACAACCCTTAGAGTCCAAGGAAGGAAAAGGAAAAGAGCTTACAATTTTGAAGCCAAAGGCCACTAGATAGAGGAAGGTTGTTATAATTGAACCCAAGGTGTAGGAAGACCTCAGGAACATACAAGTAATGATGACACCTCAAAGGCCAAAGGGCAAGGTGATCATCACTAGAAAGAGGTCAGTACAACCTCCAACCAAGCTACTCACAAGAAGTCCATCAAAGAGGAGGAAACTAGCTGAAGTATGAGCTAAGCTAGAAAAAAAGTTGATTGTTGCACAAGAGGAGGAGGAAGATGAAGAAAAGATCAAATCTGATAAGACTATCAAACTTTAACTAGTGAACAAACTCCCTCCAATGATTGTGGATCAGGTATGTGCAAAATTGATAGAATCATAAAGCATAATGGGTTTCAAAGACATTCAATATGATTCTTTGAACAATGATGATCAGGTTAAGCTTGAATGCACAATGATTGACATGATGATCAAGTTTAGGCACACACCCCTAAATTGGGAATTGGATTTCTAGTGGGATTATACAAAAGAGTGGATGCCAAGTGGAAATGGGAATTTTCCACTAAAAAATAAATAAGAGAGGCAACATTGGCACAAGTTATGCTAGATTTAGGGAAGACACATATGCCTATAGCCCTTAAGGATTTTCTTAAGAAGTTTATGTTGAGGGATAGGGAATATAAAGTTTTGAAGAATAAAGCTCATGAAGTTGAGAAAAATAGTATAAGAGTATGGAAAGAAGCATTTGGAGTGCTTACTCAAACAGTAGAGGTGAGGGAAGGCCAAGATGCTATTGAATTTGAAGATGAATACCAGGAAATGGCTAAACTAATAGAGGAGATCCAACAACTTTTCAATGAGTATGAATAGAAGGACACAATAACAATTGAAGATGACACTAACACCCCTCAAGCTAATCCAAATATACATACAAAGGAAGAGATTTAGAGTTTGAAGAGGGACTCAAGAAAACTCTATACTAACCCAATTTTTTACAGATAGTTGAATATCCAAATATTGAAGTCCATAAGACTGATGATGTTACACTCACATTAGTTATAGAGGATCTAAGTGTTGAGCAACTTGGTAATTCATTAATTGCATATATGAAACCAACGTATATGCCAATTTTGCAAAAGGTTGCAAACTTTGAGAAAGATTCTTGCACTTAATTGGTAGAAGATGAAATCAAATAGAAAGAGAAAGAGGCTACTCAAGCTCTTATTCAATTATCAAGTGTAAAGGTTGTAGAACATACACATGTGATACCTTTACAATAGGTGATATCTACACCAATGCAACAGCCAAAAATCAAGTGAAAAAGGGAAGCAATTGCAACTATCACTACCAAGTGATATACCCTCTTGATCTCAGGATGTGACTCATGAAGACAAGGAAGATGATGATTTAGTGAACCTTAATGAGGTAATTACATTACCTATATATGATTTCAATAATATTGCACTAGAGAAAATGAAAGAATTACAAACCTTGTTGAGTCAAAAGGAAAAATAAGATCTAAGAAGGGAGCAAAAGAGAAGACAAGTAATTCATATTGTCAAAGATATTTTTACAGATTCATTTGGAATCACAAATGTGTTACAATCAGCATACAATTTTTGATCAGCTAGTGTATGTAGTTGATAGAATACAAACATATGACATAGAGACAAATGACAAGATATTACAATGGTGTGAGAGAAGAATGGAGCATAAAATGTTATAGAAAGTTTCACAAGAACTTGTACAGAGACAAGCTGAGCTTTCTACATTTATTACATAATTGAAAACAATTTTGAAGACCATCAATTCTATATATTTAAAATTGTGTGACATAGATTTCTTTACAATAGATACTACATGCTCATTAGATCTATTACATGTGTATATAAGAGCTAATATTATTAAATTGGGCAAGAACACAAGTTCAAGCTCATCCTCTTATTGTGAATTGGCATTCAAGAAAAAGAGGTTAGCTGAGCTCATGACTAAAGATACATAGATAAGACACAAGTTGACATTGATTCAACTTCACTTATTGTCACTTATTGAGATAATTCATAAGGAAATCTTTGTTGCCTGAGATATTTTGTAGAAAGAGACACACTTTTCCAATATTATAGGGTTCATTGATCTAGCTATCAAGCTAGAAATTCAATTTCAAATTTTGGAATAGGTACATGAAAATTGGAAGAGTAGCTATGCCAATATTGTGGCAAGTCATCAATTATTCTTTGAGAAGTTTCAACACACCCCAAAAGCCCCAAGTTCCATCAGTGACAAAAACAAGCGGGATAAGGATAAGAAAGGGAAATAAAATAATGAGATAGTAGGAGATAAGAAATAAAGAAGAAGAATAAGGATCAAAGAATAGATATCAGATTTTATAAGATCAAATTTTGGTTTCAAGGGGAGTATACATTTTTGGAATGAAATAATTTCATGACAAAGTGTTTTTTCCACTAATGTCAAAGGGGGGAGTGTTGATCTCTAATCCTATGTTGTCTATTAGTGTCCAAACACTTAGTCATTTGCAAGTCATTTACTAGGCAAGATTACAAGGTCATCACTATGATAGAGTTATCTAGTAATGGTTGAGCATACAACACTTATACCAAGCAGAAAAGTGGTTGTTGAGCACTCAGTAAAGACCAAGTAGAGATATGAGTCAGGCAATACAATGAAGACAAAGCATACTCATAATTTATCAAGAGCTATGAAAATATTTATATAGAATTCAAGTAGAAACACGAAGGTTTATGTATGATCAAGCGTCAAAGAATTCAAGTGTCGAGTAGTTTAGCTTTGATATGAGAGTATGTAATGGCACAAACTCATATGTATACCATTTTGGCTAACTTTTCTATGATATTTAAAATTTGAAGAGCCAACTAAGATGTTGATTATGCATCATTGTAGAAGGTAATGACCTAAGCGAGTGATTCAACCAATCAAAAAAAGGGATGTAAACAAAAAAAGATGAAGTGTGAACCATCAAACAAGATGTAGAACCTTCACTGAATGCATATTTAAGGAGGATTCTAACTCTAGAATCATAAGGAGGAGAGAATGAGAGAGATATTGTGATCATATAAATAAGGAGAAGAATAGAATAGACAAAGAACAATCAGAGTAGTGAAGGACTAAACATTGTTATTAGATTGAGAGAATCGGATCAGTGATACAACAAGGAGGAGACCCAATATCAACTTGTAGAGCATACCGAGGGTCATGTATTGAATCAGTTATTGTTGATTAAGACATCGTAAATCTCTTAACATAGTGGTCCTAATAGGCCTATGTAAATCTCCTAATAGAGTCCTTACTTCATTGTGAGTGTAAAATCCTTTAACAAAGTGATACCTAATAGTTTCTTAAGCTTTTAATAGAGAAGACACCTCACATGGTAGATCATGTTTTATGATCAAACATTGTAACCCTAATAGGTTAACTTTATTGTTGCAACAATGAATATTTGTGGATTTCATCCTCACCCTAGTTTTACCTTCATCTCAAAGTGTTTCTAGATTACCAAATCATTGTGTTATGTGTAGAATTATTTATGGGTGTGTTGTATTTCATTTGTGTTACAACATTTCAATTTTAGTGGTAGATCTGTGAGATGAACTAGGTGTGAATTTATAGTATTGGTTTTAAAGATAAAAGTTTAAGATCCTAATTCACCCCTCTCTTAGTATCTTGTTTCCCATACACTTATTTAAACAATATACATATCAATGAAAATTGGATTAGGCTTTTCTTTTTATTATGTTGCAAAATTTATTTACTACATTCTCCAAACATCATTCCCTTTTCTTTGACATAAACCACCCTTCTCTCAATCCTCCCACCTATATAGATTTGACTTTACCTATATTAATATTGACCTTTCTCCTAATTTAGACTGTGATTGTGCGAATACATTGGTTAAAGGTTGTTAGAGTAATAAGATATTGTCTTATTATCTCTAATAATCTTAAGCTAAACTTTAGGCATGTCATGTCCCCATCTTTTTAGCATCTCAATGGAGTTCTTAGCCCTAACATTCTCCAAAGGCTAAGTGGAGAATAAGGAGAAATTGATTAAATTAATTTCTTATAAAGTCACTAAATAAATTAAAATAAAAAAGGTGACTTTATATTTAATTAATTAAATTAATTGAGAGTTCATTAATTATTGGAAAGGGGAAACTTCTAGTAATTTAATTTTCTAATAGCACAATTAATTATTGTATTGCAAGAGAGAAGCTTCTAATGAGTGCATTAATTATTGGAAGGGGGAAACTTCTAGTAATTTAATTTCCTAAAAGTACATTAATTATTGGAAAGGGAAAAACTTCTAGAGAATGCAATTATTAAATATTTTATTTCCTTCTAGAAGGGTGAAGGAAAAGTATAAATAGAGGTGAGAGCTTCATTTTTTATCATTCAATTATTGTGAATTGCATTTGATATTAAGTTGGGAGAAGAAACTAAGGTTTTTGATTTCAATCAACCATTGGAGAACATCAACTCTTCAGTTTTGCAACCATTTGAGGTGGTGAAATATCCATTGAATTTGGTATTCAGGAGAGCTTCAATTCAAGAGTTCTTTTTGTGCTTAAATTGGAGAATAGATTTTGGTTGCTATAGTACACATGCACGATGTCACGTTGCAGTATCTATGTTTGATTCATTTCCATTCTTGGGCATCATTATTATTAGATTCCTCTTGTAACTATTAGTAGTTATCATTGTACTTAATAAGCATATGATTTTGTTGTGATAATCCAAAATCAAATTTTGGCATTACCGTAGTCATTATTATATGTCAAAATGTCAGTTGGGTGTAGGTATGCATTTCATATCTAGTTTTCATATATTTGCATTGAAAATACTAAAAGAATTTCTCTTGCATGTTAGTTCCTTGTAAGAGGATATTATATTGGTATCAGAGCTTGCTTGCAAAGTGTTTGACAACATATTGAACAACTAAACTAGTGAAGATCTTTGGTTTTTGAAGAAGTTATAAGCTGTTGGGGGTTATTACATTGGTATCAAAGTCAAATCCTACCATCCTGAGGGTTTAGCAATCACATGCAGCCACCTAGGGTTGGCTCTCATAGATTGACCACTCATAGGCTAGCTTTATTTTATAGGGAACAAGATCTCTACAAGCAGCCAGACACAATGGTTGATAGGAAAGAGTGTAGCCCACCAAGAGAGAATAGGAATTATGATCAGGAAACAAGGGAATTTTAAATTTGATGGAAGTGGTAAGATGACAACTCAAGCTTGGATTCATAAGCTTGACACATTTTGGAATTAAGGTCAATGACAAAGATTGAAGCTATGAAAAAGGCAAGAAGTATGGAACATGTAGTCCCAACAAACAAATTCCAATCCAAAGGAGCATCTTCTAGTAAGGATAACAAACCATTTTATAAAAAACCAGAGAGGACTTATTTTAAAGATTAAAATCTAGCACCTTTTGATAAGGAACATTAAATGATTTAAGAAAGAAAAAATTATGTTTCTACTGTAAGGGGCCCTATGATGCGAACTGTGACTATCCTATTAGACCAAAGGGAAAAGCTAACAAAGTTATGTGGGCATACTATGAGGAATTAGAATCAAATAATTTAGACCAACAATCTGATATGGAATAAATAGATGGTGAAACAAAGGAAGACAAGGCTGAAAACTTGTCTAAAATGGAGTTCAAGGATGGGGAAGGAGATGGGCAACTTAGGGAAGCTCATCTCACTAGTATTAAGTAATGGATCATTTTGAATAAGAGGAGTACTTGTTGGGCAGTGAGTTATAACTTTGGTTGATACCAGTGCTACTCATAATTTCATTGATGCTAGGTTGGTGGAAAGGCATGGCATACAAATAGAGGAGTTTGGGGGAATTAGAGTGAGGGTAACTAATGGCTATGTCCTCAATTATGATCATAAGATCATTGGACTCCCATTGGAAGTTAATAATTATGCTTTTAAGGCAGATTTCTATGTTGTGCCTATGGGAGATATAGATATAGTCCTTGGAATGAGTTGGTTGCACAATATTGGTGAGTTCACTCGTAATCTCAAGGAGACGAAGATGAGGTTTAAAGTAAATGGGAAGACACAGATTCTTAAGGTAATCAGGAATAGTGATTTTAGAATGGTCTCTTTCCAAAGGATCGCTAGATTTATTTGACATGATTAGATGGAGTGCGCAGCATAGTGCATGTTAATGCCATCACAAGAGGGGCAACAGAAGACTAAATTTCCTTCTAATATTCAAAATCTTAGAGTTAAAACTCTAAGGTGTTTAGTGACATTCCACCAAGTAGACCACCAAAGAAGGGTATTGAGCACATCATTGATTTAGAGGAGGGGGCTAAGCCCATCATGATTACACCTTACAGGCATTTGAAGAGGTTGAAGGATGAAATTGAAAAAACCATAAAGGAGTTACTTGTTATGGGCCACATTAAACCAAGTAAGTCGTCTTTTCCTTCTTCAGCACTGTTGGTGAAAAAGAAGCATGGGAAATTAAGGATATACATTGATTATAGGGTGCTTAATAGTATGACAATTAAAAATAGGTACCCCATTCCCAGGATCAATGAGTTGATATATGAGCTTCATGGAGCTTACTTCTTCTCAAAAATAGATTTGAGATCAAGTTATCACCAAATAAGAGTTAGAGAGTAGGACATCGAGAAGGCAACCTTTAGATGTCATTATGGCCATTTTGAGTTTTTAGTTATGCCATTTGGGCTAACTAAGACACTTGCTACTTTTCAAGAAACAATGAATAGGGTTTTCCATACTCAATTGAGGAAATTTGTACTTGTCTTCTTCGATGATATCTTGGTGTACAGTAGATCTTGGGAGGAGCACTTGGTTCACCTTCACATGGTGTTGGATATATTGGACAGAGAGTCCTTGTATGAAAAGGAGTCAAAATATGATTTGGGTATGACAGAGTTGTTTTATTTGAGTCACATCATTAGTGTAGAAGGCATACGCATGGATCTTGAAAAGATTTGTGCCATTATGGAGTGGCCTTCACCGGTGAACCTTACATAGTTGAGGGGCTTTCTTGAATTATGTGATTTCTATAGGAGGTTTGTGGATGGATATTCTAGGCATGCAACACCCTTGACAGATTTGATGAGAAAGGGAGCTTTATTGTGGACTCCTGAGGGACAGGACTCTTTTGAGAAATTTAAGGAGTTGATGACTTCATGTCCAGTATTAGCATTACCAAATTTCAGCAAACCTTTTAAGCTACACTGCGATGCTTCTGGAGAGGCCATTGGAGCAATGCTTATGTAGGAGAAGCACCCTATTGCTTATGAGAACAAGAAATTAAGAGGGCCAGAGTGGAGCTTCAGCATATATGATAGGGAGATGTTAGCCATTATGCATGATTTAGCTAAATTTGGGGAATATTTGGTAGGTAGAAAATTTTGTATCAAAATTGACCATAATAGCCTAAAACACTTTTTGGTGCAGTGAGATCTCAATGATAGGTAACAGAAGTGGGTGAGCAAGTTGCATTCCTATGACTTTGATATTACATATTTTAAAGGGACACATAATGTAGTTGTTGATGCTTTATCATGTAGGCCCCATTTGAGCTTATTGACAAATATATCAGAGGATTAGAGACACTTAATCATTGCAGAGTATGCAAAGGATATGTGGACCACCAAATTCATAGATGGAACTATTCAGGACAGCAAATACACCCTTGTGGATGAGCTCATCATTTACAAAGGGCGAATATTTTTTGTTCCAGGCTCAACATTGAGAAGGATGGTTCTGAAATCTTTTCATGGTTCACCTATGGTAGGACATCCTGGTTTCTACAAGACATACTAATAAATTAGAGAGCACTTCACATGGAAAGGGCTCAAAGCAGAAGTACTTCAATACATTAGGGAGTGTCCCACCTGCCAGAAAAATAAGTAGGAACACTCCTATCTAGGTGGTTTACTTCAGCCACTTTTGATTATTGATAGGAAGTGGGAGTATTTATCTATAGAGTTCATCATAGGACTTCCTAGAGCCCAAGGCAGGGACTGCATATATGTGGTTGTGGATTGCCTTATGAAGTTTGCACACTTCTTTTCGATCACCTGCTACACAAGTGCCAGAGTTGTTCTTTAAGGAGATATTTAGACTACATGGCTTACCTTAGAGCATTGTGAGTGATAGAGACAACAATTTTATGAGTCATTTTTGGTAGGAGCTATTTAGGTTGTGTGCGATAGAGCTCACTCCAAGTACTAGCTACCACCCTCAGACAAATGGTCAAACAGAGATAGTGAAAAAATGGGTGGAGGGATATCTCATAAATTATATAGTAGGGCAATAGAAGGCATGGATAAAGTGGATTTATCTCTATGAGTATTTCTACAATACCACTTATCACATGTCTATTCAGACATGTCACCCTTCATGACCCTGTATGGGTATGAGGCACCCAATTTTATGGATCAACTTTTGAGTGATAGTATAGTTTCCAGTGCAGGTGATTTTTTATAGGAGAGTCAAGACATTGTTAAGATTCTCAAGGATAATATAACCAAGGCACAGAATTAGTAGAAGCAGTATGCAGACCAGAAGAGGATAGAGTGGACTTTTGAGGTTGGAGATATGGTGTATCTTATGTTGTAGCTTTATCTTCAATCCACTCTCAAGAAGAGTGGTTCCGAGAAACTTAAGCCATGATACTATGGTCCATTTAGGATTATTAGTAAAGTGGGAGAGGTGGCTTATGAGTTAGATTTTCCAGCAGAGAGCAAGGTGCATAATGTTTTTCATGTGTCACACCTCAAGAAGGTGCTAGGACATCATATTGTTCCTTCTACATTGCTCCCACCCTTGGATGATGAGGAAAATTTGATATTGGTGCCAAAGGCTATCATTGATTTCAAGGAAAGGAACTTGAGGCAACACACTATAAGGGAGTATTTGGTGAAGTGGAAAGACCTACCAGTAGAGGATGTGAAATGGGAGAATGAGGAGATTTTGTAGCATCCAGACTTGAAGTTGCTTGAGGACAAGCAATTTTTTTAGCATCTCAGTGGAGTTCTTAGCCTTGACATTCTCCAAAGGCTAAGTGGAGAATAAGGAGAAATTGATTAAATTAATTTCTTATAAATTCATTAAATAAAGTAAAATAAAAAGGTGAATTTATATTTAATTAATTTAATTAATTGAAAGTGCATTAATTATTAGAAGGGGGAAACTTCTAGTAATTTAATTTTCTAGTAGCACAATTAATTATTGTATTACATAGTTTTTCTTTTCTCTTTCTATGATAGGTGTTTGCATGCAAGGGATTCTTGGAAGCTATGGGTTGAGCTTTTCTCAACTTCAGCATGATATCAAAGATTAGAGAGCTAAAAGAAAAAAAAAATGTTTTTGTGGGTACAATAGACCAGAGCTTGAAATAATGGATTTTTCAACGTTCACTTTTTTTTTATATAGGTAACATTTAGATTTTGTATTGATATAAAACGAGTAGGAATTACAATATTTCCTTAAGCAATTTTTTCATTGTCCTTACAAAATAATTTTCTATCCATACCCAAGACATACATATTGTTTCTATCCATATCAAACGGAAGCCATCAATTCTACTTAGGCCCACAAGTAGAGGCTTACATCAAAAACTCATAGAATTAGAGGTTGGATCTGATTCTAAAATAAAGAAAGGCCAAGGTGATGGTCTTGTTACGACATCCTTGTCTTCTTTGTCTCTCTAGTGATGCACAAGTTCGTTGATCTATCATGTCTCTTTTTGCAAATGATTTCTTGGTTCTATAGTTAATTATATTTATAGAACCTATATTTTCAATCAATAATTTATAGTTGCATGGTTGAGTAGTTGATGGAATTACAAGTGGGAAGAGTAAACTTATGAGGCGGGAGTGAATCAGGGGTTTAAACTTGGACCCATAAAACTTTTATCATTCACTCATCATATGCATTAATATGAAAACTAAAATAACATGTAAAACATATGTCTCTAAATCATGTAAACATGTAATCAATCACACACATAACACTAGATATGATTACCCAGAAAGCCTACAAGTGAGAAGGTAAAACTAGGGTGGGGATGACACCCACAAATCTTCATTACTGCACAATAAAGTGTATCCAATGAAGGTTACAATGATTTGACCATGAATCATGGTTTACCCTATTAAAGGCTTACAAAGACTGTTAGATCTCACCTTGTTAGAGGATTTCAACACGTTGTTAGAAGTGTACCTTGTTAGAGGACTTCAACTTACAACTAAGTAAGCACCATGTTAAAGGATTTCATACACCCTTTTGGGACTACTATGTTAAGAGATTTAACTGAAATCACCTATTAAAATGTCTCAGCATAGATCCTACAATTGGAACTTGCTTGAACCTAATAACAAATCACCTCTACATAATGTCTTTTTATCCTTCACAATTAGATGTCTCCAACATTGTATCCTTCTCTCTATCCTCTATTCTTCTCTAATTGATTCTGCAATTCAATCTTACTTCTAAGTTACCTTGAATGCTCTACAAATTGTCTTATTCAAATCCTTCAATTCAATCACTCACTCATCCATTGTAAATATTTTAGGGCTTTTTCCTCCTTAAGAAGACTTAGGTGGCTTAGGGTTAGGTATGAATCTATGGCTGAGATTCATCCATTTTGTTGCTGAAACCTTCCCATTTTCTGATTGGATATATGCAATTTCATATGGAATCCAAATATAGATTCATCCTTATCTTCAAAATATTGTAATCTATCCTTAAGTTGGCTTAGAAATTGTTTACATAGTTGTTCGTGCCGTTACAAACAAATATGTAAAAACTATGTCATTTGGCATATGAAGTCTCTGATGCTCGAAATGCACTATTCTGTATGCTATGACTTGGCACCTGCATTACTCGACATCCACTATTTACTTGGCTCTTGAATTACTCAGCATGGTCTATCTGCTCGGCACTTGAGTGACTCAGCACTCATTGTAACTCGACGTGCTCCAATATTTACATGTTGTGCTCAGCATGTATTACTAGTTTAGAATGTACTAAGTAAATGGCTTAAGTGTGTTGACACTCACTTGTCAAAACCAATCTAAGATCAATAGTAGTGTCATTAGGGTCACTCATATAGACTCATGTGTTATCTACATCCTTGAATGATGGATTTTTTGCCTTAGTTTTCCATTGATTCATTATTTTGGAGCACATATGTAGATTATTGTCTATTGTATAAATGATTTGATTCACAAATATTTTGTTAGAGTAAATGGTTATTTTCCATTTCACTCTTATATATTAAATTTACTCAAGTGAGCTCATAAATTAGGAAGAATTATATATTTTGGATATTATTATTAGGAGGATATTGTTGAGTCATCCTTTTGACTCCAACTACTCCTAAAATGTGACATGAAGTTAATTCCAATTTGAACACAACCCTTCTAGATTGTAGGTGGATGGTTTGTGGTTGAGTCCATGAAGACTCTACTTCCTCCAAGTTGAGAGACTTGTGTCAATCTTGTCCAAGCCTTCTACCAGCTCATGCCTATATAAATAGGCCATATCTTTGTATTTCATATCTCAAATATATATCAAATATATCATATAGCACATTAGAAAATATTGATACTATTATGCTTTTGAGAATTTACATCAAAAATTGGTCTCATATAATTATTATGTCAATTTCATTTCCTATTGTTTGATCTAACTCTTTCAATAGATTTTGGTTTATATATTTGTTTTCACAAATTCTAACATATTTTGCCTTTGTTTTCAATCTATTCATTATTCAAGTAGTGTCATTGGGGGCACTCATGCAGATTGATCCTAATCTTCATTTTGGTTTCAAAAGAGGTTTTCCATTCATCACTATGGTGATATCATTTGATAGATGTTCACATTATTCTTGTCCCAGAAGATTTCTTGTTCTTTCCTTTGATTAGATTTTTTTTCCTTCTTAATTGGAATCAAGGGGAGGTGTTGTGGCATGTTAATTCCAACCTATGTTAATTCTAGTTCCTACAATTATTTTAAGAATAGCCTTAGTTATTGTTAATTCTAGTTCCTCTAGTTATTTTAAGGATAACCTTTAGTTATTTTTATTTTGAATCCATGATGCATGGTTGACAATGTGTTAACTTTAGCATTGATAAATGTAATTAAGGATCTATGTTTCTCATGCATTAGTTAGTGCTCAAACTGAGGTTGTTAGTTTATATAAATGCTTGTTAATTGCTCATGCATGATTTGTGATAAGTGAAACTCTTCACCTTAATTTTCTCTTGTCAAAGGTATTTTCAATTTGTATATATCATTCATAATGTAATCATTACTAATCAATGTGAGAAAGAGCACAATGCATTCAATATAATTCTAGTTTAGTAGCTCTTGTTTTTCCTTTTTTTCCTTTGCATATTTTTCTTATTTCTTTCAATGAGATCTATGCTATAGAAAATTTAGCATGGTGTCAGAGCTCCAAAATTTCATGCCCCTGTTACCTTCATGAGTTTTCAATTTGGTTTTGTAGAGGAATTTTATTATTGGCTATGGGGCAATTTTATTTCAGGTCACTTTGAGCCCAAACAAACATCACTTTTGAGCTTAGAGTACCAAAAAACCCCCTAGTTCCATATGAAATTTGTCCATTTTGGACATAGTTGGACTCTAAGGCAAAAAAATCAGGTCCAACCATACGACCTAGGCACAAAAATTGAGATGACAAATTATTTTTTAAAATTTGTGCTTGCCTTTTTCTATGAAGAGAGATGTTGAATTTTTTTATAAAAAGTTGGAGCTACTTTGTTAAAGAGGTGCAGGCCCCATTGTCCTTACCTAATTAGGGGCTGTGTTTTTTTGGGGGAACTGCACTTGTTTTTTGGAGTGGAGCATTGTTATTGCACATACCCCACACTCCTTGGGCCCCACACTTCTCCCAGCAGTGCCCTACAATGTTAGGTCCCCTCAACCTCTTATCATTATTGATCAGGAAGTTCTAGCATTGGGTAGTGTAATTGCTCCTCTCTACCTTGAAATCTTCTCCCCTCAGGTAGTGTACCCATCTTCCCTACAAGATCCGTCCTTCTTGAGCCCCTTCCACACTAATCTTGGGCAGTAAGTCATCCATGTGGCCCCTCCATGCAAAACCCATCAACGCTAATAATTTTTTGGCAAAAATGTTTGGGCTTTCAAGACCTCAACCCCACTCATGGACATGTGGAATTTTCAAAGCCACTAATTTTGCATCTTAAGGTAGATATTTGATGTTTTTGGGGGGATTTTCTTTGTGTTCTTTTGGATTTCCAAAGGTGGCCGATATTTTTTGGGTGGTGGTTTGTGGGAGATAAGACGGTTTTGGGGTAGTTTGGTGTGGTTTGGTAGCCCTTTATATTGATGGTTAGGTTTGTTGAAGTGGTTCATTAGACTATTATTGGTGGCTTCACCATTTTTATTAGTTTTTTCTTGGGCATGATTGGCATTTTTTAGCATGAGCAGAACCATTGGATTATTTTTTTGGCCATCATCCTATAGTTTTCTAACTAATGGTGACTTTTCCAACATAGTGGTATTTTCTCAGGAAGATTTATTTTGGCATTTTTTCCTCACTTACTGATGTTAGTACCTACATCGTCACACATTTTTCTCTCCTGGCTGTTTGGACCTACCTTCAATTTTTTGCTCATAACTCGAGCATACAACCTCAATTTTTTGCAAAAGAGATATCACTAGAAAGTCAGTTTCGATCCCATCATGATGGCACATGTATTTTTCAATTTTGATTTTTTTGGTAGCCTTTTTTGTTATCAAAGTCAAGAGTTCTATTTTTCACTGTAAGAGACATATTTTGAGCATCTAATCTCCATTTTGGGAATTTTTTATAATGTTAGAAAGGTCTTTCTGTGCTATTTCCAGTGATGTTGGTTATTTTTCCATATTTTTCTCTAAGTACATCCTATTTAAGTTTTTGCATTTTTGAATTATCATGGATATCTTAGTTTATTAAGGTTTAGGGATCATTTTTGTTGATTCAGATGATTTGTCTTGGGCTATACTTTTATGTCGTATAAGCCTTATGTCTCTTCTATTCCTTGTGGACATCTTTTATAGTATTTTTGCAAATGCACTAAGATAAAGTGCCATGGTCCTTCTGTAGTTTCACTTCAACTGCTTTGTCTAGTTTCTCTTTCTGATTCAAGTAGTGTCATCTAAGAACACTCATATTGATTATTGTATTCATGGGATTCACCACATCTTGTAACTTATTGTACATGTACTACTCTGATTAAGTGTCATGGGGGTTTAATGTTTTGTCTTTGTTTTCCATCTAGTTGTGTCCAGTAAGTTCCCCGTCTGTGACATTAGCCTCATGACGTGTCTAAGATTGATCACCTCAGTATACTATTATGTATTCATCTATGCATATTGATCGTGGTTCCTTAACATACAATTCTTATTGGCCCACTTGTTTAGTTCCATGTCACCTCACCATTGTCTGCATTAGGGGGTTCTTTTGTTAGTTCTTATGCTTCCTTGGTTTGATGGAGTGAGCTATGTATTCGGTATTTGTTCCTATGTACTAGGCAGATGCAATAGATAGGTATCTATGCATTTCAATGAGATGGATCATTTACTATATGGACACTCTTCTTTTCGTTCCTACTTTGGATGCAACCTTCTATGTTTGATTAATCAACTCTTCAAGCTTTGGTGTTTCATGTCATTTATATCTTCAAGTTTAGTTGTTTTCCTTTTTGTGCCTCCTGAATCGTGTAGTGTCTATCAATGGCGGTCTTCTTTATCTAGTCAAGTTCTACTTCAGTGGAGGTTCTTCAGATCAACAATTACTTTTTGAATAGAGCTTTGTAACTTATTCATGCTTTAGTAGTGTTCTTTATGATCGTCCTTTTGTTCCTATCTTCTAGGACATTCTCTAGTTTAGAGGTTTCTACAATCCTTCACTAGTTTTTTCAACATTATTTCCATCTCTTCTTGGAGTGGAGTTTTTCCCATGTGATTTTCTCTATTTCTCCTCTTTACAAATATTTGGTCATGATTGGGTACCTCATCAGGCCTTGTTGTTGGGACCCCAATTTACTTTCAATAGTAGTTCCTAGGTTTTTAACTACTCTCCAAGTTTATATTAAGGGGGGGGGGGGGGGGTGTTAGAGTAATAAGATATTTTCTTGGTATCCACCTAGCCCAAGTTTTGTAAAATTAAATTTTGATGGTTTCTCACATGGTAATCCTAGTATATCTAGAATTGGGGTATGTATTAGAGACAATTAGGGTGAGGTATTAGCAGTTAAATCTTCTGCATTGCAGCAGGGTACTAATAATATGGCTGAAGCACAAGTGTTATTTGTAGGATTAGTTCTTGCTAGAAAAGGTGGATTTCAATAGATACAAGTGGAAGGTGACTCAATGGATATTATCAATGTATGTATTAAGCGGGAATCACATAATTAGAGATTAGCATATATATTACAACAAATTTGGCTACTCTTAGATACCTTTCAAGAAATATGCATGTCACATACCCTACACGAAGGGAACATGGTGGCATATTTCATGGCCAACCGGGGGTGTGATGGTCTAGACACTAAAATAAATTAATTAATGGGCTTTTTTCATCATGATAATGATCTACAAAACTCATCGCAATTGAAAAAAAATATACTCAACATATATAAAGAGTTTTGTGCTAGCATATGTAATGTTTAGTGTAGTTTAGGTTGTCTTTGGAATTTTCGAGGGTGTCTAAAGATGGTAGTTGCACTAACTTTTTTACTTCATTTTCTCATATATATCATTTTGTACAACACATTGATGTCAAGTTTTCTTTATGGTTCTTTCTCGATTGAGTTTTTGAACCATTTTCTTATATAATAATATATATAGTGACACATCCACTTTTTCTTTAAAATAAAAAATAATCTTATTACCTCTAGTTTTTTTAAGCTAAACTTTAGGCATATAATAATTAATTATTTTATTAATTATTAGCATGCAACCTCTAAGGTTAGTTATCTTTTAGGGTTTTGACCTCCCTTTATAAGGATTGTTTTCTCTTTGTAAAAGTACTTTTATATATTAAGGGGGGGGGTGTTAGAGTAATAAGATATTGTCTTATTACCTCAAGACTTCTTAAGCTAAACTTTAGGCATATAATAATTAATTATTTTATTAATTATTATCATGCAACCTAGGTTAGGTATCTTTTAGGTTTTCAATCTCCTTTTATAAGGATTGATTTCTCTTTGTAAAAATACATTTTTTAATTAAACAATAATTAATCTTTTATACATCAAGAATGTCTCCTCTATTATGGATCTATGAATTCAAGCCTATATAGCTTTGCTTCTCTCTTTCCATAACAAGTGTTTGCATGCAAGGGATTCTTGGGACATGTCAATTGAGCTTTCCTAAACTTCAACAAAGGTGATCTTATATCTTCTTTTAATCCTCCCACTTATATGGATTCAAGTTTACCTCATGATTATCCCTAGTCTATGGTGTTCCTTATTGATAGAGATGTTCCTTTCATTTATAATGTTACTATTTAGGATGAGCCTCTAGATAGTGATGTTGACTATTCTCTTCATCATGAAAAAGATAGCATGATGATTATTTCATTTTCTTTTCAATATGACAAGCTTGATGTTTCTTCTTCTCCTAACACATATCCTCCTCTTAGTTATATTTTAGAGAAAAAAGAATACATTATGAATACTTTCCTCAATGTGACCTTGCCTTTATTTGATGATCCTAGTAGAGAGGAACCATTAATGGAAATTTACAACCCCTATTCTAAGGATTCATTGGAAAGAGAGGATAATGGCAATCTCCTTAATGCTCTCCCTTCTAGTGATGAATCTATGAAAAAGAAAGATCTTAATCAAGGTAATGTTTCTCAACCTATCCTTAATATCAAAGTTTACTCTTAATCAAATAAACCTCTTCTCACCCTTAAATCCTCAAAGAATTGTTATGGAGAAATCAAGTGCTCCTTTGGATTATCATGTGGTGTCTCACACCTATTGTACAAGGAATAGTCCTCAACCTGCTATATGTCTTCCACCTTCTCAACCCATTCTTCCTCCTCCAACTTGTCTTTCTTAAACTCTTGGAATGGATTATGATTTGGTGTCACAATCATGTAATACCCCCACCAAGATTTCTATAATAAATGTCCCTTTCTATCATTGTAAAATTCATTACTTAAGTCCTATATGACTCTTTCATGGAATGTGTTAGCCCTTTATTGATATTTAAAATACAATACTTTGATATGTTGCGTAATTGATTGTGTTAGGTAGTAATGATTGCCTACTTGTAATGATGATAATTTAATCGCTCTTAGTTAGTTAATGAAATTACTTTCATGATGATGGCATGTGACATATCTTCGAAAGATGTTTATTGTGTCCTCATTATGATGAGGTATTCATGTTATAATATGATGTTATTTATTTTTAGGATTTACTATTATACTTACACTATACTTGCATGTGTATGGTGTGTGTGGCTATTTTATCTTTATGTTCGATGTGTCTAATGTGGTTGAGGGAGGAAGTCATAGTCACCTATTAGTCAAGATCTACACGATGCACCACTCCCTACCATTTCCTATTTAACTTAGATATATATGCGCATGTACATTCTTGTCTTTTATGTAGGTTTGTAGGTAATGAACATTCCATTCCCTAAATTTCCAAGATGAGCATGCCCTATCGCAATAACTAAATGGTAAGAATGGGGAGAAAATGTTCAGGTCCAATCTCATCCATAGCCTAATTACTTGTCCCAAGAAGGAGGATATATATTTGACTATCTACCCTTTTTTAACCTATGAGTTTATCTTTGCATGTGTAGATTGATTTTAGTTTCTGGTTAGTTTTGCTCATGTTGATTTTTTCTACATGATTTATTTGAAAATGATTTAATTATAATATTTGGATTAATCACATAATTTTAAGAATTATTAAATATTATTTGATTAAAAAATAAAATATGATGATATTTAATTAACTAGAAATTAATTAAATATGGGCTTTAATTTAAAAGTCTAATTTGAGAAATTGAATAAAAATAATTAAATTATTAAATTATCTTAATTATTTAATTAATGCAAATTAAAATAGAGTTGTCTTTATATAATGAGCTTTAATTATTATTGTTAATTAAAATAATAAATTATGCTTTTAAAAGTGTTTTGCATAAATAATTAAGTGGAGAAAAGAAAATATTTTAATTGAATGTGTATTAAAAAAATAATCGGCAATGGAGGAAAGGGTTCTGCAACTTGGGCTCATAGATTTGTCAAATTAATCCCTAGTATGGGGCATTTATGGCCTTGGCCTCACCCAAGAGAATAGTCTGTCTCCAACTATTAATATTGGTTGTGTTTATTAAACCCCACTATGACAATTCCCTTGCATTTCGTTCAATGATGTGTAAGACAGAAGGCAACCATCATGGTGAACACAAGGAAAACTCCACTCACAAAGTAGTTGTAAGAAACAAGCAATCCTTTAAACAAACCTTACAAGGAACCCTAGTCATGCCTGTAGAGGAAAAAATTGATCAAAAGTGCATACTATGAAGCCCCTGAAGGAAACAAAGGTAAGGATCTATCGTTACCCAAATTTTTTATTAAACCAAATGAACATATGCAGCTAGAAATTAACAAGGAAAAGAACAAATTAAAGAACAATGTGATCTTTTTAGCTACCACAAATTTTTCTAACATGCCATCAAGGAATTTTTTAAATAGTTGGTTCCATAATATTGGGAAAATAAACTAGGGCATCCTTTTTCCTTTTCTTGCATGCTTTAGAAGGGATTGTATATTCTAGTTTTTTGTAACCCTACATTGCAAAAATTAGTGGTTGATAAACAATTTTGGAGGGTTGGAATCACCGAGTTTAGAGCCCTCCATGGTCCCTCAATTCCACCAATGATGAGGTTCTTTCTCTTGCTAGCCCAAGGTGGATTACTGTCAGGAATCTCCCACTGTATACCTAGAATTTTATCCCTCAATTGCTTGAACCTATTGGAAGGGTTCATAGGGTGGATCACTCTAACACCTTAATCCTAATGTGGATATTAGAATGCTCATATCCAATTATTTGGGAGTGGTCATACTAGATAATATATGCCTTGACCTTGAGGACTCTTCTATTAGGTGCCCTATTGTTTACATGGGCAATCTCAATGCCCACTCTCTTTACAGAAAAGGACATATAAGGAAAGAATGCACTCTAATACCTAAGAAATCCAACCCTAAAAAGGGTGTTGATGTTGCAGGGCATGCCCCTAAATTCAAGTCATTTATTGTGCATAGGTCTCCTAAAAAAATCTCTATTGACTCCAATGCATCCTTGTGGCTAAAATATGCAAATAATATCATAGCCTCCCTATATATTTTGAAAGGTAAATTCATTAAGGCTTCTACTAAGTCTACAATTCCCTCTTCTCCCTTGAAAGAATTGAATTCACTACCTAAGGTTCACACCATTGACTTTGGGCTTGATGCAAATCCCCCTATAGGTAAGGTTTTTCCCTTGAATGCAAAACAGCTGGCACTAAAATCTGTAAATGAAAAAATTGCTAAATTTAAGAAAGTAGACTTGCACCCAGCTAAGAAATCCTTCTCCATCTGCATTTGGAACAGATAGGATCCTATGTCCCATGTTCCTATTATCCCCATTGAGCTTGGTATCTCAGAGGAAGATCAAGATATTGCACCCCTAAATGACCCTTTTTTGGATTGTCTTAGTAAAGATGAAAGACTACATGATTTCTCTGTGGTTGTTATTCCTATAACCTCAAATAAAACTTATATGGTAGAAGTTGTGGGCCAAAAAAATTGATCAAGCATTAGATGGGGGTAATGAGAAGGGATGTGAGATGTCATCTCTTGATACCCTTGTACATGGTGATGAGGAAGGCTCTACTATTGATTTCAATCTTGTTGAGGGTGCTTTTGTGTTTAATTCTAGTAAATCCAAGGAGAAAATGAAACCCAAGAAGTATGAACCTTTGATGCTTGATAATGGTGAAGTGATTTAGAGAAAAGAAGAAATCCTCCCTTGTCAAATGGTAACCCTAAGCCTTGCAAGGTCGCTAGGATTAAAATGCTTGACTGTTTCAAAGGTTTCCAATCCCCCATGGAAACTGATAAATAACATTTCCCATGGATTTTTTAAAACTAGCATCTTGGAATGTCAAAGGTTTGGAATCTTTTGACAAGAAGTATGTTGCTAAGAGATTCCTTAGATGGACCAAGGAAATTGACATCATTGTATTGCAAGAAGTGAAATTTTTTGGGTTTGCATTAGATATTGCCCATAAATGTATTTGGGAAGATGTTGATTCAATATTTACCAATCACTTGAGAGGAGAAGGTGGTACATCCATCTTAAATGGCCCCAAATGGAGAGTGCATTGATAAGAGAGGGAGATCCCCTTGCAATAGAGTCACATGGGTCTCTTTTAAGACAAGACAGTTTGAATTTAGAATTTTCTCCATTTATGCCCCTAATGATCACACTGATAGAATCATCTTATGGCAATCGCTCTCTAGCCTACCCAACATCCCTTGGATCTTAGCATGAGATTTTAATATGGTAGAAAGGACGCATGATAAAGTAGGGGGACTTAAATTGAAATGGAATGGAAATGAGCAATACTTCTAGAATATACTCATATCCAAGCTCAATCTAATTGACCCCCTAGTTGAACTCAAGAACCAATTCAAAGGAATATGGTTCACATGGTCTAATTTTCAAAAAGGTGATAAACTGATATACTCAATACTGGATAGAATCTATTTTGATAAAAATGTCTTCAATTTCTCTAAACCCTTAGATGATAATCTTGTTAAACTTATGCTCTTATCTTTATCTGATCATCACCCCATCCTAGTTGATATCATCAAACTGGGCTCCTCCTTGCCTAATCCTAGGAAGAATAATAGTTCATTTGTGCTAAAATTTTCCCTCCTTGAAGACCATGAAGTGCAAGCTACTATGAAGATCATCCATTGGTACAACTCTTTCATTTGTTAGTATGAAAACCCTGTCTCTGGATGGAAGTAAACATTAAGCTCTTGGCATAATATGTTTAAGGTGGTTGGTAAGAAGAAAGCCAAAGATAGTAAATCCTAGGAATTGTCTCTCCTTAACTCTCTTCTAGTTGCAGAAGCTTCTCCTCAAGCCTTTCCCTCCAACCCCCGAGTTGTGGAACTTGTTGCTAAGGCCAAGCATGACCTTAGAGTTTTGCAGTGTAGAAAGATTCAAGGGCCCAGAATCAAATCAAGAGTCAATTGCCTTAATATGGGAGATAGAGGCTCAAAATATTTCTTTAAGGTACTCAAACTCAAGGAACCTAAGGATAAGATAGATTGTGTATGTGAAAATGAGGATACCATTTATGATCCTGAACACATCCTGGATACTTTTTCTCATTATTATTAAATTTTATTCTCTACTAAAGATATTGGCTACATAATGAAATAATCTAGGGATATAATTTCCAATATTATTCCTAGGAAGTTGTTAGAACAAGACTCATTGCACCTTGGAGTCCCCATCTCTATCACTGAAATCAACTTTGTTATCTTACTTATGGGGAGAAGGCCCCTGGCCTAGATGGTATTCCTGTAGAACTCTTCCAATCTAATTCCCTATGGACTAGCTTAGTGTTGAAGGATATTTTTGAATTTTCTCTAAAATAAGACTTTTTGGGCCAAAATATTAATTCAGGGGTGATTAAGATGATTCATAAAGGAGGAGACAAAAAACTTATTAAGAATTGGAGAGCAATCACACTTCTTAATGTGGTTTATAAAATTCTAGCCAAGATTCTAGCCTTAAGAGTTGAAAATATTCTTCCCAAGCTTATTAACCCTACCCAAATAGGTTTTCTGGAAGGCATATACATTATTGAGAACCTCATCACATGCTGGGAGACTTTGGATTGGTCAAAAAACTCAAACCAAAATGTGGGGATGTTGTTGATAGACTATGATAAGGCATATGATAGGGTGGAATGGGGATTTATTCTAATGATGCTTAAAGCTCTTGGATTCCCTACAACTTTCTCCCATGTGGTTAAAACTCTTATGAAGGATGCTAGAGCCACTATTGAGGTCAATGAGAATAGATCATATTTTTTCTCACTATCTAGATCGATTAGAAAAGATTGCCCTTTAGCTCCAACATTTTATTTTTTGTTGCCAACTCCCTACACTATCTTCTCACGGATTCCTCTCTTTCCCCTAGAGTTCAGGGGCCTAATCTCCTGAAAAAGGAAGAGATCTCTAATGTTTATTTTGTAGATGATACATCTATTCTATTTGTTTTAGAAGAGGATAATTACTGCTAAACTCAATAAGTGGGGCTCTTTTTACCTCTCCTTTATTGGAAGGATGTAAGTATGCTAGAAAATTCTCTCCTTATACTCAGTGTACTTCTCTTCAGCCTAGCCGTTTAATGTTAATCAGTTTGAGATTTTGTAGAAGATTATCAGAGACTACCTTTGGTTAGATGGGAAAGGGAGCAGGAAAATACATGTAGTTAGGTGGGATTGGTGCATGAAAAGTAAAGAACTCAATGGCCTCGGGCTGAAGGACATTAGACAACAAGGGATAGCTTTGGCGATCAAATGGATTGTAAAAGAGGTCCAAGGGGAGGAGCCATGGAAAGTTCTCATAAGGCATAACCTAAGTAGAGGGCATCCCTATGGTTCCAAATTCTAAGGCAATTTGGATACTTTGAATTTCTTGGCATTGGAATCAAGAAATCTAGTGGGAGACTCTAATGTTTTCAAATCCTTACGAAAGAGTTGGACATATATTAGACCATTTTTTGGAAATATTTTGAGATAAGAGGAGGGCAATATATGGTGTGGCAAACGATCTATCTAGTGGAACTTGAAAAGCAATTCTAAACCTCTAGCTCTGGTCCAGGGGTGATGTGCTAAGAAATGGGCTAGGGTAGGCATCTGTACATTTGATGATATTCTTCAAGATGGAATGGTTATCCTATGGGATGAAGTCAAAGATAAATATCTTATTCCCTCTTCCCATTGGAAGATGTATTGCCTAGTTAAAAAATCCCTTGAGGAAGTTGGTGTCAAACCCCTTTGTTGCTTACCCACCTCATGTTTCTTTTTGTTGTGGTGGCCGGACTCAACCCCCATTAAGCTTGTAAAATCCAAATATGTTTACTCTCTACTTTCAACCACTAAGTCTATCTTTGATCACCTTAATTCCTATTAGAGCCTTTCCCTTACCCATGCTGAATGAAAAAAATCTTGCCTAATTATTGGTCATGGTCCATTGAACCCAAAGTCTCTTGTTTTTTTGTAGAGGTTTCTATTGCATAAATTTCCCTTCAAGAAACTGGGAGGAGAGTCAAATACCTGTTCCATCTATAGGCAACCTGAATCTATTCTCCATGTCTTTTTTCATTGCTTGTTTGCTAGTGAGATCTGGGTATTGCTTGGTTTCAAACTTGATGGCATTTTTTCTATTGATAATATAATTTTTAGCAAAATTAGTGCTAGCAATAAATGGTCTAATATGTTTTGGTCTATTCTTTCCTTAGTTATTCTTTGGTTTCTATGGAAATATAGGAATATTGACATATTTTAGGGTAAAATTAGATGCCTTACTAAGTCTATAAGGAGACTCACATGTGTTGATGTTGCTTTACAGGTGACTATTATTTTCAAGATAAAAGAAAGCATGTTCCTCTAGCTGCTAAAGGATGGGAAATACATTCTAGAAAAGAAGAATCTTGCCCATGGGTACATTACTACCAAAAAAGTTATTGATCTCTTCAATATGCCACTTTCAAACCTCATCCACAAGTTGAATCAGGAAAAGAACTGAAATAGAAAAGTAGAGGCTAAATTTGTACCATTGTACATGCCTTCTCCTATACATTTCACTATTCCAAGGACTAGTGAGGAGGAGGAAAAATATGTTCAGAGATCTAGTTTGATCTTATTTCATTTTTTTCTATATATGTAATTATATCTGGGCTATGCAAGCTTAATACTTCATGTCTAATATAACTTTCGATATGAGACATCCTCAGTGTATGGTCCCTTAATTTTGTATAAACCCTTTCATCATTTCTTGATATTCAAGAGTAAAATATTTTAATTAAAAACTACATTAAGTGTGCATAAGATGATTAAGTAAATTAAAGTATGTATTGTTTAACAAAGTTAATGGTTTTTTATTAAAATTAGAGGTTGGAAACCCTAAGTAGGGTTGTGACTCTTTATTAGAGGTTTTCTTTGGTCATTTGAATATACATAGGTTTTTTGAGAGAAATTTTAGAACTAGGGAAAAAGAATTGTTGTAAGTATCAGATGGTTTGGGTTTGCATGCATTCACCAGATTGTCCTGAATTTTAGCTGTTGGATTGAGGTAGAGTTTGAGAACCCGTTTGAGAAATTATTCTAGAAAATTTGTCTACCTCATATCGACTACATTGCTGAAATTTATTTGTTGAAATTTATGAAAAAAATCTTGGGAATAATTTTGGTTTGCAATTTAGAAATAGAATTTGAAACATGTATTGATTGAAAAACTTTGTGAGAAGTAAACAGTAGAATCATGTTATTGAAATTTGTATTCAAAAAACTAGATTTGAGCAACTAGAAAGAAATTCGCACTAAAATTTAGAGAAATTAAAAAAACTATGATTTTAATAGTCATCTCAAAACCTATTTTTAATATGAGAATTTCAATAGTAGAAAATTGGAGGAAAACAAATAAATTCAAGATAGCAAATGAAATATATTATGCTTCCATATTTTTAGAAAATCAAAAGCATGTGAAAATATTGATTGCATATTTATTCTTATTTTATATAAATATTTTTAAAATTTTTTTTTTTTTTTTTAATTTCAAAAATTAAATAAATTAAAACTACTAATGTTCTTATAAGTGAATTTTTAATATTAATATTTTTTTAAACTCTTAGTTTGATATAACTTATAGTATTTTTTATTAATGCAAGTGGACTTATAAGCTAATAAATAAATACTTGTGATTTAGTTATACTTTAAGAGAAGTTGTAGTGGAGTTCACTATATAATCATTTAGTTATGAGTATTTAATATCATGAGAAATTATGAATAATTTAAACGAAATTATAATTTCAAGTTTGAGTTATCTCTAGTTGCATTATTAATTAAAGGAAAAGTCAATATTAATATTGAATAATTGAATAGAAGTCATATTAATATTTTTAAAATAAAATTGATATTAATATTTAATATAACAACATACATTTATGTTATTAATTAAGTCATTTATGATTTAAGATTATTTAAATTAATAACATCATAATATTGCATTAGATTTTATATGCACAAAGAGATTTGATATTCAAATACCTAACCATTTAAATAAGTATATTAGCCTAACAATTTATGTAAACATGTATATTCTTACTTTATTGTTAAACACGTCTTATAGCCCAAACTAAGTAATAGAAAATGATGGAATTAAACCATATGGCTAAAAACTATGTGTTTCTTATATTTTGTTTAAAGACTTTTAATATTTATTTTATGATAGTTTTATGTGACTTGTATAGTTGGCCAAACTAGGATGTGTACCAGAGGCTTTTGAGATTTCTTTTATGATGATTATTTGACTAGATGTCATGGTGTATTTTATGTCATGATGTATTTTATGAGTCAAATTGAGATTTATGTTTATGATATTTATTTTGAAGAGCATTTATGATGACTTGAGTCTTGAGAACCAATGTATATTTAGAGTTGCCTATCATGGAATCAAATTTTATTATAAGTGGTTTTGTGTTATGGGACACAATTGTGATTTGTGAATTTGGGAAAGGTAGTCTAGGTGCATCCTATGGGAGTGGTTTGCAATGGGGGTTGAGGCCCAAAGTGGCTATTAGGGTAACACATTTTAAGTTGCGTAATAAGAAACAATCAAGAAATTAATATTTGGGAAACACATTAAAAATATAAATAGAGATATTACCTCGCTCATGCCTTGAGTACTTGGACAGACTAATGATGGGAATGGGATGATACCTAATGAGAGGTATGACTAGTTTCCTCATTTATGAGATGATATTTTGGGTTCTCATGTGTTGTATTGAGGGTCCAAAGTGATCAATTGAGGGTAACTTAATGCTTGAGGGTCCAGGGTCTAGTGACAGACTAGTCCAAGGTAACTTAATTATTTTGACCATGTGATGATACTTCCTAGTATGTAGCCTGAATCTTCTATATTTGCCTCTGATTGTGTACTTGTTGGATATATTTATTGTAATTTGATACTCATTGTCAAATCTTATTTATTGTGAGTTAATACTCATTATTGGATATTATTTATTGTGGTGGTGGCTTTTATTAATGACTATTATTTTTTTGTTGGTTATTATTCTTTGCATTTTATTTGGAAGTGGTTTCCTTTCATTTTTGTATTCCTTTTTTTGATACTTGATTTGGACTTGGTATCTTATCGTTGACTTTTGTATGTGGTGATTTTGGTACTAGATGAATGTCTTTTTTTTACTTTGATTATCTTTTCTTTAGCAATATTTTGTGAACCCTTGAGATAGATTTGGCTATTGTGGTTCCTTACCTTGGATTGATTTTATGATTTGACATTTGTATGTGGGTCATACATTATCTCACCTACATAGTGGGAGTGGGAACCTCATTAGGTGACCATGCAGATGGGAGGTAGTAACTTTTTACCATTTGGGTCCCCCTCAAATTGGTAGATGTTGGATGTTCATTGATTTAATTGTATCATTATCATTATTATTTTTATCCTCGAGATTTATATTCAGATATTGTATCTATGTATATTATGTATCTTGTATTTAAGATCCTATGAGATGTTATACAATATTTTGATGTACTTGTATTCATTATTACATACTCTATGTGCAGTGGATGATGTTATTTGGATGTACTTTATTATATTAGTTGTTCTTATGTATGTGTTGAGATTAGATTAAAATGATCATTGTTGAGGGAGATTGTTAAAACTAATTTGAAAGAGGAAGATTGTTGAAGAAGACTATGTGTTTCAATCATTGATTTGTTACTGATGTCAAACCTGCTATTATTTGGTAAGACAGCTGCTTATAAGATTCAAGTACTATCACTTATTTGATTGATGAAGAGGATTTGATCAAAATATGTAACAGTAGAAACTAGAGGAAAGGTTGAGTTATGATTATGTAATGAAGTGCAAGAATCAGTTAAGATAGTGATGACATGATGTATTGATAATCTACTTAAGGTCATAAAGGCTGGTTACACTAAGAAAGTTTAGAAGAACAAGTTACACAAATTTGGTCTGCTAAGCTTAACCAAGTGATAGTAGGTGTTGAGAAAAGCCAGTGCAAGCTGAGCAAAAAAATAGTTGGAGATGAGTAAAAGTTCATTCTAGTGTATGCCAAGCAAAATAGTGGATGTCACATAAAGTTTAGTTGATGTCAAGCAAAATAAACTTTAGTTCATGCTAAGCAATTTCATAGTGGATGTTGAGCAACACAGTATGTGTCGAGCATCAAAAGTTTGATAATACTAAGCTGTTGCATTATTCAAAAGATCATGAATTATATGGATTTAAGCCAACAAGTTCATTTTTTTGGATTATGTGAACCAGGTGGAAGATAAGATTGATGAGCTTGTGGCATAGAATTCAAGGTAAATCATTTTTAGGCAAATTTAAAGATGATTCTAGGAGAAGTTTCTAAAAGAGATACGAGATATGGGGTAGATACATTGTATCCTACCTAATTCATCCAAACTCTAAATTCGACTATGGAGAATGAGTGGCAAAAGATCTTAATTTTCTATTTGTAGGAATGTCTGGTCATGAAGCAAGTTTGTCATGTGTGAGAACCTAAGGAAGATAAGGAATCAAGGGTTTTGCTTCATCTAGTGACCTAAAAAAAGAGTCTGCAATGGCATATTAAGTAAGAAGGCTTGAGGTTATGAATGCTTCAAGGGTGAACAAGCTATTAGAGCTACAAAATATGAAGGCCAAGCAGAATTGAATACTGAATAGTGATCTGTAATCTACAAATGAAGTTGTAAGTTGTATCAAATCAAAGTCTTATTGTTACTCTATAACAATTGCATCAGTCTAGGTTAAATCTTTTGGATTAAGGTTGACCTAATAGTCATGTTTAAATCCTTTAACTGGGTGACATTCTAAGTGAATGGTCTAAAGTCCTCTAACAAGGCTCACTCCTAACAGGGTGATTGAAATCCTTTAATATGGTCACATTTAACAGTGTGTATTGTAACCTTTAATAGGGTTGGCCTTTCACAGGGCATTACTTCATAAGAGTGAAAAGAGTAGTGTGTTATTAATGGTTTTTCCCAAATTGGGTTTCCACATAAATCATTGTGTCAAGTGTGTTGATGAATTTGTTATGTTTCATGAATTACATTTCTGCAAAGTTGATTTGACAGTAACCTACAAGTTTTAAGTGATGGCATAATCTTATGGATGCATGCATGATGAATGATGTTTTATGGGTTCACTAAGCTATGAAAAGTTTTATTTATACATTTGGACCTTGGATAACTGATTCACACCACCCCCCCAGTTATTCTAATTCCAACAATATGTGTGTATGAGCTTATGTATTTGTTTATTCATTTTATGTTTATGGACATTGTACTTGAGACTTAAACTTATTAATAATGCATGTGTGATTGTTGTGTATGTCTATATTTCTTTCACATTGTTACTTTGATATTGCTTTAAGTTTTAAAAAATAGTTTACTGGACTTTGTAACATATTAGGTTTATGGTTCTCGAGCAGGGCATTACATTTGGTATTAGAGCTCGAGTTTCAACATTGGAAATATTGTGTGCCATTAGTTAACAAGTAATTAAACTTGCAACAATATTTAATCAATAGGGCTTATCAAAAAATATCTGAGACCAAATAATTTGGACAAGAAAATTAGAAACAATAGAACTTTTGAAAATAAAACTTGGATTTATAACACTTGGTGTTTCAAGATCTATTTTGTGGTTGTAAGTCTTATCTTTATTGTCTTATAGCTTGGAGATTTTTGTTTATTTAGCATGGTAGACCTTGTCTCTTATGCACTTGGTATGTGACATTGATTTATGGTTAGTTCTTAGATGTATGTGCAATGATTGGGTCTTATTTAGAATTGCAATAAATATTTCATGATTGCTTGTAAGATTGTATCATAATTGCATGGAATAAGATGAAATATATGTGTAACAATCATTAATGATAAATCTATTCATTTTGTTAAGGTGCATTCTCTAACACATCAATTGTACTAGATCCCTAGATGTTCTAAAATAGTTAGTCCCTACAATGCAGCTACCATTAGTCACCTTGTTATTTGAAATATGTTCTTACGAACTTGTTTTTTTGTTATTGATGATTCGTTCATGTTGTAAGTAGGATAACATTGAATTTTTGAACTTTCTTATGTCTAGATTAGTCATCTTACTTTATTTTTTCTATTTATTTGTGTTATTGGTCATACTTGATTTACCATTGAAAATTATTGTACAATGTTCTTTTTATTTGTTGTTGAACTTGATGTTCACCCACTTGGGTTTTCCTTTTGAATTCTATGGTGACTATTTGAATGTTTGGTATTGATAGACCTATTGTATGCAAGCATTATTTCTATTATGGTCATTAAGGACCTTTGATAGTATATGTAAGGGAGGAAATTGTGAGATTGCATGGTGATTGCATGTAGAAAGGAAAAAATATTTTGATCATATAGTTCGCATGAGTGTTGCATTATTTATGATTGTTGCATTATTTGTGATTCAGTAAATGTTGAATTAGTTAGGATTGTTTGAGATTCTCAACTCATTATTTAATGTAATGATAAACTTTGAATATCTTACACAATTCTTATTGATTGTAAATTCAAACTTATTAACAAATTATTTCAAGATGAATGTTTGCTCAATGTAGTTTTTGGTTTATGCTTAAACCAGATTCGTATTGCTCTTAGTGTTTGGATGTGTATATTTAGTAAATTTGATTGTGTTAATTTTCTATTTGATCCTTAGTATTACTAGTGGATAGTGCATTTGACTTTTAATTAACTTAGTTGTAATAGTCGGCTTCTAGCAGTAAGCCTATTTTAAGGAGAGGAAGATGTAATACCTGTCCCTTTCTATCATTGTAAAATTCAATGCTTAAGTCCTGTATGACTTTTTTTTGGAATGTGTTAGCCCTTTATTGATATTTGAAATGCAATACTTTGATATGTTAAGTAATTGATTATGTCAGGTAGTAATGATTGCATATTTGCAATTATGATGTTTTAATTTCTCTTAGTTAGTTAATGAAATTACTTTCACAATGATGTCATATGACATATCTTCAAAATATGTTTATTGTATCCTCGTGATGATGAGGTGTTCATGTTAGAATATGATGTTATTTATATTCAAGATTTACTATTATACTTACCAAATACTTGCATGTGTATGGTGTGTGTGTCTATTTTATATTTATGTTTGACATGTTTGATGTGGTTCTAGGAGGGAGTCATAGTCACATGCTAGTTGGGATCTACATGATGCACTAACCATTTCCATTGTTTGTTTAAATTAGACATATATGCACATGCTCATCTTTTATGTAGGTTTACAGGTACCGAGCATCAACTTCCCTGAATTGCTAGGATGAGTGTGCCCTATCACAATAACTCAATGGTCAAAATGGAGAGATAATGTTAAGACCCAATCTCAACCATAGTCTAATTACTTGTCCTAAGATGGAGGATGTGTATTTGATTGCCTGCCTTTTTTTAACCCGTGAGTTTATCCATGTGTGTGTAGTTTGATTTTAGTTTTATATCAGTTTTGCTCATGTTGATTTGATGTGGTTTTTGCTACATGATTTACTTGGTAAATAATATTATTATAATAGCTAGATTAATCATATCATTTTGATAGTTATTAAATATTATTTGATTTAAAAAATATATCAAAATATGATGATATTTAATTAATTGGAAATTAATTTAATATATGTTTTAATTTAAAACACTGATTTGAGAAATTATATAAAAGGCATTAAAATATTAAAGATTTAATATTAATTCATTATAATTATTTAATTAATAAGAATTAAATTAGAGTTGTCTTTAAATAAGAAGATTTAATTGTACTTTGAAAAGTGTCTTACATAAATAATTAAGAGGAGAAAAGAAATTAAAAATAATAGTTTAATTAAAAAGTGCATTAAGTGTGCATGAGATGATTAAATAAAGCAAAGTATTTATTATTAGTTCTTGCCATGGGAGGAAACTTATGCATTCGTTAAAAGCGAATGATCTTATTAGTTTGTCCAATCAGGGGCTTTTATTTTTTTCATCTTTTTTCCACTATAGACATATCTTCTTTTTCTTTTTTTTTTGCAAATTTAGTGAAACTTATTTTTATACAATTTGATTGGCCTATGTGTGCTACAGTCGTGAGTTTGGAACTTTTTCAAAAAAAAATTGCACACAAAATAATTTATTTTTTTCTCTTTTGCTAAACTTTAGACATCAATACTAAGAATATAACAAGGACACAAAGCGTCAAAGTTCCTGCCTAAGTCTAGTTTTTGCATATGACAAGTAGTAGTTTAGATAGTGTTTTATACATTGGATATGCAATAGGATAAAGCAAAGTATGCAAGTTTTATTGTATTTCAATAATAATTTACATTAGCAAAGCATGTACTCAATTATGTTATGCAACTTGATAGAGAAAAACTATGTCTTATAGCATATCAATGCATACACATTATTTCATTATACATATATGACACTGATGCAGGAGCATCCAGAGGTATAAGGGCAATCCTGTGTCACCCAAAAAAATGTACTTAGACTTAGTTTCTGTTTTATGTCTTTACATTTTTGGATACCCATTTGGCTCAAATAAAGGTTCCAACTCTCATAGTTCAACTATCAGTGCGTTTGAAAATCTCAAAAAAATAGGAGCATGTATTTGGGCCATCATTTCGATAAACTAGAAGGTGTGAATTGGCCATATGAATGTAATCATGATTTAGAGAATTCCAAAAAAAGAATCAGGTCAATAGGCCCCATGGTTTGAAAGTTATTGCAGTTTTTCGAGTTTTGGAGACCTCCTAAGAATGCTTCAAAGTCAGGTTTGGGGCATTAAATGACCTTGAAAAGGGTTGAAAAATGGGGGATGAGAAAAGCTTGTCCATAGGGCTATAGAGCGCTTCGAGAGCTTTCAAAAAATGTAAATATTTTGTCAATCGGAGCTACGGTTCAAAAGTTATGCCTCCTAGAAGTTCGGCTACCATTTCTGGATTCTTCTAGATTTGCACCGACTTCTAACGCAGCTTCTGGAACCTTCTATTTTGTCGATGGATGCCTACTAGCACTTTCTAGAATGTACTCCTAGTCCTTAACCCTTCGAGGTCTATTTAAGGAGATTTCTGGCATTGTAAAAGGCAGTTCAGATTGGAGCTTGAGAGGAGGTGCTAAAAGGAGAAATATTCTCCAGATTTATGCTATTGTAAGCCCGTAGGGCATGTTTTGAAGTTTATTTTCTCTGCACTGTTTGTACTAGCTTATTTTCTTAGTTAATATAATTTCCCTTTTCTATTGTGTCCATTCTGTTGTTGGGTTGTGTCCCCATCAAGTGGTATCAGAGAGGGTTTTCCTGAGTGTGTAGACAAAGCACCGACTGTGAGGCAGTTTGCACCAGGACTGTGTGGTTGTGCGTTCGAGTTAGAAGATGCCTCCACGAAGAGAGCGTGGCGAAAGGCCCAGAGCTATTAATCCTAAGGAGGTTAGAGCACTCCAGAGACAGGTACAAGCATTGCAAGAGGAGCTTCGTAGAGGAGAAAATGTTGCCGCAGATGACAATAGTGAGGATGACAATGAAGAGGAAGTAATGGAAGTTGACGGGGAAGTTCTGAATCTTGTAGAGGAAAGGCTTTTTAGGGCCATTACTAAGTTTGGGAAAAGACCTACAATTGAAGTGGGTATATTTTCAGGAAATTTGAAACCAGATGAGTTGATCAATTGGATCAATGAACTGGAAGAATACTTTGAGTATGAGGATATAAGGGACCCAGATAGGGTTAAGTTTGCAAAGGCCAAACTGAAAGGCCATGCCAAAATCTGGTGGCAAGAGATTCAACTGGAAAGACTTAGAAGAGGAAAGGAGAAGATCACAAGATGGGATCGCATGGTGGACAAATTGAAGAAGCAGTTCATTCCTGTGGACTACGAGCTTGATCTGTTTAAGAAGATGCATGGGTTAAAGCAAGCAGGAAGATCAGTCCAAGAATATACAGAGGAGTTTTACCGACTCCTAATTAGAGTGGGGCATGCAGAAGCAAATAAGGAGAAGGTTTCTCGTTATATCAGTGGGTTACGACCTAGCATCCAGGAGGAATTAAGTCTGGTAAGAATGACCAGCGTTGAAGAAGCATACTAGTTTTCCCTACGAGTTGAAGAGAAGCTGAGTAAAAGGTTTGGAGCAAGACAAAGAGGGCGCGGTCAAGGAGGAAGGGGAAGCGGTAGATCATCTGGAGGCCACAATGAAACTCAAAAGAAAAATGAAGATGAGGGTACTAGCAGGAACAAGAGGAATGAGGGTTTCAACCGCTCCCGTGATCAAGACTTTGGAAATCAAAGAGGAAGAGGTAGAGGACGTGGACAAGGAAGAGGAGGCTTCTATGGTACCTGTTTCCATTGCAGTGAAGAAGGTCATCGTGCCTTTGAATTCCCTCAATGACAAGGAAGGACAGATAGGAGAGTTGAGGGCCAAGCTAGGGTTGCTCATGTGGATGAGGATGCACAATCATCACATTCAGAGGATGTAGAAAGAGGAGAGACCTTGGTAAATGAAAGAGTCCTACTAAGTGGTGAGAATGAACCAGGACAATGGAGGAGTTTGTTCCATACCAGATGCAAGTGTGAGGATAAATGTTGTGATGTGATCATTGATGGTGGTAGCACTGATAACTTGGTATCAGAAGAGATGGTCTCTAAGCTGAAGCTCAAGAGGGAGAAACATCCCCAGGCCTATCGGATTTCTTGGGTAAAAGATGATCATAAGGTCCTGGTAAGTGAAAAATGTTTAGTAAAATTCAAAATTGGGAGTTACCATGATGAAGTTCTCTGTGATGTTATTTCGATGGATGTTTGCCATCTATTGTTGGGTAGACCATGGCAGTTTGATAGACATGCAATACATGATGGACATGCAAACACATACTCTCTGACAAAGGATGGAGTTTGCCACAAATTGAAGCCCATGAAAAAGGAAGGTGAAAAGGTATGTAGCAGTGCTAGGATTTGTCTTGTTGATGGAAGGAAGTTTTTAGATGGCATGAAACATCAGTGTATGTGCTATGCTTTGATTCCTAGGAAAGATAAAGAAGGTAGTAGTGAAATACCATTTGAAGTTTCAAATTTACTAGGGGAATTTGGAGATATTGTCTCTGATAATGTTCCAGATGGATTGCCACCAATAAGGCAAATCAGTCATCAGATAGATCTGATTCCAGGAGCTAGTTTGCCTAACAAGGCTGCTCACAGGATGAATCCTACTGAAACAGAGGAGCTAAATAGACAGGTTCAGGAGCTGTTGAGGAAGGGCTTGATTCAAGAGAGCCTGAGTCCATGTGTAGTACCTACAGTACTTGCACCAAAGAAGGATGGAGAGTGGAGGATGTGTATAGATTCTTGAGCTATAAATAGGATAACCATCAAGTACCAGTTTCCTTTACCAAGGATGGATGATCTTATGGACTGCTTGTGTGGAGCTCAGTACTTCACAAAGATAGATCTGAAGAGTGGCTATCATCAGATATGGATTCGAGAAGGAGATGAGTGGAAAACAACCTTCAAGACCAAGGAGGGTCTTTATGAGTGGTTAGTCATGCCCTTTGGATTGACGAACGCCCCAAGCACCTTCATGCGGCTCATGAATGAGGTACTTAAGAAGTTCTTGGGAAAATTTGTTATTGTCTATTTGGATGATATTTTAATTTTCAGCAAGATTTTGGAAGAACATTTACTGCATATTCGTAGTGTCCTTGAAAGGCTAAGGGAAGAGAAACTGTTAATTAATCTAAAGAAGTGTGTCTTTGCAAAAAGGGAGTTAGTCTATTTGGGATTTGTTATATCACCTGAAGGTCTCAAAATGGATCCAGAGAAGGTAAAAGCCATCTTGGAATGGCCTACTCCAAGGTCTGCTATTGAGGTAAGATCATTTCATGGTCTGGTTAGTTTTTACAGGAAGTTTATTAAGAATTTCAATGGCATATGTGCACCTCTAACTGATACAATAAGAGGGGATAGAAAAGAGTTCAAATGGACTGCAACAGCTGTGAGAAGTGTTGAATTGCTGAAGAAGAAGGTGACTGAACAGCCTGTGTTGGCACTTCCAGATTTTAGAAAAGTATTCCAGGTGGATTGTGATGCTAGTGGTAGCGCTATTGGGGCTGTATTAAGCCAAGAAGGTAAGCCTATTGCATATTTTAGTGAAAAATTGAATGATGCAAAGAAGAAGTATTATGTTTATGATCAAGAGTTCTATGCAATAGTTCAGGCCTTAAAGAAATGGAGGCATTATTTATTGCCAAAGGAATTTGTTTTGTATACTGATCATCAGGCATTACAGTACCTAAATAGCCAAGGTAAATTGAATCAGAGGCATATGAAGTGGGTAGAATTCTTGCAGAGTTATACATTTGTGTTGAAGCATAGAAGTGGAAATTCTAACAGGGTTGCAGATGCATTAAGTAGGAGACAGTTGTTGCTTACAACAATGCAGGTTGAAGTAGGTGGGTTTGATGAACTCAAGAATTTGTACCCCGAGGATCCTGATTTTGTTGAAGCATGGAAAGCTTGTAAAGAACCTAGTGCTGTAGATAGAACCAAGTGGTTAGACTATTTGATTCAGGATGGCATGTTGTTCAAAGGTAGTCAATTGTGCATTCCAAGGAGTTCCATGAGGGAAAATCTGATTAAGGAGAAACACAGTGGAGGGATGGCAGGACATTTTGGTCGAGATAAGACCATTGCCATTCTTAGAGAACATTATTTTTGGCCTCAAATTACACAAGATGTGAAGAAGTTTGTACAGAGTTGCCAGGTTTGTCAAGTTGCCAAGGGGTTTAGTCAAAATACTGGCCTATATCAGCCATTTCCTGTTCCATCAAGGCCATGGGAGGACATAAGTATGGATTTTGTTCTTGGATTGCCAAGGACACAAAGGGGTAATGACTCAGTATTCGTGGTGGTTGATAGGTTCTCCAAAATGGCACATTTCATTCCATGCCACAAAACTCATGATGATGTCCATATTGCAGACTTGTTTTTCAAAAAGGTGGTAAGACTACATGGTCTTCCAAGGAGTATAGTTTCTGACTGAGATACTAAATTTGTGTGGTATTTCTGGAGGACATTGTGGAAGAAGTTGAGAACAGACTTGAAATTCAGTTCCACGCATCACCCACAGACTGATGACCAAACAGAAGTGGTAAATAGAAGTCTGGGCAATTTGCTGAGATGTTTAGTTGGAGATAAGCCCAAGGGATGGGATTTGATTCTACCACAGGCAGAGTTTGCTTATAATAACTCTGTAAATAGGAGTACTGGAAAATCACCATTTCAAATTGTATATGGGAATAGCCCAAGGACTGCACCAGAATTTAGGAAGATAGAACAAGGGGAGAGGACAAGTGCTGAAGCTGAGGAATTCGCTAAACACATCAAGCGTCTACATGAGGAGGTTCAAGCACACATTATCAAGATGAATCAAGAGTATAAAGCTAGGGCTGATCAAAGGAGAAGACATAAGGAATTCCAAGTAGGGGATCTAGTCATGGTGCACTTATGAAAAGAAAGATTTCCAGTTGGTACTTACAACAAGCTAAAAATGAAGAAATTTGGCCCCTGCAAAGTTTTGAAGAAACATAACTCAGGAAATGCATATGAGGTGGAGCTGCCAGATGCTATTCACATTTCTCCCATTTTCAACATTACAGATTTAACAGAGTATCATGATGATGGTACAGATGAGGAGCTGGTTTTAGAGCCATGTCCAATTCTTGCTTCTAAGAAGGAGGAGATAGAAGACATTCTAGATCATTGTGTGGGTAGGAGTACCAGAAACAGGCAGTATGAAGAGTATTTGGTCAAATGGAAAGGATGACTGATCGAGGACTCAACTTGGATCTTAGTAGCTGAGGTTTCCCATTTGGGATTTCCTCTACCATCCATAAAGTGACAAGGTCACTTTTCAATCTACCCTGGGTGTCTGATGCAGGAGCATCCAGAGGTATAAGGGCAATCCTGTGTCACCCAAAAAAATGTACTTAGACTTAGTTTCTATTTTATTTCTTTACATTTTTGGATACCCATTTGGCTCAAATAAAGGTTCCAACTCTCATAGTTCAACTATCAGTGCGTTTGAAAATCCCAAAAAAATAGGAGCATGTATTTGGGCCATCATTTCGGTAAACTAGAAGGTGTGAATTGGCAAAATGAATGTAATCATTATTTAGAGAATTCCAAAAAAAGAATTAGGTCAATAGGCACCACGATTTGAAAGTTATTGCAGTTTTTCGAGTTTTGGAGACCTCCTAAGAATGCTTCAAAGTCAGGTTTGGGGCATTAAATGACCTCGAAAAGGGTTGAAAAATGGGGGATGAGCAAAGCTTGTCCATAAGGCTATAGAGCGCTTTGAGAGATTTTCAAAAATGTAAACGGTTCGTCAATCGGAGCTACGGTTCAAAAGTTATGCCTCCCGGAAGTTCGGCTACCGTTTTTGGATTCTTCTAGACTTGCACCGACTTCTAACGTAGCTTCTGAAACCTTCTATTTTGTCGCTGGATGCCTACTAGCACTTTCTAGAATGTACTCCTAGTCTTTAACCCTCCGGGATCTATTTAAGGAGATTTCTGGCATTGTAAAAGGCAGTTCGGATTGGAGCTTGAGAGGAGGTGCTAAAAGGAGAAATATTCTCCAGATTTATGCTATTGTAAGCCCGTAGGGCATGTTTTGAAGTTTATTTTCTCTGCACTGTTTTTACTAGCTTATTTTCTTAGTTAATATAATTTCCCTTTTCTATTGTGTCCATTTTGTTGTTGGGTTGTGTCCCCATCAGACACAGAGAGTGTACTTGGATATGAGACTCATGCGTATACATTGTTTGATTGCACACCTTTCTTTGTATTGACTAGTGTCTTTTGTAACTACCATTAATTATAGCTTGATATGTCATTATAGCTATCCATGATACCTGTAAATTCTATTTTGTTCATGTTAGTATATTGTGATTATATCTCATAATAAGTTGCTTTTAATATTTTAAATAAATGCTAATTTGTGACTAGTCATGTTTACCTTTTGTTCTAAGAAATTGTTCAATCTCCATTTGTCACAACATGATTGATGGCATTGTTCTGGTTTAATGTGAATTGACCTTTGATGATGAAATCTCAAAGGATAAAGATGAACTTTGATTTGTCTTGTCTATAGTCTTCAACTTTTGTGTCTTTTAGGCTTGGTAGTAGTCGTTCAACAATGCACTTGTCTATTGAAGACTGGATAATTTGTTTATTTTCAGTTGTGATGATAGTCTTTAGGTATAATGAATATACATATGGAACCTCTTGATTGCATCTATTGCAATGAGCTATTTTGTCTTCTAGCATTCCATAATCCTCAAATTTTAAGTCGCATTGGGAACAAAATGCATGAAATGGATTTGTGAATGCGTTGGCTACTTTGAGAACTTCATCAACCTGCAAGATATGTTTTGATATTAATGTAGCTTGTAAGAATTAATTAATAGTTGAAGTGCTGAATTATCTGAGTTTGCTTACCTATAGTGTTGTTTGTAGCAATGCATTCAAGGCATCCAATGTTCTCTTGTCTTTTAGAGTACATATGTATGTAGCAATCCCTGTGTGAAATGTTATGTCCATGTCATTTTGTCGTACAATGTTTCTAAACAACATTGCAAGTGTCTCACCTCTTTGTAATTGGATTGCTATTTGCATGGATTCTTCTTGGAATGTAGAGTTGATTTGCAGCTAGTAATTGACAAAACAATTTTATTTTCTACTTTTAGAACTCTATACTTAATAGAAACATGACTACTATACATGTTGCATAAAAAGAAGAAGTATTTAGTGTGTTTTTTACCTGTACTTTGTCATCATCATTATTTCCATCTTTTATGTCAACAACATATTGGGAGCCAGTCTGTCATCCTCCAACTACTAGTGCACCTATTGTACAAATGGCATAGGTACTTGTGCTTGTGAGTAGCTATTTGATTGTGGAGCTTGGTATGAATTTGTATTCTTGGCAAAGTCGCAATATAGTTTCAATTGTACTTGAATCTTGGAGCTTCAAGATGCAATTTGAATCTCCATGATCAAAGGTTGTTTTGTGTCCTAGTTGAAATTCGGACACTATAATGGATGTTCCTGGAACTATCTTGTGTTTGTACTCTTGTACTAAGTTCCCTGTCACATTCAAAGTTATTGTCATTTCTCCTTTAGAGTCTGTCAAGTCTGCATGTAGCACCTCTCATGTTTTGTTTTCTCTATCCAGTGTTGTTGTATATACGACAAGTATGTCTCCTTCAAAAATGTTTCCTACTTTTCTTGCATTCAAGTCTTCAATTGATATTGCATTGGGGTTTCCTAGTTTTGACCTGCACAAAGTATTATGGTGTTAGTCTAGTATTTTAGTGGTTAGATATTTAACATTTCTTCAAATACTAGAAATTCATGTATTGATTTGTCATTTTTCATGTGAGAATTCATGTTATTGGAAATGAGAAAAGCTTAGTACCTTTTTATTGTTTTCTCTTTCTTGACATGTGTTCCCTTTCCTGTTCTTTTGCTTCCTTCCATTATTGTGCTACACAAAAATGTAGAACATTGAAATATATACCATTATTTAGAATTATTGTCTTTGATACATAAAAATCTTAGGTGTAAGATGTATTTGCATTCTTGTATGTGTTCTTCTATTTAATTTTGTGTTTGGTTGTCTATGTATTTGCAATCTAGAGTGGAGTATGGAACCTTATGAATGTAGCAACGTGATCAATCCAGTATGCTTCTGCTTTGTAAAATAACATATATTACTTGAGTTTGTCCAGATGTGATCAATTGATGGATTGTATACATTTTGTGTTTTTTCTGTGATGTAATTCATGTTGTGGTATTACATATATTTTTGAAGATTTTCTTTCTTAGCATTTCTTGTTGACATATCAATATTGAAATCGTGTACAATGTATAGATTAGTCATTGGTTTGACATATGCAGTGACTTGTTGAATAATAGTGGCATATTCTTCAATGGGTGTGTTAGGTCTTGCATAAACATTACATATATTTAGTTCATTGCTTTTGATCAAAGTTGTTATTGTAATAGATTCTATATTTGTTGTGTTATGTTGCTTTATCTTTGAAATGACTAGGGTTTTTTTGGCTAGTGTCATTATACCATGTATGTGGTAGGCATTGAAGTTGTTGAAATGTTGGAATTCATCATTTATTTTAGGAATTTGCATGTGTACTTCTTGAATGCACATGATGTCAGATGACATTAAATCATAGTCATTAGTTATATCATTTATGTGATGCTTTAAACTACGTATGTTTAGTGTGCATAATAGCATGGATGGTGTGTTATGACAACATGTATCATCATTCTTGAATTGCCATTTTGCACTTGATTCTAGGAGGGACATTTCGAGATGTATTCTCTCTTTGATTTTAAAATTTTTTGGTGTTAGAGGTTTTAAAAGGAATAATGAGTCAATTGTTTTAGTTCGTGATAGTGTTGTGTATGTTAATCCATGTTGTCTAATGCCTGTGGGGTCAAAAGCCATTGACTCCATTGTAAGTCCTTGTGACCTATGTATTGTTCTTGCACATGCTATCTGTATAGGGAATTTTTTTCGTACGATAATTTTATTTTTTACTTATGCCTTTTGGATAGATTGAATAATGCGTAGTATCGATACCTAGTCATTTTCAATTTTTTCTGTATAGCATTGTACGAGTTTCTTGCGTTGTTGCTGTCCAATTGTATTGTCATTAAATCTTATCCAAACTATGTCAAAATCATTATATTTTGTGTATGCTTTGAATATTCCATCTAATCCATTTACTAGACCATCTTTTGTGTTGTAGTTTCCTGCATATAGTTCTACCAGAATATTTGGTTTGAGATGAATTTGATGTGGGAGTGAAATTGTTCATGTGTGTAGGCGTGATGCGTTATTATTTTCATCATGTTCATCAATGGCATTGAGGACAGTCATTTCACCAAGAACTATTGCAAGCATTTTTGTATTATGAGCATCGACATCGATTCTTCTATAGAAAAGGAATGGCAATGTTGGGTCCAATGGTGGTTTTCTCATGCATTGTTCATTGATATAGTGCAAATCTTCATTTGTTTGCATGCCTATTCGTATTTTGTTGAGAACATTAATGAATTTTTCATTGTTTTGCCTTATTGTACATGTTAACGAATAACATTTAACGTTGTCTATCCAAAAATTGTAAGGCATCAATTTTGACATAGTTGCTTTATTTTCAAATATGACTACATCAAGTACTGGTTGTGCTTGGTACAAGTCTCCACAAAAAATTATATCGACATTTCCAAAGTATACGGTAGGCATTTGCATTATCTCATGCAATCATTTGTCAATGTAACATAGGAATGTTGCACCAACTAATGATATCTCATCAATGAGAAGTACACGTAACTGATCATAGTGCTTTGACATTGCATCTAGTATGTCGCTATTGAGTGGCAAGAAGTCAGATGTGATAAAAGGTATGTGGAATGCTGAATGTAATGTGACTTCACCTACATTGTGTGCCGCCTTTCCTATGTAAGCCATTATTAGGCCTTTTGGTTTGTTGGGATCACTATCAATGTACTTATTGTAGATCCGAAGGAGAGCTTGCTATATAACTTTTGTAGTGAAAGTCTTTCCAGTTCTGGCTCCACCTATCAAGAATAGATGCAATGGGTTCTTGTTGTTTTTATTTTATTTTTTAACAATATCTTTGATGATTGCTTGTTGTTCCCTATTTAGCATTTGCCTCAATTTGTAGTACTCATTGTTGTCCATAACTTGTGGATGGTGGCTTATTTCAAAAGTGTTATAACGTGTGTTGCTTTGTATCTTCTGTACCTTGTGTTGGATGTCTTTTTGTATGTCATATTGCTCAATTTTCTTGTGTTTGTTGACTATGAGGGTTTGGCTATCCATTTTTTCATTTTCAGTATCTAGATCCTTGCCTTCTTTTTCCATGTCACCCCATGCAGGAGCTGTGTTATGGTTAAACTTTGCTTGATTCGTTATGATTATTTGTTGATAGTATAAATGTGCTTGTTCCCATGATGTAAAACTTTCTTTCAATGTGCTCTATTGATTGTAAATGGAACATAGAGTATTAATTGTTCTCTACAATAATTTTCTAGGTCCATGTGTTTGCTGAAGTTGATAAATCATATTATACTCGGTTTTTCTTTTTGTGTGTATTTTGTGCCCTTTTTGCTATACTTGGAGACAAATTCTACAAGGCATATGCTATGAAGGATTGGAGATCAACTTAAATAGTAGTCCACTAAGGATTTTGAGAGGACATTTTCTGACTCATCAGGTTCTTTAAGTAATTCTTTATTTCTTTTTAGTATAAATGTGTGATTGTGATCATCTCTTGTGTCTATGAATATGCACTTTCTTGAGCTATAATTTAGTGGCAGTGATAGAACTATGTGTACTGCTTGTTGTGATGACATTTGTTGTAAATTTAGTAGCACATTTCCTAGATTTTTTATCATTCGTATTGCATCAATACTATCTTGTTTGTGGTCATTATGTATTCTTTTAAATGTATTTGTCATTGTTTTGTCCACTTTTGTCATGTATGAGCTACAATACATTGTTGTAGCATATGCATTCAGTACAAATTATGCATCAGTATTGACTCTCCATAGTTGTGGAAATCTCTTCGCAAAGCTGTTGTTCCAAATTTTTGATGGCTTTCGTTGCAAAAAGAGCATTGATCATTGTAGAGTTTATCTTAGAGCCAAGATATATTCTTCTTTATTCATTCCAATTTCATCTAAGAACATTTGAAATGTGTATGGCAGGTCATAGTTTGCCTTTTCTAATATTGCAAAGATACTTGTTGCTTTTGAACTTATTGCTTCATTCTTCTCTAATAATGGTTCAAGTATTACTGTCCTTTGGAGGGGTGGAAAAGGAAAATTATATCTACATGAAATCTTTCTTAGTCCTCTACATGGCTTTGTGTGGTGGTGCTTGTGAATTGTACGAAGACTAGGCTCTATATGTTCAGTTGCACAAGTATTGTACTTGTCAATAAAGTCTATGATGGATGTATTGCTATCTGTTCCATATATTGGTATATTTTTTTACCCAGAGTAGGAAATGATCATGTTCATTTCCTCAATTTTGGAATTCAGTTACAGAGAAGTAATCTACAATATTTCCAAAGAATGATTCATTAGTTAAAATTAATTTCTTCATTGCATCTATTCTATGCCTATAGTATCGTGCACAAGTCACTGGGTCTTTCTTTAGTAGATTGAATTTGTCACCTTTTGTTTCATACTCTTTTTGTTGTTCAATTTTTGATAGATGCACATTGTGAAATTGTTTGAGTGCACTTAATAGTGGATCCCAATTTTGTTCTTCACTAGTAAAAGTGACAAAAAAAGTTGGAGGCCCTAGTTGGCGTATCATTGCAAAAACATTCTTCTTAAGTTGGTGTACATAGTCTGGTGATATTCTTATTCTTTTGAAGTCAACATATCCAATGTCTGATTTGAGAATTCTCTCCAAGTTGGGTTTTTTCTTAACATCTTTTGCTTGTAATTTGTATCCTTTCAATTGTCCCTTTCGTATTCTTATCCACATTGTACAGAGTACCTGTTGCACCAATATCTTGATAGTCTTGAAGAATATATTTGTCGTGTGGTATGCAAAGTACCTTTTTGATTGTAGGAGTTCCCATCGTGGAATCTTTTGGTAAGAAAATCTTTGAATGATGTCTTCATCACGTGGTTTACCAAAGAATAATGTGGAAAAATTCATTTCCTCAACATACTTGTCTTTGAATATTCCAATTGGGTGGTGCTCTTGTGCAGGTGCGACGTCAATTATCTTGTCTTGCATTTTATGTATGGATCTAGATTTGGTGAATCCATGTACCAAGGTTTTTGAAGGCTCATTATGTTCTTTGTCATTGTCTGACTGTGTTGTATTTTCATGGAATGGAGAGGATGTTTTATCTTCACAACTTGCATATGTCCTTTCATTCTCAACATTAATCTCAAGAGCTTCTTTCCAATCCTCTTTTATTTTAACATTTTCCATTATGTATAGTGGTGTACTTGTGAGTTTTGAGAGTGCTTGCATCACTACATTTGGCCACACCATTCCTATTTGAAATGCATTTTTGTATTCTAGTCACCTTTTGAGAACAACGGCAATAGTTGTTGTGTTATTGGTTGTTTGTGGTAGTGCATTTTGTATGATATTCATGTTCACAAGAACATTGATAATAGAACCTGTCAATCCCACTTGCGATCTTTTGTATCCTAATTCCCATATTTGAGCAAATGCAATTCTCACTGACACTAATCGTTCTTCTAGTTGTGACAAGATTTGCACATCTTCTATTGGTTCATTAATTCTAATATTTTTTGGTGTACTATATGTTGGGAGCTTGAAGTGTTTCAATGCAAACAAGCATGTTCGACAGATGAAATTATTTAGCACTTCATATTTTATTTGCGTCAGAGTATAATAGTTGTTCTTTTCCTTTTGTTTCATTGTTTTGATGTCTTTCATGAAACACAATAGTTGACAAATTGAGCATGTGTGTTTTGGTGTATCCTGGACTGTTGTTTCAAATATCTCTATCCGTGACAATCCAATTTTTTTTTTTTTACCAGATGACACTGTCCTGCCTCTTTTTTTTGTTCTTTGGATTCTAGATGTGGATGTTGACTTATTTTGAGTGTTCTTGATCTGATTTGCATTATTCATTGTATTATTTTGCGTATCTCTAATAAATTTCTTAAGATGACATAGTCGAAGTGCATTTGTTGTAATTTTTCTAGTATTACTTGGAGAATCTCTGATAAATCTCTTGAGGTGACATAGTCGAAGTACATGCTTTCTATTACGGCTCTCTAGTTTGATATTTTTAATGTGCACCTTGTCATGTCCTATATTATTTTTGTTTGCAACTTCTACAATGTGTTGTGCATTATGCTCTTTTATAAATCTCTTTAGTTTGTTGTATCGCATTTGTGCTCAATGAATGACTCTTTCTGACTATAATCTTAGTAGTGGTTCAAAGTGACCAGCAGTAGGATTTGTATCATTAAAGAGGATTGAGTATGCTTCTTCTTCTGTTGATTCATTGAAGTGCAAGTACTTTCTTGTTGTTGTTTTTGACCAAATGCATATTTGTATTTTTAACCACTTCGATAATCAATGAATGCAGAATATATCTCCCCATAGTCCGACTTCTCCATTGTGTATGTTTTTCTTTGCAAAAAGTCACATTTTACGCAAATATGTTTCTAGATTATGTACTCGGTGCAATTCATATAGAGTTTGTGGATGAAGTTCTGTACTATACGAATGCAATGCTTCTAATTCACCTTCTTGTTTGCATTGTAAAAAGTAATAAATGGTTCCATTTCTTAGCTCAAGTGATGTATATCTATAATTTAGTAGGAATTCCAAGGTGTCAAATAAGCAGTCTCCTATGTTGTACTTGAATGTTGGTACTCTGCACAGTCCTTCATTCTCTAGTGCAATGTCAATATTGCAAGTTCTATCTTGACGTGTTGGCTTGTAATGCTCTAGGTCTATAATTTCTATTTGATTTTGTATCATTTTATGTTTCAAGAAGGTCTAGTACCACCTTGGTTTTCTTGTCACTTGTATACTTACACTATGTTTCTTTTCTACATGCGGATATTGCTTTCCTGCATGACAAGATGCATCTTTTCAATATACTATTTTTAGTTATCTTGGATTATTTACTTTGATTTTTCTATTCTTTAAAATTACACTTGCATAAGAAACTATACTATACATTGCAATATGTAGTCCCATTTATTCAGAAGTATCTAGTATGGAACAATTCAACTTTCATAGAATGATTTAGATTTGCACTATGGTTGTCATGACAAGAAAGTGTACTTCCACATTGATATTTTTATAGAGGAATAATTTCATACACTATCTCACAATGATAAATGTAACTTGAAGACATGTAGGCCATACAAAAACTTGTACTTCTTTCTATGATTACATAGTAAAAAAAGATATATTATGATATTAGAATAGAAAACACATAACATGTTGCATCATTATAATTCCTTGATGAAATATTCAAAAAACAACATGCTAATATTTTTATAGAAGAATAATTGCATGCACTATTTCACAATGATAAATGTAACCTGGAGACTAGGTAGTACAAAAACTTATACTTCTTATCTCTTCTACTATAGTATATTAGAAAAAGATATATTATGATACTAGACTAAAACACACATAACATATTGCATCATTAGAATTCCTTGATGAAATATTCAAAAAACATAATGCTAATAGAAAACACAAGTAGCAAATACAAACATTGATACTCCTCTTGTTTTTTGGTCATGTCTCCGTGTTATCTTTATGTTTTTTTTCATGTTTCCTCTTCATATTGCCACCTCAATATTAAACAGTCATTGATGAAGTAAAGAAAAATGTTAATACAAAACACAAGTAGTGAATACACAAATTGCTACTATGCTTTTCTTCAATCATGCCTCCATATCATCTTTTTTCTTTTTCCACCTTCTCTTCACATCTCCACATCAAATATGATATGTTGACTATGTCATCAAGCAATAGAAATAATGCTGAGATTGGTCTATGTCTATATCATTTGAATCATAAATTCAATGGTGAAGCTCAATGACATTATTCTCTAATGTCACATGGAAACTGGAGAAGTCAAATGTGTCGTGGTTAACACCACTCATGTCTATATTGTTAGGATTGGCAGCAAAATTGTTTAGAAATGAAGGAACATTTTCATTGGGAACATTACTATCATATTTTTCTATAATTGGATCCATGTTGAGAATTGCAGAATTCCATTTTTCATGAGACAGGTGCATGGGGGAAACAACTTGTTCTAGTTGTTGCAATGGGCATGAGTTTATCAAATTTGAGGGATGTATATTCTGATAACTTGTTTCAAAATTGGGTAGTCGAATTGCAGTAGGATAGGTTGATTCAAATAATGGATAGTGAATTTTTGTGTAACTTTTTGAAGAATACATGCTATCTATGCTAGTAGCATATATGGAATTGATATGTTCTTTCGATGGAAGATCTTGTACTAGATTTCTATGAAAAATTTCAAGGATGTTAGGTTTCATGTGCATCATGGTTAGATAGTGTTGGTTCTCAGTGATAGGTATTGTTTGACCAAAATGATCATTTGTATAGACCATTGACATTGGACAATTTTTTCCTATTTCTATTGGACATCGTTCAACTTGAAGGGTCAATCCAAGTTGATCTTTCTCTAAGTGAGAGATACTTTTTGTTTCATGTATCTCTGTATCTAGATGCATAATATTTGTAATGGCTTTGTATCCTTTGAAGGATATTGCAGCCAGATCATATGCGATAGCAGCTTCCTCTTTGGTATCAAATGTTCCTAGCCATTTTTACTTTTGTTGTATAGGATTCCACACTTGTGCAACATAACGACCACTTGAACGTTTCCATACACCTCGATATGACTTTCCTTTTGGATAGATTTTACATCCATTGCAAAATGACATATGTCCTTTTTTTTCTTCAACTTTTTTAGAACGTTCTTGCAATTTAGACAATTTCATGTATTTAGTTTTCTTCCTATTTGATCTCATTTCATTTGAGATCTGAGTGCTTTGCACATTGGAAGATTAATTATGAGGTGTATAGTTGACATGGAAAAAGTTGGTGTATGCATTACTACCTCTCATTGACATGTTGGCCATATCATAGGCAAAGGCTACTTGTTCTACTGTGTCAAATGTTCCTAGCCATTTTTGTCTTCGTAGCTTGGGCAATGTTATCTCTGCTGAAAATTGACCAGATGCTTTCTTGCGAACACCCCTGTATGTCTTCTCCATTTCTTCTTTTGTTTTTCTATAGCACAATTAAACTTTTGTTAAGACATGTCTCAATACACACATGTTTATATTACACTACAAATGACCAATCCTCTCAAACAAAAATTTCAATTATAAAGAAATGAAAACAATATGCAATTCCAAAAAATAGTAGGTCAAAAATGACTGTTTTCATATTGTTCATAATCATCTTTTGTCAGTAGTTACTTGTAGCTTATCTCCATTATAAACATTACTTCCATACTATGATCAATTAGAACACTACCAACCGATAAATACTAAATGTCATTACTACTATTATGACTAGTGACATTACTATTATTGTATGTTGCTTGGTTACATACCAAATGCATACAATATGGCTACCGTACATAGTACAATTAATGTTACAAACCATGGAGTATTGTCCACTATGAAGAATAGTGTAAAACCTACTAATGTTATCAAGATTAGTGTCATCCATGCTTTTATTACAAGTTCTTCATAGGTAGGCACATGCTCAATTTTGTTCTCAGCCAACTTAGTCATCATGTTCAGTGGATATGCTCCATTCACTGCAAGGGGGTCAGCAATCCAGAGACATTGTTCAAAGAGTGGAAAACAAATTCTTTGACTATGGGTGGTCTCGACTTACAAATGTATATATGCATTTTAATCTATTCTATGAGGTTTTGATTATAGATTTTGTAGTCAAGAAGACAATACAATTATTAATTTTGCATCTTTGAGATCTATTCAAGCACACTGTTTCTTTGACTTCTTTTGTTGGCAATCACTACTTTGAAGACGAAAACTTATGCCTATAGAGATCTTATGAAATGCTAACATGGATCTTAAGGAAATAATACACAAAGAAACAAGCAAATTTTGGAAACTTGTAACTTTGAAATTTATAGATTCTAATCAAATGTATAACTTTACTTACTAATTTTTTCTTCACTCAACTGCCAAGCTTGTGTATTTGGTCCTTGTTGATTTTCCTGCTTTGCAATCAAAATGTCATATTAAGAAAAGCATAATCAAACATTCACAACATTAGATGTAATTAATTAGGTCACTAGTTCTTATTCTATATATGTGAAAAATAATGTATTGTGTGGCATAATCATTGTGCACAAATTAAAGATAGTAGATCAAACTTTTACTAGTTCATAGTCAACTTTGGAAAAAAATGATTAGCTAAATAAAGCTATCTGCATGTTTGCAACAGTCAAAGTTCAAAACAACTTCTAATATATTATAAAGTGAGATGGAAATTACTAGATACATATTGTAATATATTTTTTGAAGCCTCAAGGGATACTTCACTAAGAAGCAAATGACATTGAAATGACCAAATACATATTATACTATATCATAGTGAAAAATATTATAGCTTTTACATGCAAGTTGTGAACTTTCGTCATAGTAAGCATAAACTTATACATCATCACTATATTCTTGTGGTAATTGTCATCTTCTAATCATTAGTTCATCAATAAAGAAAGTGCCATCTCCCAATATCTGCTACAAGATGAATGCTAAGGGGCTCAAAACTATTCTCAAATACAAACAAAAAATGGCATGAGTAATGATGCTTTATGATCTTAGCTGCCAACGCTCCTATATCATTATCATACCATTGCCCCATAATTTATGTTTTGTCATGTCTTATAATCCATGCAAGTGAAAACATTGGATATGTTACACAAGGTTTATTATGGACAAAAATGTTTCATCTTTAGCAATCGTGCTAAATGGTGATAGTTCGCAGAATAGTGTCTTGCATGCTGGATTGAAAATGGTTGTTAATTCTTGTGCAGTGTGATTTCTAGGAGGGAAATGTCTTATGATAGCTTTACAATGAACTATGATATGAGCTTCTCTATATTGCCGCACCAGATGTTTTAAGTAAATCAATTCACCATTAGTCATGAATGGGGATAGAACACGAATTTTATTAGTGTGTGGTATTGGCTAAATATCTCCCCATCCATCATATCTAAACATGACAACAAGCTTATCATAAAAATATCTTTCCAATATTTTCCTTTGGTATTCCTCTGGAAGTTCTAGAATTTTTTCAAGAATACTAGATACTGGACTTTCAGAGAGGTGATCTGTATCACGATCTAATGAAACAAATGCATCAAGAAAATCCATTCTTGTGTAATATGGAGATGAAAAACGTGTTTGCAACGAGGAACATTTCTTAGAATTTATCGAGCATCAGTTAGTTCTAAGATATATGTTGCACTTAGTGTCATTCTTTCATGGATATACTTTTTATGGCAATAATCATACAAATATCATTAATATAAATGATTCCATACATACTATTGAATAAATGTGCAATAGATGACTATCAATTACAATGTTTCATATTCCATCAATGGTTTCCACTATTCATTGCATGTTAATAGTATACTATTCATTGCATGTTAATAGTATACTATTCAATAAATGTGCAACAAATGACTATCAATTACAATGTTTGATTTTGCATCAACAAATTCCACTATTCATTGCATCTTAATAGTATAATTAGTATTCAAGTTCTAAACTTCGCTATAGTAATTATAGTATCATAATTTTACAACCAATTATATTCATAACAAAGCTAGAAGAGACATTACTTTAATAATCTTTTTATTCATATATTGATACAATATTCACATTACTTATACATACTTTTTCATTCATAGCATAAAGTACCTACATAGAGCACCTAGTCTTTGCAGTATTCTCCATACTTTGTAGATACATGTAACAATACACAAAGCAAAATAGTCTATGTGCTATTTTTCATACTTCATACATACATGTAACCATAGGACAAGGACGATGTGGTAATTGAACTTTGACATTAGTACTTCCAATTTATGAGCAAAAGTCAGTTTATAGTACTACTAAACAATCAAACAGTTCATGAAGAGCTTGTAGTTGAAGGAGTTGGAGCAGTCAAATCTGTAGTTGGAGCAGTGAGATTTGCTTCAGTTGGGAGTTGTTTGTCACTTGGATGCTTCTGTTCACATGGAACACTAGTTTCCTTGGGTAGATTTGTGTACAAAGACATGAATGCATTGTACAAATTTGTCACTCTTGTCACAAGACGTTCACCCAAATGAGTAGTGTGTGCATTTAATGCATGAACTAGAACAAGGTCACATTCATTAGTAATAGCTAGATGTACAACACTATAAATGCATGATGCAACCTCACACTCTTCAACTGCTTTATGAGAAAAGAGGCTGCCAGTGATAGATGCATGTGGAGTTCCTCGATATGTACAAATTGCTTCACGGTATCCTGTTGGTGGCACAAAGTACTCTCGTACATAAGAATTTGCTAGTTTCTCAATGATTTTTGCTTCTTGTACGAAGTCCATACAATTCGACAAGAATCATGAAACAATATCAGCATTAAAAAAATTTCCTGAAGCATTTTTCATAAAGTCCTCGCCTATTAGTGTCCTTAGAGATTTCTCAACACATGAACAGTCAAATATGAAGACATGTCGCATTGTGGTTGATTCAATTGGTCCTATAATAGGACAGTCCCACTGCGGCCTTGGAATACATATTGGCTTATCCATTTTCAAGTTGTAAAGTCTGTTATCAACTTTTCAATTGTCAGATTCTACAGTCCTTTGAATTTCTAAAGCTAGTTATATTAGTCACTAGTATAATTCTCCTAGTAGAGAAAGTAATTGCTCAAGATTTTGAAAAATATGTTGCAAGTATTGTCTATAGCACAAGTTTTTTTGATTGAAAAGAAAAATCAACAAGATGCACAATAATACTATTTATTTTTTTGTTATTTTGTTATGTTTTATTTATTATAGCAATCAATTAACATTCAAGATGCAGTAGATGAAAATATTGGCTTCTAGGTTTGCTTTCAAAAAAACAATAATCAGCATTGAAGAAGTCCTTTGAATTTCTAAAGCTAGTTATATTAATTGTTCAAGATTTTGAAAAATATGTTACAAGTATTGTCTATAGCACAAGTTTTTTTGATTGAAAAGAAAAATCAACAAGATGCACAATAATACTATTTATTTTTCTATTTTTTTTTATGTTTTATTTATTATAGCAATCAATTAACATTCAAGATCCAATAGATGAAAATATTGGCTTCTAGGTTTGCTTTCAAAAAAACAATAATTAGCATTGAAATCTTCATTATTATTATTTTTAAAGAAATTTGGTAAAAGTTTGTATTCATAAAGAAATCAAATATTCTCTTTTACCATTCTAATGATGGAAAATATAATAAGAAAGTTTTATGAATGCTATTTCAAGGTCTCTTGTGGGGCCTTTTACATCACTATTTTTGTCCGCTCTCTAAACACCAATAGAATGTGGCCGTAGAAGGAACTAAATCATGGAAGCCTCTCCACATAAATCTTGAGGAGAATGTGGGCATCAATTGACATCAAATCTCTTCTTAAATTCAGTGGATGATGAATAGTGCGATAAGGATAGAAATATCAAACAAAATGTGGTCACATCAGCCATGAACATGGAAAGAAGTTAGAAAGTAGCTAACATCATAATTATGGAAGGAAGATAACCACAAACATTATGGCTTCAAGAAGGATTCCTTTGACCTACCACATTATGGCTTCTAGACAGAATATTTGGGCCTATCAAATTATGGCTGCTAGAAGGATACTTCCATGGCATTTTCATGCTTCTTTGGCTTTGCATTCATCAATGTCAATCTCATGAGATTGTGGATTTGGAGGTAGTGGGAGATAGGTCTCTCACACGACATAGGTGTACGAGAGGAGTATAAGTGCAAGATTCATGCATCACTCCAACACATATTGAAGACTCAGGGGGATTCTAGTAACCTTGACTAGTGCTTCACATAATTGAAGGTAGGTACAAGAATTAGTTGGCCAATATGGAGGCAGGCACTCGAAGGATATCTGGCTTTTCTTGGTTATGGGCCCATAAGGTAGTAGATCAAGATGTTAAGTGGTTGTCGGTGTCATTTTTTAACCTGATTGTAGGTTAGAAAAAAAAAATTGGGAGATAGAATCACAGCTTTACAACAGCTAGTATCTCACTTTGGAAAGGTATTCCTATTATCATGACCCAATACAATGCTAATTATATCTATGATCCAAATGGGTCCCTTGAAAACATTTCAGACAATTTTCAATCTTTGAAAAAACACCATTTTTTTGTTATTGAAAACTATGATGGGTATATTTGCAGACTAACACTGCATCTATGCTACTGGAAGCCATTGGCTATATTAAATTCCTTCAAGAGCAAGTTCGTTTATAAAAATATAGTTTTTTTTTCCAATACAAAATAAGAGCATGAAGAATAATCAGTACAATCTCAGTGTCAGAATAGTTTCTAATACATTTCTTCTTTGTCATTTTCCCTACGGGCTCTGAGTATGCCATACATGAAGATTGGTTGTAGTAGCACGACACAAGGGGTATAATTCTTTCTTTAAAAAACTCTAAATTAATATGTGATATCTAGCAAGAATCAATAGTCATATGTATTATATTCATTTGTTGGTATGGGCATAGGGATCAGTTGGCAATTGGAAGCACATTTGGCCCAGGAGAGGGTTGAGAGGGCAGCAAAGATGTAGGGTTGAACCATGAGACGGATGAGTGGATGGTGATGGATTCTTGCCTTCCTGCAGCTATGGAGGAGATAGACATGAAGGATAAGGAGATCTTAGAGGCAACATTCATGGTGAAATCCACTTGGGAGCGATAGGTCTTAGCAGATTAATATTGCTTGAACTCTGGGATAGGCCTCATTGTGGAAGATATGGAATGGATCATGAACAAGATTCAATAGATAACATCTCTATTTTTAAGAAAATTACAATCATTTGATAAAACTCATATTATGCAAATAAAAACATATTCTTGCCTATAATATTCGACTTGAAAACTTGAAAGATCACTCGATGTATTATCAACAAACACAAACATTGTGATTAAAATATAACTTGAAAGTATTCACTCCAATGCCAATCACCATCTAAAGAAATTCCAGCTACACAATCTACTGCAAATAATCTCTATTTCAAGCATTCATTAAATAGACAACAGACCAACCAACCAAAAACAAGAGGAAGAAAATTGTGGAGCCTAGTAGCTCATATCTATATCTAATTTTTTTAAATAGAAGCCAATTGCATTTCAATTTATTGAATACGTGTTAGGGAAGAACTTTTCTTTTAAAACATTAATTAGAGAGCCTCATCACATGCAAGGCTGTAATACAACCTTATTAAAGGGCTACATCACATTGACCAATCTCACATGGAGAGAACTGAGAATGAATAGCCATTAAATTGCAACCTACGATGAAGAGCATTAATTAGAAAACAAAATTCAAGAAATAAAAGTACGGTAAGATTTATATTGTAGCTATGACCATGGGTCCCTATCAATTTATATGGATTCCTCTAAAGTCCTCTTAGAATTCCACTATAGCCAAATAGTAAAATCCTTAGGGAATCTATTTTTGTCAGAAGAACGTGCATGAATTGCAAGAAGAATCAGGCGTAGACCTATATTGGTAATGGAATTCATGCCAAATAGGGAGAATGTGATAACTTAGATGATAGCTGATATGCTAAGGAAGACATCAAAGAAGGAATAAGCTCCTCGGTGACATACTTTTTATAGGCTACTGTGAAGGATCCTTACCATTCAGATTCCACACAGTTAATTTGTTTATTTTTTCTAAAAATAAAGAAAATTGACCACTCAAAGCTAATGGAAGGCACTATAAATAGGAAAGTAACTGTTGCAATTATGAGAAAAAGCAACTGCTCACATTATTTATGTGTACTATGCTATTGTTAGTGACTGTCTTTTTCACATTCAAAATATTTTTAGTAGCTATATCTAATACATTTTCTATCTTTCATTATTTATTTAATTTAAACACAATTATTCATTGGTTTTAAAACTTCTTGAGCATTTAGCAAACAAGGAACTCCATAGCTTTAGATAATTTTAAGCAAATGTTAAAACCTATGGTTGCTTTACTTTCTAATGTGTAGCTTGATTTAGTCACATAAAAGAAAATATTATTACTTTTTTTTCCTCCTTTGAATCCACCATCAAGATCAAAGCTTCCAAAAGGCTAGATATTCTCATGGAAAAATAATCCTTAAGAATAAGTCATCATTTTTGGAATCCATTATCAAATTGATACTTGATCATAGTATTTTTTTTCCCAGCTTGAATAAGGCCTTCTTATATAATGAGGGTTTTGAGTTCTGTGGAGAAGAGTATTACACTTTTAGCTATGGCTCCCTATCAATGTGGAGAGCACATGGATACAGCCTTGTGGGATTCAAGCATATATAGAATCATTGTATGTTTCTTATAGTTTAGAACATAATCCAAGATGGTTCAAATCAGGCTCTAAATTGGATAATGGCCCTCTTACAAGGGATCCCTGCAAGGAAGCTAAAAAGATCAACAATAAGCCCTTAGATCCCTAGAGAAATCACTTCCAACGTCCTTCCAGCCAATAGGAATATAAATCACCACAGGTATGCCGTTTAGATTTGTAAAATATAGGAAAATGACCATCAATGTTGTCAGATAGTGGTCTGAAAATTCTCTTAATTAGAGTCTTTTAATTAAATTAGTAACTAATGTTTTTAAATTCTTACTCTCTACAAAAGAAATATAACTGTTTAAATTCCTCTATTTTAATTTACTCAACAAAAGGAAATATTTTCAACTTCAGAAATTTTGACAAAATCTAGGTGACAACAAGAATACCAATTTATTCAATTTATAAGAAAATAGATTGTGACACTCAGTAAAAACTTATCCTAAGTAATGTTGTTTAGGTTATTGTAGCAATTGCAAAACTGTTTGAGATAGAATCACATGATTGTACATAATGCTAGTATTAGTATTGTTGGGCTAAGAAGAAAAGCTCTTTTCTACCATAGCTCATGGCTTTATGAAATTTTTTAATGCCCTCATTATCATCATAATTTATGAGTTTTGCACACCTTAATGACTTGAGAATATTTATATGTCCAAAAATATTGTTTACTTTAGCTAAAATCTGCTTTTATACTCATGCAATTGATGTATAATTATGTATGTAATATAAGTAGCTTCTATGTAATTAACTAATTGTGTCTTCATATATTGTACATTGAAGGGTTCATGAAACTAGTTTGAAAGCCTTAAATTCATATAGTTCAGGGTTTTTCCAAATTTTCGCGTATTATAACAACCATTTCCCTCCAAAGGAATCCCAAATAGCTCACAAGCATTATTAACTCAAAAGGATACCAAATTAACTCTACTCCATTCCTTTAAGATATATCTAAACTTTGTTCATTGAAAAAACAAGACCTGAGCCGGGTGACCACTAAGATGTAAGCTTTATAGGTGATCCGGTGTTTCAATCAAAAATTCAAAATTTAATTTTCTGAAACAAAATACACAACATAAAACCATTCAATTATATAACTAAAAGTAAGAAACATATAAAATTATAGACCTTAACTTCGTTTGGAGGGACTTAAAGAGTGGCAGAGAATTGCAAATGAGCACAATAATGGCAATACAAAACACAAGCAATCATTAGAGCAGGCTAGGAGAAAAAAGATGGCCCGGGCACTACTCAGCATAGTAAAAGTTAAGAGAGGCTCCATGGAATTTTGTGGAGAGCAAGGAGGCCTTGCGGTCTTCTTTTGCATCAAAAGAAGGGCCAAGATCTTCATTTTCAAAGGATTCTGAATTATAGCATTTGTCATCCCTCACCGACGATAGCTCCTCCATCCCCTGGTGGACCCTCGTCTCTACTTAAACATGAATATGAGACTTGTTTAAAGCTTGATCACATGCCTTCTTTAGTTGGCAAAGACACTAATTTGCAATCAAATCTTACATTCCAATCCAACCTGAGTAAGTTCAGGGAAAATAGTCCCTTATGCAACAAAGTGTTAGCAAAAACTATATTCTTATCTATTTGTAAATAATGCTCTATAAATGCACTATTTGCATTAATCTATACCATTTCATGTTTTGTGGGTCCTTACTTGATGAACCTAGGCACATTTTGTGCACACAGTAGGTTGACAATCATGATACCAGTGATTATTTCTCTTCATCGGGTATAATACAAACTCATACAACTATTCATCAGGCTGACATCAGTGCACATAGAAGGTTGACATCGATGTTGACATTGAACACATAATGCTAATAGAAGCTTACCAAACAATCAAAGTTAGCTAAGACAACTAATTGCCTTTACCATTAATAAAAGCAATTATTTCAAAAATAACAAACATTTCCTTGCTCTTGGTTTGTCAAGATATTGGGTGAATGGGCTTCAGGTAACTTGATGTGAAAATGTTATTGGAAGCTTATGGAACAATCCAAGTTATCCAAGACAACTAATTGATTTTATTATTAATTAAAGCAATGCTGCCAGAAGTGACAAAGATTTTCTTGTTGTTGGTTGGTTAAGATAGTGGATGAATGGGCTTCCATTAACCTAATGAAGTCACACTGGTGTGAAGATAAGATACAAGGCTTATGTGACTTACAAAGGGAATGCTTTCTCTTGTAATAATAGTGTACATCCTTTATACCTTCCCAAAGTTAGATTCTCACTAGAGGCTGTTCCTCAGGTACAAGCATCATCCTGGTTATGTGTGGGCTTTTAGTCAGAAAACTACATTATGCCTTCAAAATGTGCTGGTAATCAGTCAGTGATCAAATTGCCTACCTAGTAAGCTTTTCATATAAAGTCTGAGAAAAATCTAAAACATTCATTGCCTTATGCCTAAAAACAAAATTATGACTCACATTTAATATTGAGATATCTAAATCAAATTGGATCTCTGCCACATGTGAAATCTTGGTCAGCCTTAAAGCCCTAGTATTTTGATATCTTTTTCGTTTCTATGAATAGATTAAGTGGCAGCTGTATGGATTGGTTTTGGTTGATCTCATTACAAAAAAATCTGTTGAGTTAATTTGTTAAAGTCTTTACAGCACAGTTTTCCCATTTTATTCTTTGTATCATCCATGATGGCATGGTTCATGAGAAAGTTGTCTCATGCTGGGCCAAATGACTATTGGGTAGTTGAAATATTCTACTCCACTCGGGTGGGCTCCTCGCTTTCATTTGAAGATGCCGCATAGTTCCTATTGAGTTGAGGTTTCCATATGATGGTAAGGAAATACCTTGTTCCTCATCTCTAAAACTCAGAGAACCTCCAAGACTGTCCTTGGACAGTAGAGAATCTTCGAGAAATTTTGTTGATTCTAAAAGAAATGCTTCTGTTAATGACACACCCATTACTACCCAAAGGCATGGCCATTCTAATGGGGATTTCATAGAGTTGGAATGGTGTAGTGGAAATAAGCCTTCACCAAGTCTTGTTACACGACTGATGGGTTTAGAAGAGATGCCAACCGGTTCAGTTACTCCCTCTCAAAAAAGGGAACTACTGAACCAATGCTCATCTGAAGAAGCATATGTCTCAAGAACTTCTGCGAGATGAAGAAAAGCTTAGAATATTTGAAGGTTGAATCTCATAATCGGAGTAGAGAAAAATAAAATAGTTTACTTGAACTATTAAAGAGCCATAACTTTAAACAACAATTCAAGATAGATAGATCTAATCTTGTTCAAGAAACATATGATGGAAAGTTGAATTCTACAAGACAAATTCAATGCTCAAATTCACCCAGATTTAAGCATCAGGAAACAATTCCAAGAACAATCTTGGCTCAAAGGTGTCCGATTGGAACTGCTCCATGAGACAACCAGATAGTTGTCAGACATTACCAAGAAAAGTAGTTGAAGCTCAACACTTCTTGCCAGATTTGACCAAAAAGAATGACGGATCATCCCAAGATCTTTACAGTGAAATTGAAAAGAGGCTAAAGCTACTAGAGCTTGAAAATTGTGATAAAGATCTTTGAACCCTCAAACAGATTTTTGAAGCAATGCAGCATAAGGATCTCCTGGATTCCACTAAAGAGAGGCTAAATTGGCATCAAAATGATGGAAGTTGCATACCTAGATCCAAAGTCTTTCAAGAAGCTAAACCTAATTCAAGGGCATCTAAAATGCAAGGATTCCATATGAAATCTGGAAGCTCAAACTCATCTTTGACCATAAATGGCAAATCACAATAAACGATTTTATATTTTTTGAATGCTCTTTATACTTCAAATATTCGTATAACATGAAAGATATTATAACATCAAAGCAAAGTTGTGCCAAGATTATAAAGATATTATAACATCAAAATAAAGTTGTGCTAAAAATGAGGGAAAAAACTAAGAACACCTAACAGAAATAAAAGAAATAAGAATGCTTATTTTAAAAGCAAAAAGAGTTATGAACTTACAAGAAAATGTTGGAGAGAAAGAGGAAGAAGAGCGAAATTGTTGGGAAGGAGTGAATATGCAACCTATAAGGTTTTCAATTGCATAAACCTCACTTTTAAATGTGAACCTCATTATAGGTCAAATTTAAGGCGCAATATTCTTCTATTCATTATGTATTAACAACCATTGATTTTGATCTTGTTTGTTGCATTAAGTAGTGGAATGTAGAATCCAACTATTCGCAAGTCAACATATTATTATTTTCTATTGTCATAGATTGGCTCTTGACCAATTGTATGCAACTGGTTTAACTACACTAATTGTGATGGGTCATCCATATTCCTATAAAGTAGTGGAATGTAGAATCGAATACAAAACACAAATATATAATAATAATAATAGTATATAAGTTACACTAGCACAAATTGTCAGTGTTGTGTGAATGCTATTTCAAGGTCTCTTGTTGTGCCTTTTACATCACTATTTTTGTCCCCTCTCGAAACGCCAATAGAATGTGACCTTAAAAGGCATTAAATCATGGAAGCACCTCCACATCAAGTCTTTTTCTTAAATTTAGTGGATGATGAATAATGTGATAAGGATAGACATATCAATGTGTTGATTGCAAGATTGATAATTGAAAAATGATATAATCAGAGAAAATACAAAATACTAACAAAAAACTAAAAAATTATCTTGTATTTAAACCATTTTATTGTAAAATCCAACTATTTCCAAGTAAGCATACGATTATTTTTTCCTATTCTCATAGCTTGGTTCTTTTGATACAATTTCCATGTCATGAAATATAACTCTAAAGCATTCATTTTTTTATAAGTATTTCAATAGCACAATATATGAGTTTAATAAAACCTTGAACAATATGAGTTTAGTAAAACCTTGGACAATCTTAATGATAAATCACAATAATAATATATTAAATAATATGAAATATTATTATCACCTTTTATTTCAAAATCTGTTATTTCAATCAAAATATAAACTAATACTTCAAAAAAAATCCATAGGCCTGTTACTATATTATTTTTGTATCCTCTAGAAAATGGTATTCTCTTTCATTCAAACCCTATCTCCATAAAACTCAGAGATCTTTCTAATGACAAATAGTCGTGAGCCATAATATTCCACTAGCAACAATCACAAACATATTGGAATCACAATAACCTACTAGTGATGCTATATTAGTTTATTGAGTTTGGCTTTACACCCTTTCTCAGGGGACTTTCCCCAACAATTTGACAAGATCCATGTTTTGTGATTGTGTTTTGGTAAAATCTTGAACCATTTTGTGGATTAAATTATATAAATTATTGGAAATATGCATCTGAAGATCACCAAGGTTCATTCTATAGTAGCCAAGCTCATATATTTCAAAAGCTTCAAGGCTTTTTCTACCAACACAACAAAGTTACAAAAATACCATCTAACATAAAAAATCTAATAACATTTCATGCACAAAAGTATTGTGATCTAACATATCTGCATAGATCTTCGCACAAAAAACTCAATTTTTTTACAACAAATTTGATTCTACACAATAGATCATTGATTTCAAATTTGGACCAATGGATTTGAAATTTTCAAACAAAAAACTCAATTCTTTTACAAAGAATCGATTCTAAACAATAGACTTGGACAAGCTTCCATAGATAGATTTCATATAAATATGATGATCAGAAAAAACAATACAACTACAACACAATATGTATTAAACAATAGATTTGGACAAGATTTCATGTAAATATGATCATTACATAAAACAATACAACTAGAACACAATATAATCTCAAATAAAAAGAATAGACAAATCTCTGACATACCTTGTACTCTAGTAGAAAGAGAAGAAAGTCAAGCCTTTAGAAATGTGAATTAAAAGTAATCAACCAATGCTATAAATAAGCAAATGACAATTCTAGAAGATTTCATAATCAATGCTCACACATGAGAAATGTTGACTTAAAAATTATTTATAAGCCACAACTATAAAGAAATATATTCCCTAACATCCATAATCAATGTTCACAGGACAAATGTTGATTTAAAAATAATTTATAAGCCACAACTATAAAGAAACATCTTTTCCAAGAAAACTTGTGCAACACTACAATCATAAACGACAAGATATGTCATCTCTCTAAGTGCTTATCATGTCGTATTATTTTTTTTGTTTGTGTTGATTTCTTAGAAATGGAATACAATTGTAACCACAACAATAATAAACGACAAGAAATGTCATCTTTGTAAATGCTTATCATGTTGTCTTGTTTTGTTTGTTTCTATTGATTTTTTAGAAATCAAATATAATTGTAACCACAATCTATAAATATTTGACAATATGTTTCATTCTATTACTAGTATTGATATCTAAAGTTTGGAAAAAGATAAAAATAAAAAATTATTTTGTGTGCACAAAACAATAATGAAAAAAAAAACTTTCAAACTCATGACTGTAGCACACATAGACCAATCAAATTGCATAAAAATAAGCTTGACTAATTTTGCAAAAATGTCAAGAAAAAGATATGTCTATAGTGGAAAATGGATACAAATAAATAAAGGCTCCTAATTGGAAAAACTAATAAGATCATTCACATTTAATGAATGCATAAGTTTCCTGCCATGGCAGGAACTAATAATAATTCTAATAAGAATGATGCATATTGTCAAACATTTATAGATTGTGGTTACAATTGTATTCTATTTCATAAAAATCAACACAAAAAAACAAAACAAGACAACATGATAAGCAATTAGAGATGACCTTTATTATCCTTTATGGTTGTTGTGTTGCACAAGTTTGCTTGGAATAGATACGAGGGAATATTTCTCTTTATAGTTGTGGCTTATAAATTATTTTGAGGTCAACATTTATCCTATGTGAACATTGATTATGGAATCCTCTAGAATTATTTTTCCCTATTTATAGTATTTATTGATTTTTTTTAATTCACATTTCTAAAGGCTTTCATCTCTTCCTACTGAAGTACAAGGTATGTCTAGGATTTTTCTATTCTTTTTCTTTTAGATTATATTGTGTTGAAGTTGTATTTTTTTTTTATCATCATATTTACATGTAGAATCTATTAATGGAAGCTTGTCCAAATCTATTATTTAGAACATATTGTGTTGTAGTTGTATTATTTTATGTGATCATTATATTTATATGAAATCTATTTATGGAGCTTGTCCAACTCTATTGTTTAGAATCGATTTATACAAGTGAAATCTATTTAAGGAAGCTTGTCCAAATATATTGTTTAGAATCGATTTTGTTGTAAAAGAATTGATTTTTTTTTTTCAAAATTTGAGATCGATTTTTCAAAATTTCAAATCTATGATCTATTGTGTAGAATCAATTTTGTTGTAAAATAATTGAGTTTTTTTTTTGGCCAAGATCTGTGCGTATATTTTAGATCACAATAATTTTATGCATGGATAAAATTTAGAACAATATAATGTGATTGATTTATGGCTTCTGATTATTGTGAAAAATTATATTGGAAATTTGAGTATAGTTTGTGATTAGGGTTTTTGATGTTCAGTGTTGTTTGTGTAAATGTGTTGTCTTTGTGTTGTTTGTATAAATGTGTCTTTGGGTGTTTAACTGTATTTATAGGATGCAAATCTGACATAACCCTCTTCAACTCTAAACATGAAAGGTCTTTCAAGATACAAGTGAAATATATTGTTTAAAATCAATTTTTTTTGTAAAAGAATTGAGTTTCAAAATTTGAGATTTATGATCTATTGTGTAGAATTGATTTTGTTGTAAAAAAAATGAATTTTTTTTTACCAAGATCTGTGCGTATATTTTAGATCACAATAATTTTGTGCATGAATAAAATTTAGAACAATATGATGTGCTTGATATATGGCTTTTGATTATTGTGCAAAACTATATTGGGAATTTGAGTACGGTTTGTGCTTAGGGTTTTTGATGTTTAGTGTTGTTTGTGTAAATGTGTTATCTTTGTGTTGTTTGTGTAAATGTGTCTTTGGGTGTTTAACAGTATTTATAGGATGCAGATCTAACATAACCCACTTCACCTCTGAACATGAGAGATCTTTCAAGATACAAGTTCATCCACCTTTGAGCCTTTCTCTGTAAATCAATTTTTTGTTTCGATATATGGGGTAATTATTAATGATATTTTTTAAGATCTTTCCCTTAGGTGTTCTTAGTTTTTTCCCTCATTTTTAGCACAACTTTGCTTTGATCTTATAATATCTTTATAAGCTTGTCACAACTTTTCTTTGATATTATATATCTTTATAAGGATAGTACTCATCACCTGAAACTTACTAATCATTCATTATATTGGAATAGTCATGCCTCTTTATTTAAGTGCATATCCTTATTCTAATGTTGTTGGAATATTCAAATATGGAAAGAGTACTTATGAGAGGGGGGGGTGAATCATAAGTATCACACTTTAGTCAATAAAACTTCTAACTTAAAGTAAATTGCATGCATGTAAATACATCAAATAAGCATGTAACAAAACTCATGCATCAATAACTCATAACACTAGAATTTGGTAACCCAAAAACCCTCCAGGAATAAGAAGGTAAAACTGTGGTGGGGATGATACCCACAAAATTTACTGCAGCAATATTGTTCAACCACTTCTGATGGTTTGCCCTGTTAAAGGCTTTACACTGTATTAATAGTGACCTGGTTAGAGGATTTACAAACACTTAACATGAAGTGTCACTCTGTTACAGGATTTTAATCACCTAATCAAAAGGATCTTACAAAATAGCTGTAAAGCTAACCTATCACCATAGGATTTTCAATCTAATACAATTGATAGAGAGTATTAGATACAATAAACCTGATAGATTACAATCCTTGATTGCTGAATGCAGGCTCCTTTTTCACCTTCTCTTGATCTTGATCCTTTGTGATCTGATAACTCTTGCTTCTGAAAACAGACTTGCTTATCCACCCTTGTATGTATTTTCATATATTTACAATAAAATTTCATCTTCCTTATAAAGACTTCAAAGACTTAGGATTTGATTTGGATCTACGATCCATATTGAATCTCAATTTCCTGCTCAATACTTGTTTTTTACTGATTGGTTGCATGCCTTTATCATTTTTCTTATTGGATGCATGTGAGTTGCACGGGAAAAATAAAAGATTCAATTTTATCATTAAATCCCTCAAAGTTTACCTTCTATCGGCTGCAAAAACTGTTTGCATCATAGTTTGTGCAATTCCAAACTTTTATGCTGATCTATTGAGTTACTTGGCTCCTGAAGTATTTCTGATACTCGGCACATGCTGTTTCCTGGATAGCTCAGCACTTGAACAAAACTATATCACTCAGCACATGTTGTACTCGGCACTTGTTATCACTTGGCACTTGTTATCACTCAGCACCTGTTATCACTCAGCACTTGTTATCACTCGGCACTTGTTATCACTCGGCACCTATTATCACTCGACACTTACACTTGATCTTGGTTAAGTGTATTGACACTCAGTTGTCAAATTTATTCTTTAAGCTAATAATCTCCCCCTTTGACATGAGTGGCAAAAACACTTAATTAAGATCCATGTAACTCATGAATTTATCCTACATTCAAAATTTGCTATCTCAAATTTTTCTATCTCAAAATTTGCTCCCAAAATTTGCTATCTCAAAATTTTCTATCTCCCTCTTTTATTATACTTATCATTTCATTCCTGTACTGCAAATTTTGCTATCTCCCCCTTTTATTATACTTATCATTTCATTCATGTACTTAACTCATTACTTATTCTCCCCCTTTTTGACACTTATGTCAAGGGTCTTACAATGAAATGCCATACTTAGCCAAAAATGTGCTATTTACTTCAAGGATTATCTTCAGAGCTGCATCCCAATTCGCTAATGTGACATCCAATGTCTTATGCTGGATGGAAATCTCTGCTGCTAGGTGTACAAGTCCATCAGATGAAGAAAGATTGGGGTCTTTCCTGAGGACTATCTCTACATTTATCTGCTCCTTGTGAAGTAGTTCCAAATGAGGAGTTATTGACGATTGAATTTGCATCAATTTAGTTTTTATGGTTGCCTCCTCTGCTACTAAGACAGCTAACTCTCTTTGTATGTGAAGCGATTAGACAAAATGCTTCTCACTCTGAGCTGGATTTGTGGGGAGTTGCATGCTAGAAATTTTCAGATTGTTTTCCAAGCTCAGTATTTTCTAGCTAGTGTCCTATGTGAATGTGGAAAAATCACACAACTTATTGTACAGGGAAAACATGTTTACTAGTACAATTTTAACTGTTTTAATTTTCTTTGCCAGTTCTTCTTTAGACAGTGCTATATCACTGGATATTTTACTATTTACCTTACCTTGGAACTTCTTTTCTGACCATTCAAGCAATCTGGCATTTGTTTCCTAGTCTTCATTAGTCACCTGGTCAACTATATCAGATAGTTTCTCTATAATTGGTCTTGACTCATCTAGAGATTGTAAGCAAAAAGCTTCTGTGAATATATCTTTAATTTCATTCAATGTAAGCTTATGTTTGTATTCCTTTCTTAGTGCTTCTTGTCTCCTTCTTTTGTCCAATGCACTCTGAATTTCATTAATCTTTTCTTCAGTAAGAGTGCTAGATTCATAATATGGGATCTTTATTTTTTCATCAAGCTCAAGAATTCCATAGTGAAGTTTCCTGACTGTCTTTGATGAGCTCGAGCCTGGTGTCCTGATTTGCAGTTGTAATCCATCTGTGCTCGATTGCTGAAGAGTCTGTGTTGGAGTACCAGATTTTGGTAATGCAACCAGTGTTTGTATTGCATTCTCTTCTTTGTCTCATCCTTTTCTTCAGCTTGAATATCCCTTTTATGATTGCTAGGTGGGGTTGAACTTGTTGGTTGTTTAGATGTTTCTTTTATTTCCCCTATTGTTGTACTCGGCATTTGGAGTGCATAAGTGACTATACTTGGTGGAGGTGGTGGTGAAAGAAATAGAATACCAATAGTTTGTATGGTCGAGGATGGCACTAGTGCTTTTACCTTGACTTCTAGATTCTGTAATTCATCAACACTGACCAATACAGGATTTGAGCTTAATTTTGCTACTAGTGATGATTGGTCAAGGATTTCCAAATCTTCTGCAGTTAATGGATTGATGTTTAGATTTGAAGTGTCTGTAACATCTTTTATTTTTATGATATCTGCAGGTGTGATGGTGGCATGAGGAGGACTAGGAGGAGATACCTATATGTCTTGCATACTTTGATCTTGTGGCTCAGCTGTATCTTTTTCTACCTCTTTCTCCTCATTATGTGCCTCTTCTTCCTTTTCTTCTTTACTTTCCTCCACTAGTTTCTTCTCTTTTTCTTTGGTTTCTGACACCTTCTTTTCCTTTGTCTTTGCACTTGCCTCTGCCTTATATTCTTCATTATATACATCTTCTATTTTCTTATAAACAATTTTCCACAATCTTGTGGATTTGGTAACTACTTCTTCAATTTTATTCTGCAATATACTAAATGCTCTATACTTGGGAGTGAATCTATTATTATGCCTTTTTACTGCATTTATTATTTGATCTTTAGTCAAATCAAGCAACAATCTGGCTAATGTTGACTCCCTTATTTCTTTTTCCATTTGTAAACAAAAATGCCATTTATCCTGTACAATTTTATACAATTCTCTTGGCATAGATTCATCTAATTCTAGAGGTGTGTGCTTATATTCAGCCATCATAGCATACACAGATTCCTCTAATTTATTTTGCTCTTCTTTGGTGAGCATAGAAAAATTCAGGTTCTTTAAACCTTTTAAATCATTATTCCTAATTTTTGAACATAATTTATCAACAGCAGTCTGGGGTTTGTGTCTTACCACTTGAAATTGACTATTGTCTTCTGACTCTGTTTTCTCCTCATCTGTTTCAGGCTGGGGAATAAATTTCCTTTTCTTTGACTTAGCAGCAGTCTTCTTTGATTCTTTCTTCTTTCCTTTTGCCTCTTCTTGGGCTTTTTGTGTTGCAGCCCTTGTGGTAGGTCTCTTTGGTGTAGGGGCAGTTACTTTCTTTCCCTTGGATTGAGGAGCAGAAGGAGTTGTGGTCTTTCTCTTAATTGGTGGTTCCTTGGCTTCTTCTACCTCAGCACTTTCCTCTTTGTCTTCTCCTAACTCTTGGGTCTGACCTTGAATTTTATCTCCTTCTTCTTCAATGTCTTCTCCCTCTTCTTCGGTTGTTCCTTCTTCTTCTTCCACGCCAAATTTTCTCTTGATTTGTCTCACCATTTTCTCTTTCTTCTTTACTGCTGAAGCAGTCTTCAAATCTGTTATTACCTTTGATTTGACAACATCATAGGTTCCAAAAAAATTTGCATTTTTATCTGCTTCTTCTGCAAGTAGAGCTATTATTGCTGCAGAGGCTTGATCAACATCAAGCTCATAACCTAGTGGCCTAAGCCATCTTACTCTAGGTATAACTGCTTGTATGTAGGTATAATCTATATCTACAAGAAAACAAATGTCTTTTTCATATTTCTCAGTCAATGAGACTAGAATTCTCATTCTTTGTTTCATGGACTTTTTGAAGTCCTCAAAATAACCAGTCATTTGGGCATCAAAATTTTCACCCATCTGTTCAATGTATCCATTAATTTGTTCAACAATTGTTTTATCTGGATTCCATCTTACCTTACCCATAGAAGGAAATTCTTTCATCAGATAGAAAAACATGCACATCAAAACTGATCCAAATTTGCATTGAGCTCCCTTGCTCTTCCTTATAGCTCCCAGATTTTCATTAATCTATTGAAACATGAGCTATCCCAAATCATAAGTGTGATCCCTTTTGATTATCTTGTATGCAACATCAACTGCTATACAAGGTACACTATTTAACCTGCTTGATTGATAGAATTTATGTGAAATGACTCTCACAAAAAAATCTAGTAGGGGATCTGTGACTGTGTCAATGTTCATTCCTCTATTGTTCCATTTGGCACCTGTATTTTTCTCTATTACTTCCCTTTTGTCACTTTGCAGGGTCTTTGGCTAATCTAGGGTTGGAATACCAGTAACCCTATGAACAATTTTCTAGGTAAATTTTACTGGCCCTGACTCTAACCAAAAAGCTCAATCATGTATTCGGCTCAGAACTATCCGTACCCATTCAGTTTTGAAAACAGTCAAAAATGCTAGGGTTTTGGTTAATCCTTTTCTTTCTATTATTGAAAACTCATTTTTTAGTACTTTGTTTCCACATAGTTTATCATATGCATTATAGATTTCTAAGTCTCCTATGGCACCAATTTTGTAATTATAACATCTGCAAACATCTTAGACCATAACAACTTTATCCGGAATAACTGATAATGCACCTGCAGGATCATTCTTGTATGCTACTTCTGGAATGGGCTTAAATTCAGGTTGTTTAACTTTGTTGTTGACCAACTAAACTTCATGACTCTCTATACCCTTAGTGGTTCCTGACCTAGATGCCATTGTTTGTCAAACTAGGGTTTATGATTTAAATAAGTTTATAAGTCCTATGTAGCTCGGCACTTAAGTAAAATACCTTAAATTGATGAAACTTGTCTTGAATCGCTGTTGAAATCTTCACAAATGGCTTCTGAGCTGATCTTGATCTTCTCCACTTTTCTCGGCTTTGCTTCTTGTTTGAATGGTGAAAAAATGATCGAAAATCTGATTTATGTACCCTTCAAAATAGAGTAATAAATGCTTAGTACACTTCCAACTGTCTACTCGACACTTGAAAAGTTTCATCACGACTCAGCTCCCATTGTGTTTTACTTTACTCGGATCCTATTGATATTTCATAGCTCGGCATCAACTATCAACTCGGTCATTGTTAGCAACTTGGCTCCTGAAGGCAACTTTGACATATCTTCAAAAAGTTCTCAATTTTAACTTAGCATCTTTGCTTATGCTGATTTCATTTTTGTAGTTCTTATATGTCTTGGGACTGATTTATGATGTAGCTTGGTTTATCAATCCCACACATTTGTTCTTTGCTTAATTTGATGAAGTGTGATCACTTGACCTATTAGGTGAAGTGATCTCTATACTTGATGTGCTAGACTCATCTTTCTTCCTCCATGTCTTATTCATTTCACTTCTGATATGTCCAACATCTATCTTTGCCTTTCCATTGCTGAACTCGGAACTTGATGCCTTTGACCTTGTTGGGCAATTCCTGCTGACATGACCAGTTTTTAAGCAATTGAAACATGTAGTTTGACTCAAGCATCTTTTTTAGTTTCCTCTAAAATGTGTTCTTATGCAGTTTTGTGGGATATGTCCATATTCTTGATAATAATGACAGTTGTACCTAGTGTTGTAATCCCAGAATTCATGGTTTGATGTCTTTGCTGGTTGATTTACTGTCCACATAGACTTTGATCTACATTCAAAAGCTCTATGTCCATACTTCTTGCAATTATAACAATGTCCATCAAATCTTGATGTCTTGATAGTTTGGGTTCTGCATTCATATGGTTGATGACCTTGCTTCTTGCATTTATGACAATGATTTGTGTTTTTGGGTTTGTCATGCTGATGGGCATTCTTGCTTCTACAGACATAAGATGTATGCCCTTTCTTTCCACAGAAATGACATATAGGTTTAACATCTTTACCTTTTTCACTTCTTTGTTCTGCACTCTTTGATGATTCTCCTACTTCAGTGCTATTATATCCAAGCCCTGTTGTATCATGGGTTGATCTTGGAGATTTCAGTATTTGCTCAAAATATTTGATGGCTTCACTTGATTTGTTGAGATTTTCTACCACCTCTCTTTCTCTGTTCAATTCATTCTGTATTTGTTCCTTCTACATCTTCAAAGTAGAGATCTCAATATCTTTCATATTGAGTTCATGATGAAGATTCGTCATTTGAGCAAGTGTATCCATCTGCATGTTTGAGATCCTTGTCAATTCAGTACATTTTTCTTCAAGTCTGTTTGCAAGATTCCTTTTGTCATTTTCCATCATGACCTTATCATCAACTGCTCTTTTCTTTTGTTCAGTAATTTCACATATCATTATAGCCTGTGATTCATGTTCCATCTTGAGAGATCTTATCTCATCTGCTTGAATTTTATTTTTCTCCATCAGTTATGCTATTGTTGTATCAAACTCTTTAGTATCTCCACTGGAAAATATGTTGGTGGTATCAATCTCCTTGTAGTGTATATCATTTTCAGCTATGGCTAGATCCTTTCTCTTTTTTAATGAGTTTCTCAATTTGTTTCTGAATTCCTCCAAGCTGTGCAAAGCAAGTTGCACATCTATCACATGATTTTCAATGATTTTTCCAAGTTTGAAAGCTTCCATCTTTAGATCTTTTCCTCCAAGCTATTAGGCTTTTCCTTGTGAGAACCTAGGATAGCTCTAATACCAATTGTTGGAATATTCAAATATGGAAAGAGTACTTATGAGAGGGGGGGGTGAATCATAAGTATCACACTTTAGTCAATAAAACTTATATAACTTAAAGTAAATTTCATGCATGTAAATACATCAAATAAACATGTAACAAAACTCATGCATCAATAACTCATAACACTGGAATTTGGTAACCTAGAAACCCTCCAGGAATAAGAAGGTAAAACTGTGGTGGGGATGATACCCACAAAATTTACTGTAGCAATATTGTTCAACCAATTCTGATGGTTTGCCCTGTTAAAGGCCTGCCCTTTTAAAGGCTTTACACTGTATTAATAGTGACCTGGTTAGAGGATTTACAAACACTTAACATGAAGTGTCACCTTGTTAAAGGATTTTAATCACCTAATCAAAAGGATCTTACAAAATAGTTGTAAAGCTAACCTATCACCATAGGATTTTCAATCTAATACAATTGATAGAGAGTATTAGATACAATAAACCTGATAGATTACAATCCTTGATTGCTGAATGCAGGCTCCTTTTTTGCCTTCTTTTGATCTTGATCCTTTGTGATCTGATAACTCTTGCTTCTAAAAATAGACTTGCTTATCCACCCTTGTATGTCTTTTCATATATTTACAATAAAATTTCATCTTCCTTATAAAGAATTCAAAGACTTAGGGTTTGATTTGGATCTACGATCCATATTGAATCTCAATTTCTCGCTCAATACTTGTTTTTTACTGATTGGTTGCATGCCTTTATCATTTTTCTTATTGGATGCATGTGAGTTGCACGGGAAAAATAAAAGATTCAATTTTATCATTAAATCCCTCGAAGTTTACCTTCTACCAGCTGCAAAAACTATTTGCATCATAGTTTGTGCAATTCCAAACTTTTATGCTGATCTACTGAGTTACTCGGCTCCCAAAGTATTTTTGATACTCAGCACATGTTGTTTCCTAGATAGCTCGGCACCTGAACAAAACTATATCACTCAGCACATGTTGTACTCGGCACTTGTTATCACTCGGCAGTTGTTATCACCCGGCACTTGTTATCACTCGGCACCTATTATCACTCGGCACTTGTTATCACTCGGCACTTGTTATCACTCGGCACCTATTATCACTCGGCACTTACTCTTGATCTTGGTTAAGTGTATTGACACTCAGTTGTCAAATTTATTCTTTAAGCTAACAAATGTAGGAGCTTTATTCAATTTGGGAAACTCTCTTCATAAATATTAGTTTAGAGATCATTTTTGTGTGTCCATGTCCATGGGATATTTGAATGTTAAGATTAGACAATTTTCATATTACTATTTTTTGTGAGATTTTTACAGTACCTCTAAAACTTGGAATGTCATCTGAGTTTTCAAGCTCTCTACCCACTTCAATACTTAACCTCAGTAGAGCCCTCAACTCTTCCTCATTTGTCTTGACACCCTTTCTCACCATATACTCATCCACATCATATGCCTTTTCAGCCTCTTTTCTCTTACAAAACACAAGCAGAGTAGGGCTGTAAGACCTCAGCTTGGGGGAGAGATTCAGACTCACTATTTTCTTGACCATTTCAAAGGCCATGTCACCATCCTTCCAAACTTGAATTATCATCTCCATCCCAACTGTCCTAACCACTAAGATCCAGAATTTCCTCCACTCCTTGGTTGGGTATCCTTTCCATGACCTAATGGAGGTTTTTTGATAATTTCTTTCTCTACAGGAGGATCCTTCCATAGGTGCCCTTCTACTAAGGCCTGAATCTTCTCCCTATAAATCCCTCTCAAAAATGATAATGATCCAATGTTTATAGATGGTCAATTTAGTATTCGATCATTTTGAAACACAAAAACCACTAATTGAGTGGTTTAGCTAAGAAAAATAACACATTCATTTGGCCTCGTCTCTTAAAAGCAATGGAAGAGATAGAAGAAAAGGGTATACATACCTATAGCTTTAGTGTTATACTTAGAAACAATTTTATTTTTCTTTGAAATACCATATTGGGCAAGAAAGGAATTGAGGGGTTGATTACCAGCTGCCTTCATCTTCTTGATCTGGATCTCAGACCACTAATCCATTGTCACTAATCTTACAAAGCTTATGTGGATGTCGAGGCACTTGTGCTTCCCTGAGCATTCCAAGCACATGAAGATGCCACAAGACACCAACACCCATTGGGGATTCTTTTGTTAACAATCCACACACATCTTGTTGCCTACTTGAGATTGGAGTTCCCTCAGCCTTCTTGCTGAAGACTCCATTATAAGGCTATATTTACAATGGATCCTCCTCCCTGATAAAGAGCCTCCTTAGATGGTGAAATTGGCAACGATGAGATCACTTACCCAAGGATCCCAGAGAGGATATTAACTGCCCTTCTAAAGTTTGATTTTTTTTCTTCACACCCCTAGTGGTTTGACGTTCATTCTACTTAGGAGAATCCATAAAATCCATTGCAGTGAGCTTCACCAAAAATGTGAACAAGTCCCGTTGTTTTGTAAAAGATGAATAGTTTAGTGCTTGATAAATGAAAATTTATCAAGTCTTTCACAAAAAGGTCAGGATGATTTAGTTTTTCAATTTTTTGTTTTGATGCCTAACACATCAGTTTTGTATATTAGTTTTCTAGTTGACCAATTCTATATTTATGTTCAATTGCTTACACAAACTAAAGAGATGTGACTACTGGCTGAAAGATTATATTTCGAATTGGAAAACATTCATGGACTCTTGACATTAGTATTCTCTCCTCCATTTCTTTAGAGCTTCTAGTAAACTTTGTATTTTAAAAGAGCATAAAAACTATGCCATGTAGGTTAAATGCAATTGTCCAATAAAATTAGCACTTGCATAAGCATTAAAAGGGATATCCAATTTAAGTTATTATGGTTGTGGTAATGATGCATTTGAAATAGAGGCTCCACATGAAATCAATTTGAACATGAGGCAAGGAAAGCCCCAAATCATTCTAGCATAAGCTCGCATCCAATTCACAAAGCAATTGGGTTTTTACTGTCAGAGAAAAGGTAATTTTGACTACAGCAAGGAAGGCACACTTCACTAATCAGCAGAGTCACCTAGCCTAAGTGATGGGTGTGTATGTCCTATTAAAACCATTTCTGCAACCAAGCTTTGAACTCTAGTAACTTCATAAGCTTGGATTAGCAATCAAGCCCCAAAAGTGAAACCCTCAAAATAGAACCAATAGTTGCAGTCCCAATATAAAGGATTTTCCCCTCTTCCATCGTGAGCTCAAACTAATGACCAATATGAATTTAGTTAGAAATGATTGATGCAATGAAATTTTAGTTAATATTCTCCCCTGTTTTAGGACATTGAATATTTAATGCAGGTGGAGAAATTGAGCTAAGATAATCAGTTCTCTTTCTTATGTAATTTGCAATGATGCCTTTGCTATCTACATTTAGTCTTTTACATGGTGGGAGGAGCATAGTATCATCATTTACACCAATGTTAGTGTGGGCCTTGGAGAACATAATAATAGTGGTGTTTGAAGGAATTTCAATAATTCAAGTGGGTATGACTATAGAATCCAATATGTGTACAAAAAGATGATGTGATGGAAGTATAAGTTGTGTCACTTGGGATACTCACATTATCAAAGGTATTGAATGAGTTGATTGAAGTTATAGAAGGGAGTAGAAGCATAAGCATATGGGAGGGTGATGAAGATCACATGGGCTTGGAATTGACATGTTATTCCCACTTGAGAACTTTCTTACTATATTTTCCATCATTAGAATATCTCATTGGTAGAAGAAAATATTTGAGTTATTTATTAACACAAACTTTCCCCAAATTTTAAAAAAAAATAATAATAATGTAAATTTCAATGTCAACTATTGTTTTTCTGAAAGTAAACCTACAAGCCCATATTTTCATGTTAATGATAATATGTACTGCATCTTGAAAGCTAATTTATTGCTAGAATAAATAAAACATAGCAAAACAACACAAAACTAAAGAGTATTACTGTGCATCTTCTTGATTTTTCTTTTTGATCATGAAAACTTGTGCTATAGACAATACTTATGACATGATTTTCAAAATCTTGATCAATTACTTCCTCTACTAGGAGAATCATACTAGTGACTAATATAACTAGCTTTAGTAATTTCAAAGACTATAGAATCTAATAATTGGAAAGTTGATAATAGACTTTACAACTTGAAAATTGATAAGCAAGTATGTATTCCAAGGCCGCAGTGGGACTGTCCCATTATAGGACCAATTGAATCAACTACAATGCCAAATGTCTTTATATTTGACTATTCATGTGTCAAGCAATCTGTAAGGACACTAATAGGTGAAGAATTTTTGAAAAATGTTTTAGGAACAATCTTCTATGCTGATATTGTTTCACGATTCTTGTCGAATTGTATGGACTTGGTACAAGAAGCAACAATCGTTGAGAAACTAGCAAATGCTTATGTACGAGAGTACTTTGTGCCACTAATAGGATACCATGAAGAAACTTGTGCATATTGAGGAACTCAACATGCATCTATTGCTAGTGGCCTCTTTTCCATAAAGAAATTGAAGAGTGTGAGGTTGCATCATGTGTCTATAGTGTTGTGCTATTGGATACAATTAAGTAATTGTGTATTGTCTTTGATGTTACACAAATGCCATATCAGTTATCAGACAGAGTCTACCGAATTCTGTCAATCAGGAAAATAGTTTACAGAGTCTACCGAGCTCAGTCGGTCAGTAAAGCCTTTTGCAGTATATACCGAGCGTTCTTGTATGTCACACGGTGAGTTAGTGTTAACCGAGTTCGCATGGTAAGCTAAGGAAAGTTTAGTTCTTACCGAGATCACTCGGGTATCAAAGGATTTTGTAGCGGACGGTTAGTGTTAACAGAATTCGCACGGTAAGCTAAGGAAAGCTTAGTTTTCACCGAGCTCACTCGGTAGTTGAAGACAGCTTTTACCGAGTCTAGTCGATTTCCAAAGGAAGTGGCAGGTTTACCGAATTCCCCGATAATTGTAGTTTTTACCGAGTTTTTCCAGTTAACACAGGAAGCATTTTTTTTTTTTGTGTATTGACCGGACAGTGTCGGCCAGTGAAGAATTTTTTTTTGTTTGTTAGTTCAAGCCGACTTTGGAATATGTTTTGTCAAGTTGGTTGGGCCGACCTGGTATTATGTATAGTATATAAAGAAGTGCTCAAGATGCGAAAAAATGTGGAATAGAGAGTGTGTACGGATAGTGCAAGGAAGTGCAAGGAAGAGACTTGTGTATGCCTAAGCAGAGTTGAGCAGAGGGAAATCTTGGAGCTGCAAAGATATATTCAATCAGTAAGGATCTTGTGGAGCTAAACTGAGATTTGTATTCAGCAAGATAAGTTGCATCATTCATTGTTGATTTCTAACCATTGTAACAGTGATTCCAAAATCTCCTAACAGAGTTGGTTTAACAGCCATTCCATAAATCCTTTAACAGGGTGGCAATTCAGTTGAATTGTTCTAAAGACCTCTTACAAGGCCACTCCTAATAGGGTGATTAAATCCTCTAACAGGGTCACACCTAACAGTGTGTTTTGTAACCTTTAACAGGGTTGGCTCCTAACAGGGCTCAATTCAGAAGAGTGAAAATTGGTGACTAGTTGCTGGTGGTTTTTTTCATATTGGGTTTCCACGTAAATCTGGTGTCTACTATATTCATGATTACTTTCTTTTGCACGGTCGCTTATTTCAGTAAACGCTCAATAAATTAACTAAACATCTATCAAGTTTTAAGCAGTAATTTATGTGTTTACTGAGTAGTAGCAGCAACTAAGTTTAAGACATCTTTGGGACTATTGAATTTTTTTTTGTGGTAACTGATTCACCCCTCCCCTCTCAGTTACCCCATCTTCATTTTCCAACAATTGGTATCAGAGCTTTTGGTGCTTGCAGGAGGAGATTTCAAAGATCTAAGCCAAAGATCAAGATGTCTTACAAGAGGGAAATCCCAAGGCTTAACCGAAACAACTTCTCAGCATGGCAGGGATTAATGAGACTTCATCTAGCTTCCATTGGTGACACTGGTCTGAAATATCTTGATGAGAAATATGTAGAACCATCAGGTACATTATCAGTCAATGACATTGCTATAAAGAAGACTCATAACATTATGATGATTGATATTGCATCTGCCTTGAGTTATGAAGAGTTTGATGATGTCAAGGACTGCACTACTGCCTATGAAATGTGGGAAAGACTAAAAGAGATCTATGGTGGAGATGACAATGTCAGAAGAGCCAAAGCTGAAAGTCTAAGAGGACAGTTCGATCAGATGAAAATGAAAGAAGATGAAAACATTGCCAAATATGTTGAAAGAATTAAAGCATGTGTCAATGCTATCAAAGCTTCTGGAGGAAGTATCAGTGAAGAAACATTCATAAGTAAAGTTCTTAGAACTCTACTTCCAGTTTATGCCATCAGGGTATCAGCCATTCAAGAAAGAAGGTGTGAGGCCAATCACAAGATAAACCTAGAGGCCATAGTTAGAAGATTGACAACATTTGAACTAGATAATTTTGATAATTATGTTCCCGCTGCAAAGAACATTGAGTCTGCATTTGAAGCCAAGCTTTCACTCAAGGACAAAGGCAAGAAGAAGAAGGAATCTCAGTCAGAGAGTGAAGATCAATCAGATCAGAGTTCTGACAGCGACCTTGAAGTAATTGAAGCTCTACTTGCAAGAAAATATTCAAGAGGAAGAGGTAAATACAAAGGTAAAGTACCCCTAATCTGCTTTTCATGTGAAGAAGTCGGTCATATTGCTGCAAGGTGTCCAAACAAGAAAGATAAAGATGAAAAGAAAGATAATAAATGGAACAGTAAGAAAGATCTCAAATCATTTAAGGATAAAAGTAAGAAATCATGTTTTATGGCTAAAGATTCTAATGATTCTAATGATGAAGAAGAGGATGAGATTGTTTACATTGCTGTAAAAGATGAATCTGACAATGAAGAAATGGCACTCATCTCTCACATAAGTAAGAATGATACATGGATCATTGATAGTGGCTGCTCACATCATATGACTAGAGATAAAACAAATTTTGATCAATTTGAAGAGTATGATGGTGGCAGTGTAAGATTTGGAAACAATGAACCTTGTTGCATCAAAGGAAAAGGAAGAATCACTCTAACCCAGGAACTTGTATGTGATAATGCTTATTGGGTAGAAGGCCTAAAGCACAATTTGTTGAGTGTGGCACAGTTACTCAACAATGGACTCAAAGTAGAATTCATCCAAGGCAAAGCAAGACTGTTGAACGGTAAAGGAAAGTTGATTGGATCTGGTACTCAAACTAAAGGTAACTTGTTCTATCTTGAACTTGGTGAAAATTCATGTTTTATTGCTCAAGTAGAAGAGAGTTGGTTATGGCATAAAAGGTTATGTCATGTGAACTTTGACAATTTGGTAAAGATAAGCAAATTCAAGAAAGTAAGAGGCATTCCTAATTTAAAGAAACCAGAGGTCGGTTTATGCAAAAATTGTCAAATTGGAAAGATGGGTAAGTCTAGTTTCAAAAGCAAAAATTATCAGTCTGAAGATTTATTAGAAATTGTGCATACTGACTTATGTGGACCTATTGAAACTGAAAGCTATACTGGTGAAAAATATTTTATTCTTTTTGTTGATGATTATTCAAGAATGATGACCGTCATGTACCTAAGGAACAAATCAGAAGCATTTGAAAAGTTCAAATGGTATTTGACAAGAGTAGAAAAAGAAACAGGGAAAAGATTGAAATGCCTAAGGTTAGACAGAGGTGGTGAATTTATTTCACATGAATTCAATAACTTTTGTATTGAAAGAGGAATCAAAAGACAGGTTTCAGCACCAGGTACTCCTGAACAAAATGGCATAGCTGAAAGAAGGAACAGATCCATCATGGATTGTGCAAGAACCTTGATGATAGAAAAGAATGTTGCTATCAAATACTGGAAGGAAGCTATCAGTACAGCAGTTCATACCTTAAACCGAGTACAGTTGAAAAAAGACTCATTCAAAACCCCCTATGAATTATGGTATGGCTATAAACCCAATGTAAGTTATCTAAAAGTATTTGGAAGCAAATGTTATATCTTGAAAGAATCTAGAAAAGGTAAATTTGATGTAAAAGGTGATGAAGGTATATTTCTTGGATACTCATGCAAGAGTAAAGCATATAGATGCTTGAACTTATCTACTCACAAAGTCATAGAAAGTATACATGTGAAAGTTGATGAGTTTGCAGAAAAGACTGAAGAAGAAAACAGAAGAGAACCAGAAGATTACAAAAGATTCGTCTTCAGTGAACCGGATATAATATCAACTGCATCTGAGAATCAGAAACCTTCTTCTACCGAGTCATCACTAACCGAGTTGCAGGAAACATCTACTGAGCCAACATCCACCGAACCAACGTCTACCGAGTCAGAGAATACCAAGTTAGAGATTACCGAGCCAGAGGTAACCGAGCATGTGCATACCGAGCCAGACCAAACCGAGCATGAAGGTGAAATACAAGAAGATAACAACAAGATTCATCCAAAAGGAAAAGAACCTGTTCTAGCCAAGTATGTCAGGAGACATCATTCAGCAGATCAGATCATTGGAAATAAATCTGAAGGAACCATCACAAGAAGTAAGTTGAAAGGTACTTGTTTATTTGCTGATTTTGAACCTAGAACTGTCAAAGATGCATTAGAAAAATGATAATTGGATTGAAGCAATGAATGAATAAATAGAACAAATAGAGAAAAACAAAACATGGACTCTTGTACCCAGGCCTAAAGACAAAAATGTAATTGGTACAAAGTGGGTTTTCAGAAATAAGTTGGATGAAAATGGAAAAGTATCAAGAAACAAAGCTAGATTAGTGTGCAAAGGATATTCTCAAGAGGAAGGCATAGATTATGGAGAAACTTTTGCTCTCGTTGCTAGATTGGAAGGTGTTAGAACCTTATTAGCATATGCTACTTACAAAGGATTCAAAGTTTATCAGATGGATGTCAAGTCAGCATTTCTAAATGGTATACTGGATGAAGAGGTCTACATTGAACAACCTGAAGGTTTTATAGATCCAGATAAAAAGAACATGGTTTGCAAATTGCACAAGGCACTGTATGGTCTGAAACAAGCCCCTAGAGCATGGTATGAAAGATTGCATAGCTATCTTATTCAAATTGGATTTCAAAGAAATAATGATAACAGTAGTTTGTATATCAAGGAAGGACTAGAAAATAAGATTGTCCTGGCAGAAATATTTGTAGATGATACTGTTTTCATAGGGAATGATGATCTTTGCAAAGAATTTTTAGAACAAATGAGCAAGGAATTTGAAATGTCAATGTTCAGTGAAATCAAATTCTTTGTTGGACTTCAAATTCAGCAGAACAAGAATGGCATCTACATCACTCAAGCAAAATACATCAAAGAGATATTGAAAAAATTTGGTATGGAAGACTGTAAACCAGTTGGAACTCCCATGTGTACTGGACTAAAACTTACCAAAGAAGATGATTCAAAGGAAATAGATCAGACATTGTACAGATCTATGATTGGAAAGTTGCAATATGTAGTTCATACTAGGCCAGATATTGCTCTTGCAGTTGGAATTGTGGCAAGATTTTCAGCCAAACCAAGAGAAAATCACATGATGGCAATCAAGAGGATAATGAGATATCTGAAAGGAACTGAAGATTATGGATTATGGTATAAATTTGGAGGAAACCTAGACTTAAAAGTGTTTACTGATGCTGATTGGGCAGGAAACCTTGACGACAGAAAAAGTACAAGTGGAGGTGCATTCTTTCTTGGAAAAAGGTTGGTTTCTTGGACAAGCAAAAAGCAAAATTGTACAGCTCAATCAACAGCAGAGGCAGAATATGTTGCTGCAGCAGTAAACTGTTCTAACATCGTTTGGTTCAAGCAATTGCTACAAGGCATGAAGATGGAAATCAAGGAACCAATTGTCATGTTTTGTGATAATACAAGTGCAATCAACATATATAAGAATCCAGTAATGCATTCTAAGACTAAGCACATTGCAATCAAGTATCACTTTGTCAGAGAATTGGTGCAGGACAAGCAAATCAAATTGGAATATGTCCATACAAAGGAACAGATTGCTGACATATTCACAAAGCCTTTACCTAAGGATGCATTTTTGTATCTCAGAGGTAAGTTAGGGGTCATTCCCCTATCTGAAGTTCACTAAAAATAAGTTTTAGTGATGCATCAGCTCTTACAAAATTGAACAATCATCAGTTGATGCAGCAAATCAGGAAATATTGCATATGAATCAGTACTAAAGGTACAATGAAATTCATTGAAATTGGATTGTCTTTGGCATGTGTTGTCAAAGAGGGAGAGTTTTACTGTCATATCTTTCCGAAATTTGATTATGTAATTCCTTCACAGAGGGAGATTACTGTAAGAGGGAGAGTTCTCTATCTTAGAGGGAGAATTGTTAATTGTGTTGTGTTGCTGTAGACTTGTTTTCAAATTTCATTTCTGCTATGACATGTTGTGTTTCCATCAATGCCAAAGAGGGAGATTGTTGGATACAATTAAGTAATTGTGTATTGTCTTTGATGTTACACAAATGCCATATCAGTTATCAGACAAAGTCTACTGAGTTCTGTCGGTCAGGAAAACAATTTACAGAGTCTACCGTGCTCAGTCAGTCAGTAAAGCCTTTTGCAGTATATACCGAGCGTTCATGTATGTCACACGGTGAGTTAGTGTTAACCGAGTTCGCACGGTAAGCTAAGGAAAGTTTAGTTCTTACCGAGATCACTCGGGTATCAAAGGATTTTGTAGCGGATGGTTAGTGTTAACCAAATTCGCACGGTAAGCTAAGAAAAGCTTAGTTTTCACCGAGCTCACTCGGTAGTCGAAGACAGCTTTTACCAAGTCTAGTCGGTTTCCAAAGGAAGTGGCAGGTTTACCGAATTCCCCGGTAATTGTAGTTTTTACCGACTTTTGCCGATTAACACAGGAAGCATTTTTTTTTGTTGTGTATTGACCGGGCAGCGTCGGCCAGTGAAGAATTTTGTTTTGTTTGTTAGTTCAAGCCAACTTTGGAATATGTTTTGTCAAGTTGGTTGGGCCGACCTGGTATTATGTATAGTATATAAAGAAGTGCTCAAGATGCAAAAAAATGTGGAATAGAGAGTGTGTACGGATAGTGCAAGGAAGTGCAAGGAAGAGACTTGTGTATGCCTAAGCAGAGTTGAGCAGAGGGAAATCTTGGAGCTGCAAAGATATATTCAATCAGTAAGGATCTTGTGGAGCTAAACTGAGATCTGTATTCAGCAAGATAAGTTGCATGTATTTTCAGATCATTCATTGTTGCTTTCAAACCATTGTAACAGTGATTCCAAAATCTCCTGACAGAGTTGGTTTAACAGCCATTCCATAAATCCTTTAACAGGGTGGCAATTCAGTTGAATTGTTCTAAAGACCTCTTACAAGGCCACTCCTAACAGGGTGATTAAATCCTCTAATAGGGTCACACCTAACAATGTGTTTTGTAACCTTTAACAGGGTTGGCTCCTAACATGGCTCACTTCAGAAGAGTGAAAATTGGTGACTAGTTGCTGGTGGTTTTTCCCATATTGGGTTTCCACATAAATCTGGTGTCTACTATATTCATGATTACTTTCTTTTACATGGTCGCTTATTTCAGTAAACAATTAATAAATTAACTAAACATCTATCAAGTTTTAAGCAGTAATTTATGTGTTTACTGAGTAGCAGTAGCAACTAAGTTTAAGACATCTTTGGGACTGTTGAATTTGTTTTTGTGGTAACTGATTCACCCCTCCCCTCTCAGTTACCCCATCTTCATTTTCCAACATGTGCATCTAGCTATTACTAATGCATGTGATATTGTTCTAGTTCATGTATTAAATGCACATGCTACTCACTTGGGTGAATGTCTTGTGACAAGAGTGAAAAATGTGTACAATGCATTCATGTCTTTGTACACATATCTACCCAAGGGAACTAGTGTTCCATGTGAACAAAAGCATCCAAGTGAGAAATAATTCCCAACTAAAGTAGATCTGATTGCTCCAAGTATAGATTTGATTGCTCCAACTTCTTCAACTACAAGCTCTTCATGAACTATTTGATTATCTAGTAGTAATATAAATTAACTTCTTCTCATAAATTGAAAGTACTAATGTCCTAGTTCAATTATCACATCATCCTTTTCCTATGGTTACATGTATGTATGAAGTGTGAAAAATAGCACAGAGACTATTGTCCTTTGTCTATTGTTACATGTATCTATAAAGTATGGAGAATATTGTGAAGACTAGGTGCTCTATCTAGGCACTTTATGCTATCAATGAACAAGTATGTACAAGTAAGATGAGTATTGTATCGATATTTGAATAAAAAGATTATGAAAGTAATGTCTCTTCTAGCTTTGCTATGAATCTGATTGGTTGTAAACTTAGGATACTACAATTACTATAGAGAACTTTAGAACTTGAATACTAACTATACTATTAAGATGCACTGAATAGTGGAATGCACTGTTATTTAAGAAATGCATTGATGTAAAATTAAACATTGTAATTGATAGTCGTCCATTGCACATTTATGGAATAGTATATATGGAATCATTTATATTAATGATATTTGTATGATTATTGCCATAAAAAGTATATCGACCAAAGAATCACACTAAGTTGAAGATATATCTTAGAAATAACTGATGCTCGATAAATTCTAAGAAATGGTCCTTATTGCAAACAGGTTTTTCATCTCCACATTACACAAGTATGAATTTTCTTGATGCATTTTTTTCATTAGATCACAATACATATCACCTCTCTGAAAGTCTGGAATCTAGGATTCTTGAAAAACTTCTAGAACTTCCAAACGAATGCCAAAGAAAAATATTGGAAAAATATTTTATGACTAGCATGTTGTCATGTTCAGATATGAAGGATGGGGAGACATTCAGCCAATACCAAACACCAATCAAATTCATGTTCTATCCCCATTCATGACTAATGGTGAATTAATTTACCTAAAACATCTGGTGTGGGAATACAAGGAAGCTCATATCATAGTTCATTATCAAGATATCATAAGACATTTCCCTCCTAGAAATCACATTATAGAAGAATCGACAACCATTTTCAATCTAGCATGCAAGAAATTATTCTGTGAACTATCACCATTTAGCACAGTTGTTGAAGATGAAACACTTTTATGCATAATAAACTTTGTGGTAACATATCCAACCTTTTCACTCAAATGGATTATAAGACATGACAACACAGAGATTCTTGGGCAATGGTATGATAATGATACAGGAGCCTTGGCATTTGAGACCATAAAGCACCATTACTCATGCCATTTTTTGTTTGTATTTGAGAATAATTTCGTGCCACTTGGAATTCATCTTGTAGTAGATATTGGGAGATGGCACCTTCTTTACTAATGAACTAATGATTACAAGATGACAACCACCACAAGAATATAGTGATGATGTAAAAGCTTATGCTTATTGTGAATGAAAGTTCACAACTTGCATTTAAAAGCTATAATATTTTCCACTATGACATAGTATAATATGTATCTGGTCATTTCTATGTCATTTGTTTCTTAGTGAAGTATCCCTTTAGGCTTCAAAAAATGTACTATAATATGTATCTAGTAATCTCCATCTCACTTTATAATATATTAGAAGTTGTTTTGAACTTTGACTATTGCAAACATGCAGATAGCTTTGTTTAGCTAACCATGTTTTTGCAAAGTTTTCTAAGAACTAGTAATAGTTTGATCTACTACGTTTAATGTATGTACAATGATTATGCTACACGATAGATTATTTTGGCATATGTAGAATAAGATCTAGTGACCCAATTAATTACATCTAATGTTGTGAGGGTTTGATTATGCTTTTCTTAATAAAATACTTTGATTGCAAACCGGGAAAATCAACAAGGATCAAATACACAAGCTTGGCAATCGAGTGAAGAACAAAATAGTAAGTAATGTTATACATTTTATTAGAATCTAGAAATTTCAAAGTTACAAGTTTTCAAAATCTGCTTGTTTCCTTCTATATTATTTCCTTAAGATCCATGTTAGCATTTCATAAGATCTCTATTGGCATAAGTTTATGTGTTCAAAGTAATGATTGCTAACAAATGTACTACAATATGTATCTAGTAATATTCATCTAACTTTATAATATATTAGAAGTTTTTTTTAACTTTGCCTGTTGCAAACATGCAAATAGCTTTGTTTAGCTAACCATATTTTTGCAAAGTTTGTTAAGAACTAGTAATAGTTTAATCTACTATGTTTTAATGTGTGGACAATGATTATGCTACACAATAGATTATTTTGGCATATGTAGAATAAGAACTAGTGACCTAATTAATTACATCTAATGTTGTGAAGGTTTGATTATGCTTTTCTGAATACTATACTTTGATTGCAAACTAGGAAAATCACCAAGGATCAAATACAAAAGCTTGGCAATTGAGTGAAGAACAAAATAGTAAGTAAAGTTATACATTTTATTAGAATCTAGAAATTTCAAAGTTACAAGTTTCCAAAATCTCCTTATTTTCTTTTGTATTATTTCCTTAAGATCCATGTTAGCATTTCATAATATCTCTATTGGCATAAGTTTATGTGTTCAAAATAATGATTGCTAACAAATGTACTACAATATGTATCTAGTAATCTCCATCTCACTTTATAATACATTAGAAGTTGTTTTTAACTTTGACTGTTGCAAATTTCCAGATAGCTTTGTTTAGCTAACCATGTTTTTGCAAAGTTTGCTAAGAATTAGTAATAGTTTGATCTACTACATTTAATGTGTGCACAATGATTATGCTACACAATAGATTATTTTGGCATATGTAGAATAAGAACTAGTGACTTAATTTATTACATCTAATGTTGTGAAGGTTTTATTATGCTTTTCTTAATACTATACTTTGATTGCAAACCAGGAAAATCGCCAAGGATCAAATACACAAGCTTGGCAATTGAGTGAAGAACAAAATAGTAAGTGAAGTTATACATTTGATTAGAATCTAGAAATTTCAAAGTTCCAGGTTTCCAAAATCTGCTTGTTTCCTTTTGTATTATTTCCTTAAGATCCATGTTAGCATTTCATAAGATCTCTATTGGCATAAATTTTTGTGTTCAAAGTAATGATTGCTAAGAAAAAAATCAAAGAAACTTACTAATTCCTTGAATAGGTCTCAAAGATGCAAACTTATTAATTGTATTGTCTTCTTGAAAAGCTTACAAAATCTACAATCAGAACCTCATAGAATAGATTAGAACGCATCTGTAATGTAATGTAAATATGTGCATATTGCAACATGTCTTAAAAAAAATTTAATTGTGATATAGAAACACAAAAGAAGAAATGGAGAACACATATAGGGGTGTCCACAAGAAAGCATCTAGTCAATTTTTAGTAGAGATAACATTCCCCAAGCTATGAAGACAAAAATGGCTAGGAACATTTGACACAACAGAACGAGCAGCCTTTGCATATGACATGGCTAACATGTCAATGAGAGGCAATAATGCATACACCAACATTTTCCATGTCAACTGTCCATTTTCTGAATCTGTTGGAATTACAAATGGGAAATGTATACTTCTAAGGGGGGTGAATCAGAAGTACTAAACTCTAACCAATAAAACATTTAATCTTTAGAACAAAGCATGCATAAACATATTGAAATAACATGTAAAGTAAATGCATCCACATAAACACTTGACACCAGATATCATTACCTAGAAACCCTCCAATAAGAAGGTAAAATTGGGGTGGGGATGACACCCACAATTCTTCACTATTGCAGCAATAAAGTTCACCTGTTAAGGTCACATGTTTTGACCATTCTCATGATCTGCCCTGTGAAAGGCCTGTCCTATTAAAGGCTAACAAAGTATTGTTAGATCCTACCCTATTAAAGGATTTTAACACCCTATTAAAAGTGTGCTTGGCTAAAGGACTTTAGAACACTCACTTGGAATGTCACCCTATTAAAGGATTTCTTAATGACTATTAAATCAACCTTAATACAAAGGATTTCATCCTGGTGATATAGTTGTTAGAAAGTACAATAGAATATTTGACTTGATACACTTATAATCTGATATTGTTGATTTCAGACCCCAATTCAGTTCATCTTGATCCTTTCTGATCTGATCTGAAATTTTTGTAACCTTGATCCTTTGTTTTGCTAACTAATTCTGCAATTTTTTCCTTCTTCTAAGTCACCTTGAATGTATGTTGATCAATTCACCCCTTTCACTGCTATCAAATCTTTGCTAGCATTACCTCTTCGCATGCATTCATATTAAATTATGGGGTCTCATCTCCCTTTAAAAAGACTTTGGTGGCTTAGGGTTAGGTATGAATCTACGATTGAGATTCATCCAACTTTCTGGCTCAATTCCTTCCATTTTTCTGATTGGTTACATGTTGATCACATAGGGAAACAAATAGATTCGATCTTATCTTCAAAGCTTCAAGATCCATATGTTGGCTCAAAAATGGTTTACATAGTTGTTTATGCCATCACAAACAACTGGGCCAATTTTGTGTTACTCAAAACTTGTTGATATTGGTGCTCGGCACATACTATAATTTTTTCTGGCTCAACATTTGAACTTGCTTGGCATTAACTATTCACTCAGCACTTGAAACTTGCTCAGCTTTATCTATTTTCTTCGCACTTACTATTTACTCGACACATGAGTGACTCGACACTCATTGCAACTCAGCATCTATTATACTCGCCATATTTTATTAGCTTGGCATGAACTTAGTAAATTTCTTAAGTGTATTGACACTCAATTGTCAAAATCAATTTTGAGACTAGTAGAATCAACTTATCCTAGTGGAACTGGATTGCCTAATTTTGAAATGAGTTATCAGAATATACATCCCTCAAATTTGGTAAACTCATGCCCATTGCAACTATTGCAACAAGATGTTCCCCCATGCACTTGTCTCACAAAAAATGGAATGTTGCAATTCTCAACATGGATTCAATTATAGAAAAATATGCTAGTAATGTTCTCAGTGAAAATGTTCCTTCATTTCTAAACAATCTTGCTACCAATCCTAACAATATAGACATGTATGGTGTTAACCATGACACATTCAACTTCTCTAGCTTCCATGTGACATCAAAATATACAAGCCCTGAATGTCATGGTCTAAGTGATAATAATGTCATTGAGCTTCACCATTGAATTTTATGATTCAAATGGTATAGACATAGAGCATTCACAACATTATTTTAATTGCTTGATAACATAGTCAGCATATCATATTTGATGTGGGGATGTGAAGAGAAGGTGAAAAAAACATAAAGATAACATGGAGACATGATCAAAGAAAAGAATAGTAGCAATATTTGTATTCTCTACTTGTGTTTTGTATTAGCATTTTTCTTTTTTGAATATTTCATCGATGACTATTTAATATTGTGGTGGTGATGTAAAGAGGAAAGGTGAAAAAAGCATAAAGATAACTTTCAATATTTCCCTATATAATATTAAATTTTGATTTGGACTATTGTCCAGCATGTATCATGATTGGTTTTAAAGCATTGCAAACTGATGTGAAAAGTCCAAAGTAACAAATCTATTTATTCTAGAAACATTTAAATGTTAATAATACACCTTTATATATATATGAATCCTTCTCTATAGTCATAGTGGCCTCTTCCATTATTGACATTGGTTACAAGCATTGAATGGAGGAGCATTTAATATGTTTCCACACAGAAAATGCGATAATATTGAAGTATTATTGCATATTGTGGTTGGGGAAGAAATACAAAATAAATTTGTTATTTGCATGTCATGCACACTATGTACATGCAAATATTACAAATTTTACCAAAGTGTTATTGAAAGAGTATAATTGTAAGGCATATAATGCACATATTTGTAAAATGTAGTAAGGATTTTCTAAAACCCACATGTCAATGTCTGCTATTTCAATGACTACATGGAACTATGTAAATTCTATTTATATGATTTGTAATGTTAGCCTTTTCAACTTTGCCAAACTGATTGACATGTACAATGTTCTTCCTAAACACTTGTCTTGCACAACTTTTGTTACCATATATCAGGTCTATATGTTATGTAATAGTCACATCTATATATGTGAGAAGTAATGTAGATCTATACAATGCCCATATTGTACAAGTGTAGTTGTACTACAATAAAGAACCATTGGTTCACAAAAAGTGGCATACAAATGGATATCTCTTATTGTGCACTAATACTTTGAAATAACCAAATTTTTTGACAACTAATGAATATGTTTTCCTTGTTCATATTATCCAAAAGTTGGTACAACAATGGTTTTACATTGAAAGTGTACCTGAACCAATTTTTGGTGTCCAAAAAGTTTATTCTAGCTTCCTTTCTATAAACCTAAGAATTGGTACTCTAATCTCAATTTGTATGCCTTTTAACTCTCTATCTACTATAATATTTAAAGATCATGGTTACTTAATTATACTACTATGGTCGAATAGACATGAAGCTACAGACATGTTGTAACATATGGTTCACATATATTGGTGTGGTAGGGTGGACCTGATGTAAAGACATAACTGTGGTATACAAAGGTTACAATTGCATATACAAAGAATTCCTTGAACAAGAATCTCTATGGTGGTGTGTGAGAGAGCCATGTCTTTACCAGAAATATTCATGCTCGTAGAGATATTAATTCTTTTGGTGCTCTTTTTAACTATCAAAGAAACACCTCTCTTCATTTTTCTATTGGCATCAAACATAATAATATTTTATGTGTCTTTGTACATAATTGAGAAATATATGTAGCATATGAATATCTAACATAATAAGGTAGAAAGAGGTATTGAACTTGAGCCTCATATTTTGTATGAATGATATCATAAAAAATGGGTGAAGTAATTTAATTTTGAAGATCAACATAATGTTGAAGTTCATGTAAGCTGTTAATTGTAGTCATACAATAACTTTGTTTAGTAGTTTCAATAACTTTTAATTCCCATTCCCAATATACATTTGCTATGAACAATGACTGAAGTGTCCTAATCTCATGAGGTTGCATTGTTTGAGCTCTTGTCCACCCTAGTTGAATTGTGTTGGTTATTGCACTTACCATGAAAGGCACAACAAGATGCATCAATTGTTATGCCAAATTAGTGGGAGAATACAATGGTCCAATACTCAATAGTGAGGCATTAATTACAATGAAGCCTCTCTATCAGACCCACATGGATGAAGAGAACAAAAAAAGCACTAATTGTATGACATTGGCTAATATCTATGATGGTTTACTATCAGAAATGTCATCCTTAGATAATATCCCATTGGATAATAGAATGGTTCCCAATGTAAAATGTCTAATGACAACTACAAGTGGCAATTGCTCTCTAATCCAAGTCAGTAAACATTCCAAATTTTCCATAATTCAGCCCAACCAATATGAAACTACCTCTGTACCACCATTTGCGCTTACACCATCAAGCTTACTAGACAACATAGTTATGCAATATTCACTTCCAAATTATACCAGAGAACCTCTATATGAGCTCTATAATACTTTAGATATCCATTCAAGTGTTTTCTATTAGCATTTTGTTTTTTGAATATTTCATCAATGAATTCTAATGATGTGACAAGTTATGTGTTTTTTAGTCTACTATCATAATCTATCTTTTTGTAATATGTGATAGTAGAAGAGATAAGAAGTATAAGTTTTTGTACTGCCTAAATGTCTTCAGGTTAACATTTATCATTGTGAAATAATGTATGCAATTATTCCTCTATAAAAATATCAATGTGGAAGTACACTTTTCTTGTCATGACGACCATAGTTTGAATCTAAATCATTCTATAAAAGTTAAATTGTGCCCTTGTGAATAAATGGGACTAGATATTGCAATGTATAATATAGTTTCTTATGGCATGTGTAATTTTAAAGAATAGAAAAATCAAAGTAAATAATCCAAGATAACTAAAAATAGTATATTGAAAAAATGCATCTTGTCATGCAGGAAAGAAATATCTACATGTAGAAAAGAAACATTGCACAAGTATACAAGTGATATGAAAACTAAGGTCGTACTAGTCCTTCTTGAAACATAAAATGGTACAAAATGAAATAGAAATTATAGACATAGAGCATTACAAGCCAACAGGTCAAGATAGAACTTGCAGTATTGACATTGTACTAGAGAATGAAGGACTATGCAGAGTACCAACATTCAAGCACAACATAGGAGACTACTTACTTGAATCCTTGGAATTCCTACTAAATTATAGATATACATCACTTGAGCTAAGAAATGGGACCATTGATTACTTCTTACAATGCAAACAAGAAGGTGAATTAGAAGCATTGCACTCGTATAGTACAAAACTTCATCCACAAACTCTATACGAACTACACCAAGTACATGATCCAGAAACATATTTGTGTAGAATGCAACTTTCTACAAAGCAAAACATACACAATGGAGAAGTTAGACTATGGGGAGATATATTCTGCATTCATTGGTGATCCAAGTGGTTAAACATACAAATATGCATTTGGTCAACAAAAACAAGAAAAAAGTACATGCACTTCAATGAATCAATACAAGAAGAGGCATACACAATCCTCTTTCATGATACAAATCCTATTGCTGGTCACTTTGAACTGCTACTGAGATTACAGTCAAAAAAATTCATTCATCGAGCACATATGTGATACAACAAATTGAAGAGATTTATAAAAGAGCATAATGCACAACACATTGTAGACATTGCAAACAAAAATAATATAGGACATGACAAGGTGCACATTAAAAATATCAAACTAGAAACCCTAATAGAAAGCATGCACTTTGACTATGTCACCTCAAGAGATTTATCAAAGATTCTCCAAGTAATACTATTAAAAAAAAAATAGATGCACTCTAACTATGTCATCTTAAGAAATTTATTAGAGATACACAAAATAATACAACAACTAATGCAAACCAAAAAAAAAACACTCAAAATAAGTCAACATGAACATTTGTAATCAAAAGAGAAAAAAAAAGAGGCAAGACAATGTTGTCTACTAAAAAAATAAAAATTGGATTCTCACCAATAGAAATATTTGAAACAACAATCCAGGATACACTAAAACACACATGCTCAATTTGTCAACTATTGTGTTTCATGAAAGACATTAGACCAATGAAACAAAAGGAAAAGAACAACTACTATACATTGATGCAAATAAAATATGAAGAGTCGAATAATTTCATCTACTGAACATGCTTGTTTGCATTGAAACAATTCAAGCTCCCAACATATAGTACACCAAAAAATATTAGAATTAATGAACCAATATAAGATGTGAAAATCCTATCACAACTAGAAGAATGACTAGTGTCAGTAAGAATTGCATTTGCTCAAATATGGGAACTAGGATACAAAAGATCACAAGTGGGACTGACAGGTTCTATTGTCAATGTTCCTGTGAACATGAACATCATACAAAATGCACTACCACAAGCAACCAATAGCACAACAACTATTGTCATTGCTCTCAAAAGGCACCTAGAATACAAAATTGCATTTCAAATAGGAATGGTGTGGCAAATGTAGTGATGCAAGTGCTCTCAAAACTCACAAGTACACCACTATACATAATGGAAAATGTTAAAATAAAAGATGATTAGAAAGAAGCTCTTGAGATTAGTGTTGATAATGAAATGACATATGCAAGTTGTGAAGATGAAACATCCTCTCCGATTAGTAAAAATGCAACACATTCAAATGATGATGAAGAACATAATGAGCCTTCATAAACTTTGGTACATGGATTCACCAAATCTAGATCCATACATAAAATGCAAGACAAGATAATTGGCATTGCACCTTCACAAGAGCACCACCCAATTGGAATATTCAAAGACAAATATGCTAAGGAAATGAATTTTCCCACATTATTCTTTGGAAAACCACATTATGAAGACATCATTCAAATATTTTCTTACGAAAAGATTGCACGATGGGAACTTCTACAATCAAAAAGGTACTTTGCATACCTCACAACAAATATCTTCTTCAAGACTATCAAGATATTGGTACAATAGGTACTCTCCATAATGTGGATAAGAATACAAAAGGGACAATTTAAAGGATGAAAATTGTAAGTGAAATATGTTAAGCAAAAACCCAACTTGGAAAGAATTCTCATTAATGAGATATCCTTAGTTGGTGCCACATTCCTACGTTACATTGACAAATGATTGTGTGAGATAATGCAAATGCCCACTATATACTTTGGAAATGTCGATATAATTTTTTGCAAAGATTTGTACCAAGCACAACCAATACTTGATGTAGTCATATTTGAAAATAAAGCAACTATGTCAGAATTGATGCCTTACAATTTTTGGATGGACAATGTTAAAATTTATTCATTAACACATACAGTAAGCAAAAGGATAAAAATTCATTAATGTTCTCAACAAAATACGAATAGGCATGCAAACAAATGAAGATTTGTAGTATATCAATGAATAATGCATGAGGAAACCACCATTAGACCCACTATAGAAGAATCGATGTTGATGCTCATAATACAAAATTCCTTGCAATTATTCCTAGTGAAATGACTGTCCTCAATTCCATTGACAAACATAATGAAAATAATAGTGCATTATGCCTACACACACGAACAATTTCACTCCCACATCAAATACATCTCAAACCAAATATTCTAGTAGAACTATGGTCTAGTAAATGGATCAGATGCAATATTCAAAGCATACACAAAATATAATGATTTTGACATAGTTTGGATAAGATTTAATGACAATACAATCAGACAGCAACAATGCAAGAAACTCGTATAATGCTATACAAAAAAATTTGAAAATGATTGGGTACTGATACACATTATTAGACCTATCGAAAAGGCATCGATCAAAAATAAAATTATTGTATGAAAATAATTCCCTATATAGATAGAATGTGCAAGAATAATACACAGGTCACAAGGGCTTACAATAGAGGTAATGGATTTTGACCCCACAACATGAGACAACATGGATTAACATACACAACACTATCATGAACTAAAACAATTGACTCATTATTCTTGTTAAAACCTCTAACATCAAAAAAAATTAAAATCAAAGAGAGAATACATCTTGAAATGTCCCACCTACAATCAAGTGCAAAATGGCAATTCGAGAATGACGATACATGTTCTCATAACACACCATCCATGCTATTATGCACACTAAACACACATAGTTTAAAGCCTCACATAAATGACATAATTTTTGGAATTCCTTTAGAATAATTGAGATGGGGGGTGAAGCAGTTATTCAAGGTTCAGATGTACAAATAAAACTTTTCACAATTCAGTGACCCATAAAAAATTCTCAACCATGCATGCATTCATTGTGTGTTAACCAAAACTAATATGTTACTATTAAATCAACATATAGAAATGTAAAGCATAAAACACAACATATCCATCAACACATTTGACACAATGATTTAATGTGGAAACCCAATTTGGGAAAAACCACCAGTAACATGCTACTCATTTTTCACTCTTCTAAAGTGATTCCCTATTAAAGGTTACAACACACACGGTTAAATGTGACCCAATTAAGGGATTTCAGTCACCTTGTCAAAAGTGAGCCTTGTTAGAGGACTTTAGACCATTCACTTGGAATGCCACCCTGTTAAAGGATTTTCCAATATATGTTAAGTCAACCTTACTCCAAAGGATTTACCCTAGGCTGATACAATTGTTAGAAAGTAACAGTAGAGCTTTGATTTGATACAACTTACAACCTTACTTGTAGATTACAAATCATTATTCAGTCCTCAACTCTGCTTGGATTCTAATCTTTGCAGCTCTGACAACTTGTTCACCTTTCAAGCATTCATCCTCTTTAATCCTTCTTGCTTAGTATGCCATTGCAGACTTCTTCTCTTAGGTCACTTGATGAAGCAAACCCCTTTCCTTCTCCTTGTCAAATTTTTGCATCAAGACTCTCTAACCTCTTTGCTTCATGACCAGACATTCCTACATATAGAAAATTAGAACACTTTTCACACTCATTATCCATCACCAAAATTAGGGTTTTCGATGGATTAGGTAGGATACAACATATCTACCCTATATCTTGTCTTTTCTAGAAACTTATCTTAGAATCCATTTGAATTCGCCTCCAAAATGGTTTACATAAGATTTTGTGCATCCAACTCATCAATCTTATCTTCCTCCTAATTCACAAGTTCTAAGAAAAAAAACTTGTTAGCTTTTAATTGGAAAATCTTTGATCTTTTCATAATGCAGTAGCTCAACATTATCAATTTTCTGATGCTCGGCACATACTGTGTTGCTTGGCATCTACTATAAAATCACTTAGCATCAACTAGATTTTACTGGTGCTCGACATTAACTAAATTTTACTCAACATTTACTAACTTACTTGGAATCCACTAGAATTTTCTTTCACTTGGCTCCAACTAACTTTTTGCTCGGCTTGCACTAACTTTGCTCAGCACCTTCTATCAACTTGGTTAAGCTTGGCAAATGAACTTTTTTCAACCTTATTCTTCTGAACTTTCTAAGTGTAGCTAGTCATTTTGTAACCTCAAGTGGATCATCAATACATTATGTTATCACCGTCTTAACTTATTCTTGCACTTCAATACATAATCATAACTCAACCTTTTCGTTAGGCACTTTTGTTACATCTTGTTGATCACATCCTCCTCATCAATCAACTAACTAATAGTGCTTGAAACATATAAGCAATTGTCTTACCAACATATAGTAAGTTTGACATCAGTGACAAAAAAATGATTGAAACTCGTAGTCTTCTTCAACAATCTTTCCACTCAAATGATCTTTTCAATCATATATCAACAATCTCCCTCTTTGGCATTAATGGCAAACCAAACTGATCAACCAATCAAACAAATGATGAACATCTTGTTCCATCAAACTAACTAGATTAAAATAATAAGGCAATACCAAAAAGAAAACTTGTGATTTGAACTTTCTCCTTCTATCAGTAGCTCTATTCTGATTAGGTTACAAAATAAAACTCCCTCTGAGTTTCTTCTTTTTTGATTCTCTTCTATCATGGATTAATAGAATATTAGAATATCTCCCTCTTTTTGTTATGATCCTTCCTCTAATTGCTTTCTCCTTTCTCTCTTTTTCTTTCTTACCAAACCAATTAGTAATGTACTTTCTCCCTTGATCATCTCCCTTGATTTCTCAGTAATGTACTTGCCCCCTCTTTGACAACAATGCCAAAGACATATACTCAACGCTTGGCATCTTTGATATATGCAGACATAGGCTTTTGCATGCTCTTCAATTTTCTCCCTCTGTCACCTTTCTTGTGACTGATTTGTAATTCTAGCTCTATAATTACTTTAGGCAATTCCTAAAGTAAGATCCACTACATCAATTTGTATGAAATGAATGTCAACTTATTTGATGTAGGGTACTCTCTCTATGTTTTACATAACCTTTGATAGGGGTATCACCCCTAGTTTACCTCTCAAATACTCATAAGTATCCTTAGCTAATGCTTTGGTGAAGATATATACAATTTTCTCCTTTGTGTTAATATATTCCATCTTCACCTCTTTGTCTTGAACCAATCCCCTTACATAATGATACTTTATTGCAATGTGCTTTTTCTTTGTATGCGTTATAGGATTCTTTGATATATTTATAGCACTTGTATTATCACAATAAAGTGTCACTGGTTCTATGATTTCTTTCTTCATTCCCTTAAGTAGCTATTTGATCCATACAATGTTTGTGCAGTTAATAACAGTAGCAACATACTCTGCTTCAGCAGTAGATTAGGAAGTATAACTCTGCTTCTTGCTAGTCCATGTAACAAGTCTTCTGCCTAAGAAGAATGCTCCTCCACTGGTTCTCTTTCTATGATCAATATTTCTAGCCCAATCAGCATTAGTGTAGGTTTTTAGTTTAAACTTTTCATTCTTCTTATAGTATAAACTATACTCTTCTATTCCTTTCAAGTATCTCATTATCCTTTTAACAGCCATCAAGTGATTCTCTCTAGGGTTAGCAGAGAATCTTGCAACTATCCCCATAGCTAATGCAATATCAGGTCTATTGTGTACTACATATTACAATTTCTCAATCATGGATCTGTATAATGTTTGATTGACCTCAGCTGAATCATCATTCTTTGATAGCTGGAGTGTTGTCACCATAGGTGTACTTATTGGTTTTTAATCCTCAAGTCCAAATGTCTTCAATATCTCTTTGACATATTTTGATTGAGTAATATATACACCGTATTTCATTTGATAAACTTGTAATCCCACAAAGAATTTGATCTCCCCAAACATTGACATTTCAAACTCTTGCTTCATCTGATTTGCAAGATCTTTACACAAAGCATCTTGTCCTCCAAATATTATGTCATCAACAAATATTTTAGATAATAGTATACTTTTTTTCTTTATCTATCTTTATGTACAAATTGTTGTTATCATCTGTTCTTTCAAATCCAATCTTAACAAGATAAGTATGGAGTCTCTCATACCATGCTCTTGGTGCTTATTTCAATCCATATAGGGCTTTGTGCAGTCTACATACCATGTTCTTATTATTTTTATCAACAAAACCTTTTGGCTGTTCTATGTAGACTTCTTCTTCTAATATGCCATTCAGAAATACAGACTTAACATCCATCTGATAAACTTTGAAAACTTTATATGCAGCATAAGCAAGCAGAATTCTCACTCCTTCCATTCTTACAACAAGGGAAAATGTTTCACCATAGTCAATTCCTTCTTCTTGTGCATACCCTTTGCAAACTAGTCTTGCTTTGTTTCTTGTCACTGCACCTTTCTCATCTAACTTGTTTCTGAATACCCATTTTGTGCCAATCACATTCTTATCTTCTGGTCTAGGAACTAGACTCCAAGTCTTGTTCTTTTCTATCTATTTAATTTCCTCTTCCATGGCCTTGTACCAATCATCATCTTCCAATGCATCTCTCACTATCTTAGGTTCCTTCATGCTTAACAAACATGATTCACTTCTCAACCTATTTCTTTTCATTGGCCTTGCATATTTTTCTCCAATGATTTGATCTATACGATGGTGTCTTTTGACATATTTGGGTAGTCTAGGCTCAGTTCTTGTAGCTGCATTTTGTCTCTCAAATTCAGTATCACTCTGTACATCTCTATCAGGTGTTTCAACATCTCTTTAATGTGTGCTATCTCATAGTCAAATTGTACATTTTCCTCATTCTGCAACTCGACATCTAAATGCAACTCGGCATTCACAAGATGTGACTCGGTAGTTGTTGAAACTTGTTGTTGGTTTGCTGCATGATTTGTAGCATCTTCTTCAGTAGGCATTCCTTCATAATAGTATACCAATGATTTGTATTCTTCTTGTTCTTTTGTAGATTCAGCATCATGTGCTTCTATAAACTCATCAAAATTCACATTTGCACTTTCCACAATTTTGTTAGTGTTAGTATTTAAACACTTGTAAGCTTTACTTCTTGTGGAGTAACCAAAGAATATAACTTCTGCAGTTTTTGCATCAAACTTTCCATTCCTAACATCTTTGAGAATATAGCATTTTCTGCCAAATACCTTAAAATATTTCACATTAGGTGGATGACCATACCATAATTCAAAAGGTGTTGAGTGAATACCTTTTTTGACTTGCATGCAGTTTAAGATGTATACAGTAGTACTTATAGCTTCTCTCCAGTATTTTAAAGCAACATTCTTCTCCATCGCGAGTATTCTGGCATAGTCCATTATAGACTTGTTTCTTGTTTCAGCAATTCCATTTTGTGGAGGGGTCCTAGGTGTAGTTGTCTGTCTCTTGATTCCTCTATCATTGTATAACATCTCAAACTTATTTGAAGTGAATTCAACTCCTTTGTCTGATCTGAAGCATTTCAAACTCTTATGTGTTTCTTTTTAAACTCTTGCCAAGTATCATTTAAACATTTGAAAAACATTTGATTTTTGTTTTAGAAACATGACTGTCATCCTAGAGTAATCATCAACGAACAACATTATATACTTATCTCCTTTGTAGCTTTGCACTTCAATAGGTCCACACAAGTTAGTATGAACAATTTCAAGTATTTCCTTAGAGGTATAAGCTTTACTTTTAAAGCTTGACTATGTCATCTTGCCTAGCTAACATTGTTTGCACATTATGTTTTCTAGTTTCTTCAACTTAGGAAAACCTCTAACTCTTTTCATGTTGCTGATACTAATCAAATTATCAAAATTAGCATGACATAGTCTCTTGTGCCAAAGCCATACATCATCAAATTTTGCAATAAGATAAGTAGCATCTTCTATATCCAAATAGAACAGATTACTTCCAGTTTGATCACCTTTTCCAATCAAGTTTCCATTTGTATCATATATCTTGGCTGATTTATTTTCAAACTCAACTTTGCATCCCAAATTATTCAATTGTGACACAATTAACAAATTATAATTCAATCCTTCAACATAATAAGCATTGTCACATGAAATCTTGTCTGTGAGTTTGATAAACCCTTTTCCTTTTATCAAACATGGTGCATCATTACCAAATCTTACACTATTTCCATCATAACAGGTTAAGGTAATGAACTTACTTTTGTCTCCAATCATGTGATGTGAGCATCCATTTTCAATGATCCATTTTTCATTCTTGTTCACACAAGTCATAAGTGCAGTTATCTCATCCTCATCTGATTCATCCTTCATTGCAACATATACCACTTCATCATCATTTTCATTAAAGTCATGTTCATCAACAATGTAGCATGACTTCTTGCCTTTGTCTCTATAGTCTCTTCCATCATCTTCTCTTCTATTTTTATGCTTGTTCCCTTCTCTAAAGTTCTTCTTTCATATACATCTTGCTACAATATGACCAACTTCATTGCAATTGAAACAAATGATAGGCAGCTTACCTTTCCCTCTATGAAATCTTCTTACCAACAATGCTTCCAATTATTCAATGTCTTCCTCATCTGTACTATTGTCACTATATGCATAATTTATCTTTTTGTTCTTCTTCTTCTGCTTTACCTCCTTAAAATCCTTTAATAACAATTTTTCTTTGAAAGCTGATTCAATATTCTCTAGTCTGTAGTTGTCAAAATTAGATAGCTCAAAGCAATGAGTCTTCCTACTAGTCCTTCAAGGGTTAGATCATTTCTTGGTATATATCTTAACTCTTGGATTGCAAACACTCTAATGGCATACACAGGCAATAATGTTCTCAAGACTTTACTTTGCATAGTATCATCATCAATTTTACCAGTAGCACCTTTTATTGCACTAACAACTTCTTTTATTCTAGAAACATATTGAGCAATATTCTCACCTTCTTCCATTCTCATCTCATCAAACTTACCTATGAGGCTCTCTGACTTGGCTCTTTAAACATTTTTGTCTCCTCCACAGATGGTGTCTAGGGCATCCCACATCTGCTTTGCATTCTTAAGGCCTTTGATATCATCAAATTCATGATATCTTAGGGTAGAGACAATCTCCAACATCACCTGATTGTGTTCTTTCTTTTTCTTCAATTTTTTAGCAATTAGGGCTCCTATTGGATCAACATGTTCTACTAAAATGCAAGATTGTGCAAAATCTCCAAGTCCTCCAAGATGTAGCTTCATCAAACTTTTCTATGCAAGAAAGTTATCTCTGTTGAGCTTGGGTACGTCTCTTTTTGACATCTTGATCTTTGTACTTCTAGTACCTTAAAACTAATCCTCTTAAACATATGGCTCTGATACCAATTGTTAGAATTCTTTTAGAATAACTGAGAGGGGGGTCAGTTATTCAAAGTCCAGATGTACAAATAAAACTTTTCACAGTTCAGTGAACCCATAAAACATTCTCAACCATGCATGCATTCATTGTGTGTTAACCAAAACTAATATGTTATTGTTAAATCAACATGCAAAAATGTAAAGCATAAAACACAACATATCCATCAGCACATTTGACACAATAATTTAAATTGGAAACTCAATTTGGGAAAAACCACCAGTAACATGCTACTCCTTTTTCACTCTTCTAAAGTGATGCCCTATTAAAGGCCAACCCTATTAAAGATTACAACACACACTGTTAAATGTGGTTCAGTTAAGGGATTTCAATCACCCTATGAAAAGTGAGCCTTGTTAGAGGATTTTAGGCCATTCACTTAGAATGCCACCCTGTTAAAGGATTTTTCAATGACTGTTAAGTCAACCTTACTCCAAAGGATTTACCCTAGGCTGATACAATTGTTAGAAAGTAACAGTAGAGCTTTGATCTGATACAACTTACAACCTTACTTGCAGATTATAGATCATTATTCAGTCCTCAACTCTTCTTGGCTTCCAATCTTTGTAGCTCTGACAGCTTGTTCACCCTTCAAGCATTCATCCTCTTTAAGCCTTATTGCTTAGTACGCCATTGTAGACTTCTTCTCTTGGGTCATTTGATGAAGCAAACCCCTTTCCTTCTCCTTGTTAGATTTTTGCATCAAGACTCTCCAAGCTCTTTGCTTCATGATCAAACATTCCTACATATACGAAATTAGAACACTTTTCCCACTCACTATCCATCACCAAAATGAGGGTTTTTGATGGATTAGGTAGGATACAATGTATCTACCCCATATCTTGTCTTTTCTAGAAACTTCTCCTAGAATCCATTTGAATTCACCTCCAAAATAGTTTACATAAGATTTTGTGCCTCCAGCTCATCAATCTTATCTTCCTCCTTATTCATAAGTTCCAAAAAAAAAAAACTCGTTGGCTTTTAATTGGCGAATGTTCAATATTTTCATAATGCAACAGCTCGACATTATCAATCTTCTAATGCTCGACACATACTGTGTTACTCGACATCTACTGTAAAATCACTTGGCATCAATTGGATTTTACTAGTGCTCGACATCAACTAAATTTTACTCGACATCTACTAACTTACTTGGCATCCACTAGAATTTGCTTTCACTCGGCTCCAATTGACTTTTTGCTCGACTTGCACTAACTTTGCTCAACATCTTTTATCAACTTGGTCAAGCTTGGAAAATGAACTATGTTCAACCTTATTCTTCTAAACTTTCTAAGTGTAGCCAGTCATTTTGTAACCTCAAGTGTATCATCAATACATTATGTTATCATTTTCTTAACTGATTCTTGCACTTCGATACATAATCATAACTCAACATTTCCTCCAAGTACTTTGTTACATCTTATTGATCAAATCCTCCTCATCAACAAACTAAGTGATAGTGCTTGAAACATATAAGCAATTGTCTTACCAGCATGTACCAATTTTGACATCAGTGACAAAACAATGATTGAAACTCACAATCTTCTTCAACAATCTTTTCAATCATTTATCAACAATAACTAATGACTATGATATAATGTCATCTGACATCATTTGCATTCAAGAAGTACACATGCAAATCCCTAAAATAAATGACCAACTTCAATGCCTACCACATACATGGTATAATGACACTAGCTAACAAAACCCTAGTCATTTCAAAGATAAAGCAATACAACACAACAAATATAGAATCTATTACAATAAGAACTTTGATCAAAAGCAATGAACTCAATATATGTAATCTTTATGCAAAACCTAACACACCTATTGAAGAATATGCCAATATTGTTCAACAAGTCACTGCATGTCAAACCAATGACTAATCTATACATTGTAGGAAATTTCAACATTGATATGTCAACAAGAAATGCAAGGAAATAAAATCTTGAAAAGTATATGCAAGACCACAACATGAATTACATCATAGAAAAAACAAAAAATGTATACAACCCATCAATTGATCACATCTAGAAAAACTAAAGTAATATATGTTGTTTTTACAAAGCGGAAGCATACTGAACTAACCATCTTGCTACATTCATAAGGTTCCATACTCCACTCTAGATCGGTATTACATAGACAACCAAACTCAAAATTAAATAGCAACAAAACATACAGTAATGCAAATACATCTTACACCTAAGACTTTTTATGTATCAACAATAATAACTCCAATTTAATAGTATATATTTCAACATTCTACATTTCTATGCAACACAATAATGGAATGTTGCAAAGGAACGGGAAAGGGAACACATGTCAAGCAAGAGCAAACAACAAAAAGGTATTGAGCTTTTCTCATCTCCAATAACATGAATTCTCACATGAAAAATGATCAATAAATACATGAATTTCTATTATTTGAAGCAATGTTAAATATCAACCCACTACAATACTAAATTAACACCATAATACTTTGTGTAGGTCTAAACTAGGAAACCCTAATGCAATATCTAATTGAGGACTTGAATGCAAGAAAAGTAGGAAACACTTTTGAATGAGATGTACTTGTTGTATATATAGCAACATAGAGATAAAAAATGTGAGAGGTGCTATGTGCAGACTTGATAAACTTTAAAGGAGAAATGACAATAACTTTAAATGTGACAAGGAATCTCGTACAAGAGTACAAAAAAAAGATAGTTCCAGGAACATCCATTATAGTGTCAGGATTTAAAATAGGACACAAAACAACCTATGACCATAGAGATTCTGATTGCATCTTGACTCTCCAAGATTCAGATTGCATCTTGACTCTCCAAGATTCAAGCACAATTAAAACTATACTGCGACTTTGCAAAGAATACAAATTCATACCAAGCACCATAATCAAATAGGTACTCACGAGCACAAGTACCTATGCCATTGGGTTACTCTGGGAACCAATTAGGGCCCTGACCCCCATTGCAAGCCACTTCCTGACATTACGTATAGATAACCTACCCTAGGCTCATAAAATCACAAATCAAATAATCATATAAAATCAACTCGGTCCTGTACAAGTGACTAGAAAGTATCAAAAAGATAATCATAATAATCACATCAGTTCTCTACAAACAACTGGAAAGCATCCCAAAAATAATATTGATCAAAGACTCATAATGGTTAAGTCAAACATGTCATAAAATGACATCACCAAGAACAAAGAAAACAAACACCTCAGTCTTATCAAAGCAACTGGAAAGCAATTCAAATATAACTGATTGAGGACTCAAAAATGGTTAAGTCAAGTAGATCATACATTCACCTCAGCGTCACCCAAGAACACTAGAAAGCAATAACAATCAATAAAACAACACACATCATAGAGCATACCAGACACATTACCATGGTTGGGCTAAAAAGCTCAAGATCAATTCATCATAGCATCACAAATGCAGAACCCCCAAGCCTCTGATAACATCCTAAGATTGGTCAACACTCTAGGTCAAACCCTAAAACCCCAAAACATAGACATCACTTAGAAACCAAAATAGTCTTATAGTTTGGTTTGTTTTGAAATCACATGACTAAGTTAAATATAAGGTTTATGTTTTCAAGTAAGAAGATTTCCCGGTTACCCTATAGTTAACCCATGTATTTGTTTGAATAAATTAAAGAATTGCCCCCATAATATTTTTAATCAATTTTCTTAAATATTCTAAGGGTAAATTTTGCTTAAACCATTAAAATAATAATTAATAAAATAGTTCCAATTTTATTTAAAATCATTAGTGTTATAGTATGAAATCAATTTCATTAAATACTCCCCTTTTAATAATTAAACTTAATTTAATTTAAATTAAGTTAGGCAAGAGCCTACAACACAATGGTAAATTGTGAGCCTCTTGTCGAAGAGGTCTTGGGTTCAAATCTACCCGTGCTTAATAAAATAATAATTAATAATAATACATAATAATTAATCTTGGCATCGGCCTCTTACCAAATTTTTTTTTAATTAAGTTAATTAATGTTCATGCAATTTAAATCTCTATATTAGTGTTTTTAATAAAGAGAAAGTTTAACAAATTTAAAATAAGTTAATTAATTAAAAAGAATTTATATCTTAATCATACCTAATATAAAAATGAATTAAACTATATATATATATATATATATATATATATATATATATATATAACTATCTTTTATTAATTATTATTAAAAATAAAATAATTAGTAAAGTTTTTAATTAATAATTAATATATAAAACTAAAATTAAATAATATAAAAAAAACTTTATAATATTAATACCTTGCGTTTTTTTAAAATGTACGCAGGCGCTATTTTTTTAAACAGTCATTGGCCCCCTTTAAAAGGGACGGCTACTTGCGGGCTCCACTAATACGGTAGTGGCCTACCGTGTGGCCATTAATGACTGCCAGCAATCCACTATCATGGGCAGTGGTTGCCGAGTGGGGGTGGGATGTGACAGCCCACCTCCCACATTTTAATTTTAAAAAAATATTATTAATTTTTTCCAAATTAGTTTTTAAATAAATTTACTTTATTAAATTTTATTAATATAAAATTTAATTAAAATAAATTTCCTTTTTGCATAAAACATATTTTCTTTAGTAAAAGAATTTTTTAACATAATTTCCACCCGTACCCTAATAGGAAAAATATAATCAACCATTTGAATTTATGATTTTTAAATTTTCTTTTCTTTCAAAAGCTCTTCCAATTTAATTTATAAATTTCTTAAATCCACTAGAGGGAGATTCTAATGATATTTTAACCTTTCCGTATACAAATAATACCAACATGCATACCAGAACTTTCAAAATAAAATATTGGAGGATTCATCGCAGTGAAATTCAAATAAACGATTCAACAATGACAAAGAAGACAGGATTCAACAATCACAAAGAAGATAGAATAAGAAAAAGCGTAATAAATGGTGCGAATAACCAGAATAATCTACTTGGATTCTGATGTTAATCATTACGCCCAAAAGATTGTGAGAGAAATTTCTCCTCTCAAAACCTTCTCTCTTCCAAAAATTCCTTTCCTCTTCCAAAATTCCCCTCCAAAATTCACATCCCTTGAAAATGAACCCCCAAATTGTGATATGGAGTTCTCTCCTAAAATCGGGGCATTAATTGTGTGTTCACCCGAGAGAACTCCTTGCTCAATGGACTTCAACTCTAAATTAACTTTTCTTTATCTTTTGTTTATCTTTCTCATGCACATTAATTGAATTATAAAATAATTTTACTTAATTTTCATTTGACTTCTTTTTAATTAATTTATTAAATTTAATCTCATGCACGCATTATGCAATTTTTATTAAATTCAATTGTTTTATCTTTTTTAATTAATTTCTTATATTTTCATCTCATGCATACATCATGCGATCTAAAAACTTTTAATAAATTAATATATTTTTACTTTTTAATTTGTTTCGAATGTTTAATTGATAAAATATTTATTAACTTAAATAACAATATTATTTAGCATTTATTTACAAATGAACTCTAAATATATTATTATTAAATTAAATAAATATTATCACGTTCTAAATTTATTCTTATAACTTTTATCTTCACATTTAATTCTTTTTATTTAATTAATTTCCCAATTAATAAAATAAAATAAAATATTAAAATATCATAATAATTTTTCATTAAATTAAATCATTAATTTAATCTTTTAATTAGACTTAATTAATAGAAAATTCACCAAAGACTCATAAAAATAAAACACAAAAACCCATCATAGAAAAAAACATACAAAATCAAACTAAAGGGTTATAATCATGAATTAACATCATCCAACACATTCAGAGGGTACACAACTTGGGTACTTGTCCTAATTTTTTAGGACAAATGGCTTAAAGGTTTAGGATTTGGACTCAAGAATTTATCTCCCCTCTCTTACCATTGAGATAATACGATAGGGTACGCTCATCCTGGCAATTCAGGGAAGTTGATACCCAGTACTTGCAACCTACATAAAATCCACGCATGTACAAACACAATATTCTAAACTAAACAGGCAATGGCAGGAAGTGGTGCATCGTGTAGATCCCAATTAGCAGGTGACTACGACTCCCTTCCTTAACCACATCAGAAATGCCATACATAAAGAAAAACATACATGCACACCATACACATGCAGTATGCATAAGAAAACATGTATAATAAACCATCTAACTAATCATTATCAATAACTGAAAACATTGTAATAATCATCATGTATACAACAACATTGAGTACCAAGCAATCTCATCATAAAATTAACTAAATCTAAAACAATATCTAATAATCTTAAAACAATGCTACTAATCATCAAACATAAAACTGGCCTAAAAGAGTTCGGCAATAAAAGAAAAAATGTAAACTAGGGCAAGCACTACAATATCAAAGGCATGTGAAACTACTAATTGCATGATTATTTTTATTTTATAAAAATAAAATTTAAATTTTGGATTTTATTAAAACAAAATATTATAAACAAAGTAAATAGAACACATTTTATTGTCCAAACTAAATAATAGAAAATGATGGAATTAAACCATATGGTTGAAAAGTAACAAATGTGTTTCTTATATTTTGTTTAAAGTCTCATGATATTTATTTCGTGATATTTTTATGTGACTTGTACTGTTGGCGAAACTAGGATGTGTACGAGAGGCTTTTGAGAATTCTTTTATGATGATTATTTGACTGAATATCAAGATGTATTTTATGAGTCAAATTGATATTTATGTTTATGATATTTATTTTAATGAGCATTTATGATGACTTGAGTCTTGAGAACCTGTGTACATTTTGGGTTGCCTATCATGGAACCGAATTCGATTATCAATGCTTTTGTGGTATGGGACTCAATTGTCATTTGTGAGTTTTGGCAAGGTAGTGTAGGTGCATCCTATGGGAGTGGCTTGCAATGGGTCAGGGACCAAAGTGGCTGCCAAGATAACTCATTATAAGTTGTGTAATAAATGGTAATCTAGTAATTAACATTTGGGAAACACTTTAAAAATATAAATAAAGATATTAGCTCACTCATTCCTTGAGTGCTTGTAAAAACTAAGGATGCAAATGGGATGATACCTAGTGAGAGTTATGACAATTTTTTTCATTCATGAGAGGGCATTCTGGTTCCACATGTGTTACATTGAGGGTCTAGGGTCCAGAGTAACCACTCCAATGTAACTCAATGCTTAAGGGTTCGGGGTCTAGTGAGAGACTAGTCTAGGGTAACTTAACTATTTTGACCATGCGATGACATTCCCTAGTATGTAGCCTGAGCCTTCTTCATTATTTTTTTATATTTGCATCTTGTGGCGTACGTGTTGGATGTATTTATTGTGAGTTGATACTCATTATTAGATATTATTTCTTGTGAGTTGATACTCATTGTGGATCTTATTTATTATGTGTGGTGGACTTTTACTTATGACCATTATTTCTTTGCTAGTTATTATTCTTTTGATACTTGGCATTTGATTTAGAAGTGGTTGTCTTTCATTGTTGTATTTATTTGTTTTGATACTTGATTTGGACTTGGTATCTTATTGTTGAATTTTGCATATATTGATTTTGGTATTAGATGATTGTCTTTTCAACTTTGATTATCTTTTCTTTATTAGTAGTTTGTGTATCCTTGAGATAGATTTGGCTATTAGGATTCCTTGCCTAAGATTGATTTTATAATTTGGTATTGTAAAAGTTTGTATATATATATGATCCCTGATAGAGTAATAGATCAATATTATAAGGATGTTTGACAGAGGTCTTTGAAGAAGAAGAATAATGAACTTGAATTTAGAATTGATGTTGTTGCATAAACTGATAATTATTTGTTTCTATCATAGTATATGAGTGTCTTAATTTTGATTGTATATGCAAACTAAACTTGTAATATTGTTGAAGGAGACACTTTTCATTGTCATGGGATTGGTGAGTTTCTCTCCAGCAGCAATTAATATATATGGAACCAAAGGGCCATGTCTACATAGAGACATGACTCTACGTGGCTATGACCATGTACAGTCATGTCCTTATGTGGACATAGTCAAACATAATTTATATTAACTTAGTTGATTGCTTGTTACATCATTCACAGATCATAAAATGAAGCCCGATGACATTAGCACGTTTAACGAGTAATATAAAGAGATGCTCGATAATGTGAAGAATCATTGATATTTATTATTATTATTATTATTATTATTATTATTATTATTATTATTATTATTATATATAATGTGTATATGTGTGTATATAAATATATAAACATATTTCAAATATACTTGATTTATTATGTGCTTTAATTCAACTGAAGCTACAAATTTAACACTCACTCTTAGTGAGGGAGAATCTAACTATCAATATTCTCTAGATATGTGCAGGTATCAACCTCATTGATGCCTGTCAAGAGAATAGGTTATCTAATTTTTGGCACTCCAAGACAACAACTTAATGTAGTCTATTAGATAACAAGAAATCACAATGTCATGATCTCTATCATGACAAGTATCATGATCTCTGACACTCTAGGACAACAACTTAATGAGGTATGATCATGATACGTTCGTTATCATGATTTTGGCACTCTAGAAAAACAATTTAATAAATTATTCCATGACAATAGGTCAAGCTATTGATAAGATTTTCACCTTACAATGGCTACCTTCCAATTATATATATCAATGAAATATCGCCACTTTTCATGACATATTGCACATAAATAAAATAGTAACTCTTTAAAAATAAAAATGAATGTACATATTTATTACAACAATTTAAAATGAGATTCATTCTCTAGAGTTACAATTACATTTTAATCATCCCAAGTTTACCTATGAAATGCTCTAATTTAGGCTTAGAGAGAGGTTTAGTGAATATATCGACAATTTTCTCATCAGTGTTGATGTATTCTAGCTTGAGAACATCTCTATCTACCATATCTCTGAAATAATGATAAGGAATTTCAATATGTTTGGATCGGTTGTGGAAAAATGAATTTACTGACAACTTAATACACTCTGATTATCACAATGCATAAATGTAGGTTTTAAAGGCTTCCCAAATAGTCCAACTAGAAAATTCCTCAACCATACTACTTCTCTGGCTTCGATGCAGGTAGCTATGTATTATGCTTCTATGGAACTTTGGCCAAATGATGAATGTTTTCTGCTAAACCAAAATAGCATAGCTAAACCAAGACTTAAACAATATCTTGTAGTGTTTTTACGGTCAATGGAGTTGTCAGCCCAGTCAGAATTTGAGTATCCATGAAGTTGAATCTCAACTTGATCATATTTAAGACCAAGTCCAATTGTACCACACAAGTATTGTAAGATGTGCTTGGCTTCCATGAGGTGAATGTTCTTAGGTTCACACATGAATTGACTTAAGGTATTGGTTGTGTAACAAATATTAGGATGAATATTCACCAAGTACATTAATGATCCAATTATTTGTCCATAGTCAGTAGGATTAGTAGGTTCATATTCAATTCCGTCATTTTTAAGGTTATCAAGCTCAAAGGTTTATAGTCCATCTTTCCAAATTTGGTCAAGATGCCAACAATGTATTTCTCCTTTTTCCATACTTCTAGACCCAAAAGTAGTGTAGAAGTCAAAGATCTTTTATATCAAATTTAGTTGCTAGATCATGTTTGCATTTTACTATAAGACAGTCTTCACCTGTTATTAGTGAGTCTTCAAAGGTTTGTAGTCCATCTTTCCAAATTTGGTCAAGATGTCAACAGTGTATTTTCCTTGGTTTAAGAAAATGTAGTTCTCCTTTTTCCATACTTCTAGACCCAAGAAGTAGTGTAGAAGCCCAAGATCTTTCATGTTGAATTTAGCTGCTAGATCATGTTTTCATTTTACTATAAGATGGTCTTCACCCTTTCTTAGTAATTCATTAGCATATAATTCAAGAATAATCATATGACCATAAGATATTTTGAAATATATATTAGGTTCAACTTCATTTTTAGAGTATCCTATTTTAGAGAGATAATTGTCTATCCTTTAATACAATGCCTTGGGGGTTTGTTTAAGGCCATAGAGTTCCTTCATCAATTTTCACACATAGGAATTTTTGTCATGAGTGACAAATCCTTCTGGTTGTTCTATATATGCTTCTTATTCGATAACTACATTTAGAAAGGAAGTCTTAACATGAATTTGGTGTATCTTCCATCCTTTAGATGCTATAATGGCTATAATTGTTTTGATAGAGGTGTATCAAGCAACTAGAGAAAATGTTTC